>JAJOZX010004375.1:182500-310000 GCA_023014485.1 Bathynomus jamesi
AGAAGCCCAGGTCCGTAAACCTCCTAGTAGGCTACAAGTCACAAACCCCACTTTGCTCTTCACTCTTCCTTCACCACAATTCAATTAGCGCCCGTTCAACAAGTATCACATCAGACCCTCTCTACAGTCTCCAAAGTCATCTACGGCGAAACACAATACGGTCAAACTTTCACGTAGGCCTACAGTCTCGAGAGTTATCCAGCGTCGCTGTAAGCATCTTATCGGCCCTGACTCGGCCCCAGTGTTTTTGTTAGGTCGTGCTTCCACAAGTTCTGCCTAATCACGTAGGCCCTAAAAGTGTTTCCATTACCGTTGAAACTAACTCTCTCGTTAAGACCGCAGTAAGCCTATTCAAGTGTTGTACCAATACCGTAGTGTTGTATCACCCTGTTATTGTGCTCGCTCATATAACTCACTTATTTTGCATCCGATTATTTATGTGCCCCTTTAATGCATTTCATTTTTCCGATCTAATCCATATACGGTGCCAAACCGTACTTTCCTTATTTCAGTTATCAATAGGCTTCATTATTTATTCTGTGTTCACCTCTGCATATCTCATTAGCCTATCTGAATTAGTGTATTTACTTAACAATTAGACTGTATAACCATTCCTTATTGCTAAGAATCAGTCATCTTTAGCATAGTATAAATGCCGTTATATAATTGTTAATCACTATAAATACCTTTATTGAACTGTTAATCGCTGTGAACAAATAAATGATTTATTTTCCTAATTAAACACAAAACAACATAGTAATTTTTCTCTCCTTATTAAATATTGTTTGTTTGGGCTGTAATCCCCAAACTGGTGACCCCTTAATTATTCATTTCAATTTTATTCAGTAATCATAGTAAGCCTACTTTCTTAGCCACAGTAGCATGGGCGCAAAAGGAGAGACTGCAATGCACTTGCAAATGTTGATCAATGTTGCATACGTTATGCAACAATGGGGAGTGGGATGTTGCAAGTTCTACAGAAGCTAAGGCTAACAAAAACCTTAAGATCCATTCTAAGGTTAGCCTGAGAGAAAGGAAAGAATAGGGGGTTAAGAGAAGAGAATAAGGGGTTAAGTAAGTAGCAACAATAAGGGGTTAAGTAAGTAGCAAATAAGGGGTTAAGTAGCAAAATAAGGGGTTAAGTAAGTAGCAAAAATAAGTATGCAACAAGGGGATGTTAGAAGTTGTTGTGCAAAAAAGGGATAGAGGGGAATGTTGCAAGATGTTATGCAACAAGGGGAGGGGGATGTTGCAAGATGTTATGCACCAAAGGGGGAGGGGAATGTTGCAAGAGCAACAAGGGGTTATGCAACTTGGAGGCGGAGTTATCCCCCAAGAGAAAGAGAGAGGAGAAGGAGAGAGGGAGAGAGAGAGAGAGAGAGAGAGGTGTTTGCCTTGCAGGAGCCAAGCGCATATTAGACTTCAGCCGAGCGGCCGTTGTCTTAATATGTTCCTAATCAGTCAGCTGGCTTATCTGGCTGATTTGCCAGATTGCGCTATTTATTTAATTAAGGCATATATTCCGGCTTAATCAGCCAGTTCTTGTTAATGTTGTTTAGCCGATCAGCCCACCCTGATCGAGCAAGCCGGCGGCACGCAGGTAACCGATCGCCCTCTTCGGAGTGGACCAGAGGTTCAGCGCACTAATGATGTTGTGTTGTGTTCGTTGTTGTGCTAGAGCGGTACAGTCTGTCATAATGTGTTCAATTGTTTGTGGTGTGTCGTGGCACAGGTGGCAGGTGTCGTCTATGGAGTTGTCTAGTCTGTGTTTATATGTTAGTAAGTTGGGGTGATGTCCACATCGGAATCGTGCTAAGTTAACTCGATCCGATCTGCTGAGGCTGATCTCTGACCTGTTAATGGGTGGCGGCTTCGCACCTAGGACTGCATTCGGACCGAGTCGTGTCAGTGCTTTGTGGGTTAGGTGTGTGTGTATGTGTTTTCTGTACTGTGTGATGTCTGTGGGGCGTGGTATGGAATGGAGTATTTGGTTATAATGTCTCTCTGGTGTTACCTTAATGGTGCGAGGTGTCGGTGCGTGATTGTACATGTAGTGGCAAGGGTGTTGTGGGTTACTTGTCGCTACTGCCATGAATTGTGTTCCCCTCATGTCTAAATGTTCCCTAACTTTCAGTATTTTTGTTTCTGTGTGCAGGTGTTCTATTGGTGTTGTTTGAGTGCATCCTGTAATGATACGAAGTGCGTTGTTTTGTATTGTCTGTAAGGTGTTTATGTGTGTGTTTGAGATAATGGGTGCCCAGCATGGGCTAGCATAGTCCATAACTGAGCGAATATATTGTTTGTATATGAGTGATGTTGTTTCCTGCTGGTGTCCAAAGTTTGTGCCTGTTAGTACCCTAAGCGTGTTAAGAAGTCTTGACGTACATTTGTTTTTAATATTCTGAATGTGGTTTGCAAAAGATAATGTGTTGTATGTGACCCCAAGTATTTTGGTCCTGTGAGTGTGTGGAATGTTGATGTTGTTTAGTGTAAGCTGTGGAATTACCTGGTGTTCTTTTGTGTTGCTTGTAAGCAAGGTGATGGTTGATTTTGTGGGTGCTACTTTGAGTCTATTGTGTGTGAGACAGTCTTGTATACTGTTTATGTATGTTTGTAGGTTATTTGTAGCGGTGTCGATGTTGTTGTGGGTGGATGTTAGAGTGATGTCATCTGCATATGATGATAATGTAAGCTTGTTATCTATGGGTGTTGGAATGTCATGCATGTATAAGTTGAAGAGTGTTGGTGAGAGAACAGAGCCTTGAGGGACCCCGTTCGGAAAAAGCTTGTTTTTGGATGACTTGCCATTAAATGTGACATGTGAGTATCTTCCTGAAAGATAGTTGCTCAGCCACCTTTTGGTGTTATTGTGCATATTTGTGTTGAGTATTTTGTTTATGAGAGGGAATCGTGGGATAGCATCAAATGCTTTACTAATGTCTATTATTGTTAATAGTGTACGTTGAGCTGGTCGTCTGGAGTTGATGCCATCCATGATGTGCTGCGTGAGGTTAGTGAGTAATGTCGTGGTTGAGTGGTGAGGTCTGAATCCATGTTGAGTAGGCGATAGTGGAATGTGTGGGTTGGTGATTTGTAAGATTAGTCTTTCTGTTACTTTGGAAGGTGTGCATAGTAAAGTAATGGGTCTATAGGAAGCTGGTTCTGTTGGATTTTTGTTTGGTTTGAGTAGTGTAATAATTTTACCTTGTTTCCATATGTCAGGAATAATACAGTGTTGGTATGAATATGTGCTGATATTTGTGAGAGCTAGTATTCCTTGTGGGCCCAAGTGTTTAAGGTGTATGTTAGATATGTTGTCTGGTCCAGTAGCCTTCGAATTCTTAATGTTTTTGATGATCTTGGTGGTCTGGTCTGTATTGAAAGGTGTAATGGTTGTGTCGAGTCTGTAGGTTTTCTTGTGTCTGGCTGTTTGTCTGTCTGCGTGTTTCTGGTTGTTGTCTCTGTTTAAGTGACTTATCTTTGCGTAGTGATTAACTAGAATGTTAGCTTGTTGTGTGTATGTTGGGATATTATTTTGGCTGCGACTGATAGCCGCGTGTGAGGTGTGAATGCCGCTGTTAGAGTGGGTAATGCCGTTTATAGTCTTGTATAGCCTGGATGTATCTGTGGAGTGGTTTAATGTTGTTATGAATTCCCTGAATGTTTCTGTTTGTTTTTCTTTGAGTTTGTTGTTTATTTCTGTGTTGAGCTGTTGTATCTGCTGTTTTATGGCTTCTGTGTGTGGGGTTTGTGTGTTATATTTGAGGTTGTTACGTTGCCTCATAAGGTGGGCTATTTCTCTAGTGTAATTTTGGTTGTATTTCCTAATGTTGCCGTTCGGTATGTATTTGTTTGCATTATTGTTGATCTGATTAAATGTCTTGAGTGTTGTATTGATGTTTATGATGGGTGTGCTGTTTAATGTGGTGAATTGTTCCTCAGTCTGTATTTTGAACTGTTCCCAATCAGCTTTCTTGTAATTTCTGTAAGTGTGCCTAAGGCTGTTGGGGCAGAGTGTAGAATGTGTTGTAATGATGATGGGCAGGTGGTCTGACGACAGTTGTTTTTCTGTTCTCCATTGTGTATGTGTTGCTAGTGAGGGGGAACAGAACGTTATGTCTGGGGAGGAGTTTGAGTATCCTGCTTGATGTGGTATGTGTGTATGTTCTTCTGTATTGTTAAGAATGAAGAGGCTGTTTTTAATGTTTTTTGATGTTTTTAATCAGCCAGTTGGTTTAGAAGGCTGAGTTGCCAGTTTGCACTATTTATTTAATTAAAGCATATATTCTGGCTTAATCCGCCAGTTGGCTTAGAAGGCGTAAATGACCTGTTCAGGTGTACAGGTTGAGTTGCCAGATAACGCTATTTATTTAATTAATGCATACATTCTGGTTTAGAAATCAGTTTTATAAGCCAGCCAATTGATATAATTAAATGCCGTGTACAACCAAAAGAAGTAACTAAAACACAATTACATCGTTCTGTTTATTTAGACGAATTAATGGAATCAGAAATATATAGAAAATAAATATACAATGGAATATATACAGTGTGATAAAAAATAATAATAGCATACGAAGGATGAATATGTATATAATAAATATACAATGGAATATATATGATCAAAAAATAATAATAGCATAAGAAAGACGAGAGAAATATATAATAAAAAATATACAAAAAGTATAACCATCAATATATTAGTACAGAAAAAAAAATATATATATACACACAATTATATTAAATAATTAAATATATTGAAAATAATAATATACGAAACGTATAATCATCTGCATATTAGTAGAGGAAATATAATATATATATATATATATATATATATATAATATACAATTAAATAAATAAATATACATCAAAATACTTTATGTTCTACGGGTTATATTAAATAATTAAATATATTGAAATAATAATATACGAAACGTATAATCAATTGCATATTAGTACAGATAATATATATATTATATATATATATATATATATACAGGGTGTCCGAGAATTATCTGTACAATTTTTGGCTGTTATTAAAAGTCAACCATGAAGTGTTGTCCCATTTTACAGAGAATCTCATTAAGTTTTTTCTGATACCAAGTTTTGACAACTTTTTTTAGAAATTCCAGTATGTCCGAACATTATCTGTACAATTTCATCTTTTAATAAAATTCTTGATAACACACGTAAAATTCTTAAACAAGATTATTTAGAATCTGTATTTTCAAAAGTTTCTTTTATTAAAGTAACGTTGTTAGAAACATTCGATATGTGCACCATTAGTAATTCGCAAAACATCCAATCGATACTCCAAATGTTGCCATGTACGCTGCAGCATATCCACATCAATTCGCTCAATAGCAGCTGTGATTCTTGCTTTTAAATCATCAATGTCTGTCACCCGCGTACATTTCTAAAAAACTTTTCAAAACTTGGTATTAGAAAAAACTTAATGAGATTCTCTGTAAAATGTGACAACACTGGAATTTCTACACTTCACGGTTGACTTTTAATAACAGCCAATAATTGTACAGATAATTCTCGGACACCCTGTATATAAGAACGATTGAGGGAAAAAAATTCCCATTCGGTGATAGGAGCTAAACAAAGAAACTACACCTTCGCCGTTCATAATGACGCGAAGGCCAGTCCATCGAGGAGTGAGATACCAGCGTGGGAGTGGACGGATTGGATCCATTTCTTCATCCATACTATGCACCGCTGTCCCACTGTTGAAGAGGGGTGCCACGTAGCTAGGGCTGAAGGCGTTACAAACAGGTTTTAACGCGGCAGAAGACATAATGGGCAGAACTAAGCCTAAAGAAGCCCTAAAAAAAAACATTTAAAACGTACACGGGACGAAATCATCAGAGATGATAAGAGAAAAATGCTTGGTGGCGGAAAGAAGAGATCTGCAAGGAAGAAGGGGTTACCAACACATGGCGGAAAGAAGAGATCTGCCTGGAAGAAGGGGTTACCATCAAGTGGCGCTAAACGTAAAAGGAAATAAAAAAAAAGTGCTCTAAGCGTATGAAACCTATGGCTGATCATTTTTTAACTGATATAAGCTGAGGACACTACTCTCACGAATCATAGGCTAATTACTAGTTGTCGAGAGAGGTGGCACTATTTCTGACTCGTCATGGCGTGTTTCATCCATCCGTGTAGTTTACAATGCTGTAAATCGGAACTGCCCCTCTTTGATATGCTTCCCCACTCAGGTCTCTATTGAGCATAGCGACTTTATTACAATTAACCCATTAAACACAATTAGTTCGCAGAGTGCCCCTATAGAATTCGTGATACCCAGCTCAGGCCCTTACATTTTTGACCAGAGCTGCATGCACATGATGGAACGGACTGCGATGATAGTTACTTTGCGTACCTTGAAACCAACTTTTTACACACCATATTCATCCAGTGTGAGGTGTATTTAAATCATGTTAAGATCACGGTAGGAACGGGGTACTACCACCTAAGAGCCCATCTGGAAAATGTCCTCAACTTTTCAGAAGAAGCGAAGGACACCTTTTTAACCGCCGAGGGATATTACCATACTAAAGATGAAAATGGTATAAAGGATAAATTCAAAAATTCTAAAAAAAAGATATACGAATGTTTTGGACGTCTTCATTAGGGTGGCCCACTTTTCAATTTTTTTTAAAAGTATAGGTAATCGTAGTTTTTCCCATTATTTGGCACTATACTAGCACATTGGTACCATTTTTACAAAAATTGATCAATATTTAGGGGTCTCGCATCGACCTTGAAATTACGAGTTTTTTTTTTTAAATGCATACTTTTAACTTTTCACTGAATCAAGATAAATCATTAAGTAGGGATGTTTTCTGAATCCTCTTGATGAGAGAAGTCGTTTGGTGTGCCTTCCAATGTCATACGACTAACGGTTTAAAAGTTGTGCCTGTATACAGGTAATACCAATGTGCTAGTATAGTGCCAAGTAATGGGAAAAACCACGATCACCTATACTTTTCAAAAAAATCAGCAAATAGCAGACAAATAAGGAAGAAACAATAACTTAAACAATCACTTTTGCATTGTATTGATCACTATCACACGTCACTGGCTGCAACGTTGTCCCTCTGTGCTATGTCATCGTGGCGAGTGATGACTTCTTGAAGTCGCCGAGCTCTTTCCGGTTCTTTTCCCCCACTTGCAGAAGATCCTGCAGATGTGCCTCGTCCTTTGTGACCGTGTTCGCAACTTTCCTTCTGTGCAATGAGGAGCCCCGGAGATGAGAATTGCTTGGCGGTGCTCCGCCGTTCCAAGGAAGTTCTGAAACACATGCCATATATTTCAATTTCATGGTTGTAAAGTAACCTATTTTTGTTCACATTCAGTTCTCTTTTTAATTGACATTATGCTTCATGAATCTCATTACTAAATTGATAGCTATGAAAACTTAATCAATTGACCTTGACCATTTTGCCATCCCAGTGGACAACAGTGTGCCTCGGTGGCGTGAAGGAGTCCTTCACAGCCGTCGTCACTTCACGGCGATGTGACACTCTTCACCGGCGAGCCGTTTCTTTCGAGATGCTGAATTGATTGAGGTCTGCTGGTGGATCCGCCGAACGTGTGATAGCAGCCACAATGCTTACTACCTATGTAGAGAATGGAAAGTGGAAAGGAAACTGTCAAGAATACATGTGGGTTACGGGACACTTTAAAACTGACGCTATCGATGAATACTATACACAATACGCACCTGATTATTGGACATGCGGAAACGATCAGCCACTTCCATGACAGCAGGTGCATTAAGGATGCGGCGAGGAAGATTGACAGACACACTTGGCTCTTTCGGCAGGGGGAACGCTAGTTCTGTCTCCGACTCTCCTGACATGCCAGTACCATCATTCTCCATGGCCTCATCTCCGGTTTCGTATGCACATTTTGAGGTTTGCGGCTCCTGGCGAGGACGTTTTCTTCCTTCCTGTAGCTTTCTTTTTACAGCGAAAACTTTATCGTTCCCGCTCATCATTGACACCCGAGGACCACGTTGATCGAGGTAGAAGTCAATGTCTTCTTTCTTGTCCTTGTCGGACAGCAGTCGATTCTTCTTTATATCTTCGACAGCGTCAGATGCTCCGATATCCCACAGCTTGTCCACACTGTCCGAAAACTTCTGCCGTTTTCCTCCGGCGTCAGTTTCTCGTTTTCTGCTCTTTTGGAGTAAGTGCCACTCTTTCCACAATGCCTCTAGCTTCCGTTCGCAGTTGAGCTTTGTGATTGTTTTAATGCGGGCCATGTTCCAAAACTTTAAGACGTTGTTTACGGTTTCTTTGAATGCGTCTTTCCTGTTAGCAGTGTACTGGATAACACTGAAGAAGTATTGCAAAACCTGCCGTGTTGTTGGCAATTTGCTACCACTGATGGAGGACGACGGTTGGCCAACTAAAAAAATTTCCGAGGCCGATCTTAGAGAAGGTAGCGATGTTATTTTCGCCTTTCCTTTTGATGACTCTCTATTTGTAGCTTCACGAGTTCTTCCAGTTATGGTTGCCATCGATTTGTCCATGACAAAGGATGAGGAACTCAGACAGAATTTCAAAATGTTATGATCTGCAAAAAAAGAAACAGGTTAGGTACCTGGCACAGGCATAGTGCATTTTCTAATTACCTATATACATTATACATTCCGCCCGGGTATGGTGACTCATTTTTTTGAAAAGTATAGGTGATCGTGGTTTTTCCCATTATTTGGTACTATACTAGTGTCACAACCATGCGATTTACCATAGTGTCACAACCATGCGATTTACCATTTCTATGGTTGAACAGTATCCATGTTTGTGCCATTAGAAGTTCGCTGTAAACAGCGAATGTCCCTCCCTTATATTGCACGTACAGAGTGAATCACTCTGACGTCATAAAGTAACTTAATTTCCTTCCATACCTTGAATACTGAATCACGTGTTTAGTATGTGGATATCTTTCATATTCAATGTATGGTAAATTCTTTAATAATAATAATAATAATAACGTCACTCTCTATGAGTCATTATTTATATGTTGTGTCCTATCGGTGTTATGCAACCATACTCATTCATACATCCATGTTCCTTCTTGACCGTCGTCCTTTATTAATTTTATTACCTATTACCTATTTTATTACCTATTACCCCTTTGTTTAGTTATGCTTTATCAACTTATCAGTCTATGTTTACTCGTGTCTATATTACGCACACAACCTATTGTGTGACGAATGATATGTGTACACTACTGTGTGCAGTCGTACATGTCTATTGACGATCATGATTACGTACATGTATTCTTTTTGTTTTATTTTCTTTTTATTATTTCACCTCTCGCAAGTTGTCTATTATTGCTGAGACGAATGCTCGAATTCCGATTACGTCGTCAAAAGCGAGCCTCTGAATTCGAATTCTTCTCTCTTGCCTCTGCTACCAATTTATAACGTTAAGATGTGATGTTATATTATTATAATATACCATATTGTTCCCTGCCAGGCTACTGGTTATTATCTACGTTGGCACATCGTTATCCATGTTCTCATTACCTGTACTTACTACTTCTACCTAATTGTCATTCAAATTCCGTTACTTATGTCTTACGTTATCATTAATGTCCGTGTACTTTCAAATGAAAAGTACACCGTATCTTTTCTCCGCTTTCCTCATCGCTGGCTAATTAGACTTTCAAACTATAATAACCACCCATTCTTCTAATAATATTTGACATAATTTGGCGTAATCACTGTTAACTATAAATATATATAATTGTCGTTAATCCCCTTTAAATTATAAAACAACGGAGAACTCTCCTTCATTATTTAAATTGTGTTACCTATTCAGATTACTTCAGTATTAGATATGTCAATTAACAAATTGCTAAAATTGTAATTAACGGAAATTAATGTATGTAATATAATGTAATTTACGTACTTAATGTACTCTGTACATGTCGGTCCCCCGACATTATGTCGCCACCCAAAAGTGTATACCTTACAAAAATTAGTATATTTTTTTGTTAACTTTTTGCTTAAATTATGCTTAACGTCAGAATTCTTTAGCTCTCCAACTAAAGTGGGAGCTTAACCTTCGACTGCATTCCCCCAAAATTGAGGCTTATTTATTTCTTGTATTGTAAATTAAATCATTCCTGCCTGAGTTCTTGATACCAGAGGTTGCACCTCCCTCACTTTAAATTTCCTCCCTGAGCCGTTGTTACCAGAGGTGGCTCCTCTCTCATCTTAAAATTCCTGCCTGAACCTTAGACCAAGGAGGCCAAGCCTCCTCATTTTAAATTCCTGCCGTAACTCTTACTCGAGGAGGACAAGCCTCCTCGCTTTCAATCCCCATCTTAACTATTGTGAAATGGGGTCGAACCTCTACCCCTGTAAATTCCTGCTTGAGCTGTTGCTGTAAGAGGTAAAACCTCTCCCCCTGTAAACTTCTGATTATTTATCAGTGCCTCGTTCTGTATAAACTTTGTAAATAAAAGAATTTATGAGTGAACTAAAACTCCAATTTTTGAAGTGAAGTGTTTCCATTCATCCCTTCGGAAAAAAAAAAAAAAAAACTTTGTAGAAACTATTTATATTGATACTCGGATACTCTCGGCCAAGGCCGAGCTTACCCAACAAAGGACCACCTTCGTTGGATTGTCCAAAGTGCATTAACCCTAAAAAGTCGCAAGCGGGCCGAGGCTCGCACAACGTATGCGCGACACTGGAGGTCCCACCGAGACCGTTTTAGTTCCCCAACACCGAGACCGCTTTAGTTCTCCAACACCAAGACTGTTTCAGTCCCCCACCGAAAAAACCGTCGTCCATCAATGGATGTCCCTACTTTGAAAATTTTTTGAAACACTTCATGGATTCACTCATTCGACGTCGACCGCAACCTCTTCAACTTGGACTCCAACCCCACCATCTGCAACCTCAATTTAATTTAACTCATCGTTGACCTTCAATCAACTTTTGTTACTTGGAAATTCCTTCCTTGAAATTCTCTCTCCAATCAACCCCAAATATTTACTAAAAAAATTTCCCTTGAACTTCTCTTCAATCAACTTTTGAATTATTGTTCGTATTTTTCTCCAATCAACCGTTCGACCGTCTTCCTGTCTACAATCTTCCTTCAACGTTTGTATGCTCCGTCGTGGCGATCAGATGACGTCACGAGCGGCACACCTAACTGAGCTGAGTGAGGCTGACCTTCAAAGCTTAGTGGAGACATCAGCTGAGTGAGGCTGACCTTCAAAGCTTCGTGGAGGCTTCGAGGCACCAGCTCACCAAAACGTTTTTCTTCGTTTATGTGATGAGTTTTAATTATTAATTATTACTTTTAAATCATTTCCTTAATTATCATTTTCTTTAATTTTAGTAATATTAATTCACTTTTATTTTTCCCTTTTTAGTGTGAAACAGTGAAGTGACTTTATAAACACTTAATCATTTTTTTTAACTAATTTATTTTAATTAACTGTTCGATAGTGATACGAAATACAGTACTAATCAGACGTTGTCATTGATTCAGTATTCACATATTTATTTTTCCCAACAGATTATAAATCTGAATTTTTTTAAAATTCTTTTTTATAAAATTATCTGCATTGTTTTTTTTATTGAGGATATTAAATAATATCATTTTAGATTTTGTTGTGGGACGTAAATGCGATCAGTCATAATTCTGATATTTATACCCATAACTCACATTTTTATTTAGTTGAACCCGGTTAGGTTCCTTTTTTTTTTATTCTTTTCAATTTAAACCTTTTTCATTAATTTTAGTAAAAATTCATGTTATTGTTATTATAATGTAACCCTTTTTTCTAGTGTGTGATTTTGACGGAATTTCGACCCTTGCCAACGAGACTTCAGCGTTGGGAGATTCGAAAATTACTCGTCGATTACGGCATCGGAAGTAAACGCAGAGTCGCCCATTTTGTTCTACGTTATTTCGTAACTATACAAAATACTTAGACTTTGTTCCATTTATTTTTTTTTTATTGCTTGTCTCTTACATGGTTATTTTTGTTTTACACACACACTTCCGTGTCAACGACACGTGTTATGATTAACGATGTCCAAACCATTACCCCCCCTGACATGCACTACTGTTAATCTTATAACTCCCTTTTCCGTACTGAAACGTACAGTTCATGTCCCTCACTTTCGCGGTCGCGTTAATAATAGATTTGTAGAACCCTCCTTTAAGGATTGGTTCGGTAAAATTGACGATTCGTTTAGAGGTTGTCTGAGTACAGACGCAGATAAAATCGGTTTTGCGTTTGACACTTGTGACCCAAATTTTGGTGACGCCGCGCGCGTCCGTACCTTTCTTATCGATGGGTCCAATGGGCAAATATATCAATGGTCTTGGGTAGAATTTAAAGGTTTTTGGCAGGATATATATAACGGTCTGCAGGTAATCACGAAGTACTGTGACAGGCAGGGATCCGTCAAATGGGACGTTGACGTTAAAGGTTTAAACAACAGTACACGCCAGTTATTGACTTCCCTTCATTCCTTTATTCATGGATCATGTCATTATTCTTCAGTGATGCGCGAAAGCGCATCTCCCGATAATGTTTCGGTAGAGAATCGGAGTGATTCCGTTGACCCTTCTGGTCTGGGTAGAAAGGCGTTGGGTGTACCTTATTCTGACTCACCTTCCCAATCCACTTCCTCTTTGAGTTCTGTACATTCGGAATCCCCAGAAAGTGATATTTTTTTCTCGAAATCGGTTTCAAACTCCGTTGCCCAGAGGAACCCTTTTAGGTCGTTTTGATCCGAAATGTTCGTCCAGTATTGTTCTGCGTCTTTAGCGGATAAATTGCTGTGTCCTCTCTTTAAGGAACCGCCATCCGTTTCATACGTTCGGGATTCCGAGGGTAACCGTATTCCCGTCATTGCGGAAACCAAACTTGACTTGTGGATTGATTATTGTTTTTTTAGTATAGATGTCTCGTTAGTGCCGTCAGAATATTGTCCCGATTGTGATTTAATTATTGGCCCAGAATCCCTACGACCCTACGGATTCCATTTCGACTTTTCGGATGGATGCTTCGTCGCTAAATGGGATAAAAGACGTTATTTCCTTCTCTGGTGCGAGGCACCCGAGCAGAACCTGGATAGTGACGATGAAACGTCACCCTTGGAAGATTTGGGTAATCCTGACCCAACTTTCTTCTCTGACTCAGTTGTCTCTGAACCGTTGGTTCCAGCTTGTTCATCAAATGAATTTCCTTCGAGGCTAGAACTCACAGCCTCTGATGATGATGATTTTTGTGAAGCATCTTGTGACAGTGTTTGTGATGCTAATGTTGAAAACAGTAAAGACAACAATGAAATTGTTGATTCATATAATTATAAAGGTACTTCTGTTGGAAGTCTTTATGATGAAACTTCCGTTGAAAGTAAGTGTAATACTTACGTTAATAATTGTTGTAATGTAAATGGGGATGTGACCAATTCTTTGTTAAATGTGAATTCAGACAACTTGGATGATTGCTGTGCAACCGATGTTGAAAATCAGAATTTATCTTCTCACCATGGTCAGGACAACCATGTTGGTCCCGATGGCCATGACTTGTACGATGATTTAGACACTGCTCCTCAAATTGTCAGTAATTTTAGTCATTCGGACATTGATTCAACTGACATAGTTCATTCAGTGAACTTTGGTCGAGAAGACCTCGTTTTTGATTCAGATGGATCAGATATCCATGCATGTCCCAAAAAGGACGCGAATTCTGTTACTGATGTTGTTTTTGGTTTAGATGATGCATGTCCCAAAGAGGACGCGTTAGATGGTCAGGATGACCATGTTTATGATAACTTTTCTCCACAGGACCCGAATTGTTTTGAGTTTACTTCGGCCAACGGCCAATCGGCAATGCCGCCTCGTTTAAGTGGTCTGAAAGATGACCCTGTTTTTGATTTTTTTGGTCATGATGACCGTCATCTTGCTTCAGATGATGCTTTTTCTGCTGTAGTAGCAGCTGGGGAGAATGCCCCACAAGGTCCTGTAGGCGAGTCAGTTTTTATGAATTTTCATAAGCATTGTGATGTTTATGATGACAGTAACAGTTTCGTAACGAATCGATCATGTCCCAGTGACTTCTTTTTAAATTACTATAGTGAGGACCAAGCCGTCCCTCCGTTTTGTTTTAACTCCGTTAATTCGTGTTCGGAGCAGTGTAGCAAGCAATCTTTTCCTAAAGAGCAAAGTGCTCACGTAGAGACGTATTGTCACTTGCAGACATCATGTCTCTCCAGTTGGTCACCCGATTCCCCTGATTGCGATATTCCAAATTTTGGTTTTCCTCCCAATACCCCAACCTCGTGCGAAACCATCGCTGATGCAGACGAAGCATGTTCACATGTTTCGGAGACGCCTTCTTGGACTTTTGAAATGGAGCTTATTGACGAGAGCTCACAAATTTTCATGAAAACTTCTGTTAACAACCAAGCAGTTTTGGCTCTTGTTGAAACTGGCTGTCAGGCGAATTACATTAACCACGATGTATGCGAGAAGTTACTCAAGGTGGCTACGGAAAAATTCGATTTGCATTCTCGTTTGTCCTGCATTGATGATGACTGGGAAGAATACAGTACCGGAGAAATCATCCTTCCTATTGAGTTTGATTCAGTCCCTTATCTGACCCCATTTGTGGTCGTATCTGAACTGAATTGGGATGGAGACTTACTCCTGGGGATGAATTTCCTTATTACGCACGATTTTTATTGGGCCGATAGAGAAGCAGGCCTAATTCGAGGAAAGAACTCACTTTTCGAATATGTTTGTCACCCCTATTCTTCGGTCTTTTCAGCTGAGGGTGAAAGACTCGTTTCAGAGAGCCCGACGGACTCTCTGGAACCAGTTCAAAATAAAAAGGAACTGCTACCAGATGGGGAAGATTCTTCATCAATTGTCAATTGTTCCGTTCTAGTTCCGACGAACGAAGAACTAGAAAACCAACATACTTTTGATAATTTTGAGTACGAAGACTCGAATGTCTTCACAGTAAACCCCTGTGACTCCATCGAGAGCGAGTCACCTCCTTCAGTGACAGTTAGGCCGGAACTTGAAGTTCCCAGTGTTCTGGCTATTCCAAATAAATTTGAAAACTCATTTCCCTTAAGTTCCGATTTGGTCATTTCGCTTAAATCCCTATTTAAGGAAGATGACTTGATTCTGTTTTCAAAGGTAGAGGAATTTACACCTAATTCCGAGGCTAAGCCCATAGGTGCCGGGAGCGAACCCGAACCTACTCCTCCGTCGGAAGTTGTACGCGCGGAAGGGCAAGCGCGGAATATTCCTCACTACCATAATATGATCGTTCCATCGATCATTTTCATTTTTCTTCCGCGAATTCATGTTTTCGCCCTTCTTGCCTTCTACTTTGCAAATCTTTCTCTTTGGCTGTTCCTGGATCCTTTTCTGAAACCAGTGAAAGTCATTCTTCTTAATCCCGATACACCACCTCCTCTTGAGTGAGCAAGGCTCGTATGGTCAGTCCATTGCTTCCTGGCATGTTGCGAAAACCTTTAACCGAATGACCCACATGCCCGATCGCAAGACAACCTAACCATGCAGCTGATTTGTCTGGCTTCGTATGTTCGTGAAATTCACCCGTATGACCGAACATACCCTCAATTTAGGTTAAGTTGTTTTTTGTTTTAATTTTTAAATTAATCTTAATTATACGGAACTTATAACCTAAGTGTTCAGTTCAGAATAGCTCATAATTGAGTTCTATTTTCAACTTTTTATTTTTTATTTTTTTTTTATTCAAATCAGTCTTGAGTAATTGTCATTAAGATGTTCTTATAACTGATTGATGTTTACTCTGGATTATTTGAATTTATTTAAACTTAATGGCTGCTTACAATATATAATCTTGCCTGTTGTTTTATTAAGTTAATTTTAACCAACCTCTAAGCTAATCCGTTCTTCAAAATTTCATGATTTACCATTGACCACTAAGGATTCAGTTCTTCCCGGGATGAACCAATTACTTTCATATTCTACACACAACTGTACATACCCACTCAGCTAGACACGCGTATTACCCATATTTTTTCCTACGTATACGCAATCACGTATAACTTCAACTATAAATTCCTTTTCCCCATTTTTGGGTAAACCACCTAGCATTTGCACTCTGTGCCAAATACACACGACCCAAGGTCTATACATCGTCTATTACGTAATTCTATCTTCCTTCTCCCTGGATATTCTTAATGGATAACAATATCTAAGTATCTAAAACGGTAACTAGATAAATTTTCATGTTTTCAATAAATTAATTTTACTTTTCTTTAAATCAATTTTATCTTTTACCAACTTATTCGGACTTGAAATAAGTTTACATTCTGCAACCGTGCTCCCACTGCTGAAGACTTCGTCCACCAATAAAATTTAATTCAATTTTTATCTACCATAGTGAATACGATTAGTTTTTTTTACTGTATAATCATGATATCTTCGGAAACTCTTATCTCTGTCATTACTGATGGATTAAACTCCATTTCAAGTAGTCACCAGATGAATTGAAAATTCCTGAACCTTAAATATGAATTTTCCTTTTAACCATTATTTACTATGTATGTATCTTTTTCCCTAAAATTATCTTAACCTTGGAAGTCTTTCCGAATTTATCACGGTTCCGTAAATCTTGTTACTATAACGTTGGACAAACTAAAAATTTTACTTAAATTAGATTCAATCCTGTAATTGGAACTTTAACTGAAATAATTATGTCGAAATGCCAGAAATAACTTAGATGGTTCATTAGTTTATAAGATTGTTTATGTAGTATGATTGCCACAATTAATCATACTTATAATTTTTTTTTAAAGGTGACAACTTCGGACTTTATACCTTGTTGATCTAGAGTTTCCACTACAGTTCTAGTAATCAGACCTCAACCTTGTTAATTTAATTGCTGTAATTTTAAAATTTTCCCCTTGATTATTTTTTTAAATTTTATTAATATAATTATCATTCTTCCCACTAAATTGCCTTGATTAATCCAACCCGAAATTGTCGCTGTTTCATTTTTTTTAATATATGGTAAATAAACTTCCACCCTACATTACATCCTTTTTCATAGGGGAGAGCAGTGTCACAACCATGCGATTTACCATAGTGTCACAACCATGCGATTTACCATTTCTATGGTTGAACAGTATCCATGTTTGTGCCATTAGAAGTTCGCTGTAAACAGCGAATGTCCCTCCCTTATATTGCACGTACAGAGTGAATCACTCTGACGTCATAAAGTAACTTAATTTCCTTCATACCTTGAATACTGAATCACGTGTTTAGTATGTGGATATTTTCATATTCAATGTATGGTAAATTCTTTAATAATAATAATAATAATAACGTCACTCTCTATGAGTCATTATTTATATGTTGTGTCCTATCGGTGTTATGCAACCATACTCATTCATACATCCATGTTCCTTCTTGACCGTCGTCCTTTATTAATTTTATTACCTATTACCTATTTTATTACCTATTACCCTTTGTTTAGTTATGCTCTATCAACTTATCAGTCTATGTTTACTCGTGTCTATATTACGCACACAACCTATTGTGTGACGAATGATATGTGTACACTACGTGTGCAGTCGTACATGTCTATTGACGATCATGATTACGTACATGTATTCTTTTTGTTTTATTTTCTTTTTATTATTTCACCTCTCGCAAGTTGTCTATTATTGCTGAGACGAAGGCTCGAATTCCGATTACGTCGTCAAAAGCGAGCCTCTGAATTCGAACTCTTCTCTCTTGCCTCTGCTACCAATTTATAACGTTAAGATGTGATGTTATATTATTATAATATACCATATTGTTCCCTGCCAGGCTACTGGTTATTATCTACGTAGGCACATCGTTATCCACGTTCTCATTACCTGTACTTACTACTTCTACCTAATTGTCATTCAAATTCCGTTACTTATGTCTTACGTTATCATTAATGTCCGTGTACTTTCAAATGAAAAGTACACCGTATCTTTTCTCCGCTTTCCTCATCGCTGGCTAATTAGACTTTCAAACTATAATAACCACCATTCTTCTAATAATATTTGACATAATTTGGCGTAATCACTGTTAACTATAAATATATATAATTGTCGTTAATCCCCTTAAATTATAAAACAACGGAGAACTCTCCTTCATTATTTAAATTGTGTTACCTATTCAGATTACTTCAGTATTAGATATGTCAATTAACAAATTGCTAAAATTGTAATTAACGGAAATTAATGTATGTAATATAATGTAATTTATGTACTTAATGTACTCTGTACATGTCGGTCCCCCGACATTATGTCGCCATCCAAAAGTGTATACCTTACAAAAATTAGTATATTTTTTTGTTAACTTTTTGCTTAAATTATGCTTAACGTCAGAATTCTTTAGCTCTCCACTAAAGTGGGAGCTTAACCTTCGACTGCATTCCCCCAAAATTGAGGCTTATTTATTTCTTGTATTGTAAATTAAATCATTCCTGCCTGAGTTCTTGATACCAGAGGTTGCACCTCCCTCACTTTAAATTTCCTCCCTGAGCCGTTGTTACCAGAGGTGGCTCCTCTCTCATCTTAAAATTCCTGCCTGAACCTTAGACCAAGGAGGCCAAGCCTCCTCATTTTAAATTCCTGCCGTAACTCTTACTCGAGGAGGACAAGCCTCCTCGCTTTCAATCCCCACCTTAACTATTGTGAAATGGGGTCGAACCTCTACCCCTGTAAATTCCTGCTTGAGCTGTTGCTGTAAGAGGTAAAACCTCTCCCCCTGTAAACTTCTGATTATTTATCAGTGCCTCGTTCTGTATAAACTTTGTAAATAAAAGAATTTATGAGTGAACTAAAACTACAATTTTTGAAGTGAAGTGTTTCCATTCATCCCTTCGGGAAAAAAAACAAAAAACTTGGTAGAAACTATTTATATTGATACTCGGATACTCTCGGCCAAGGCCGAGCTTACCCAACAAAGGACCACCTTCGTTGGATTGTCCAAAGTGCATTAACCCTAAAAAGTCGCAAGCGGGCCGAGGCTCGCACAACGTATGCGCGACACTAGCACATTGGTATTACCTGTATACAGGCACAACCTTTAAACCGTTAGTCGTATGACATTGGCAGGCACACCAAACGACTTCTCTCATTAAGAGGATTCAGAAAACATCCCTACTTAATGATTTATCTTGATTCAGTACAAAGTTAAAAAGTACGCATTTAAAAAAAAAACTAGTAATTTCAAGGTCGATGCGAGACCCCTAAATATTGATCAATTTTTGTAAAAATGGTACCAATGTGCTAGTATAGTGCCAAGTAATGGGAAAAACCACGATAACCTATACTTTTAAAAAAAAATTGAAAAGTGGGCCACCCTAGTCTTCATACAGATTTCACATTCCAGGAGAAACTGCTTATGAACGGGGTGGATATGAAATTGGAGCTTACCCGCACGATTCCTGAAATCTGCATAAATCTGGGGTCTGATCAAGAAGAGGGCGCGAAACCCGTTGTGATTCACATCATTGAGACGTATTTGCGTATACGTCGAGTGAAATTAAGTTCGCTAAAACAAATAGAAATTGAGAAAGACTTAATTAATACATGCCACAGTAAAATACCCAATTAACAGGGTACAGATCAAACTATACACGGTGCCCTCCGGGTTGGCCTCCAAGCAACTGGAAAACGTGGCCCTTGGAGTTCTACGTAAAAGGATATTAATTGGAAGGCAGAACCACGCCTCGACGAATGGAAAATATAAAAAGAGTGCCTTTAAATTCGAGAATTTCGGCCTTAAAAATATTACTCTATACGTAAATGAAATCGCTTTGGGAGGTACTGTGATTTTGGATTACTCATCAGACGCGGTGTTCCTGCTCTGCGCGAGAGCCTATAGTAATCTGGCTCATAATACAGGTGGCTATGATGAGCTTGGGTTTGGTGTAACGCAGAAAGAATTTGTCGAAGAATTTAACATTTATTCATTTGATATTACGTCTGACTTCTCTGCTGGCGTAAACACGCATTTAAGTCCACAATAGAGTGGGAATATCTCAGTCAGGTTGGAATTTGCCAAACCTATAGACGCGCCTATAAGTGTGCTAGCTTATCTCGAATCACAGGCACTAATAGAAGTTGATCATTTCAGGAACGTGGTCACAGACTTTTAAAATGGACGCGAATACACTCCAGAGAGTAATGAAAAGTGACCGTTTCACACGCTCAATATTTATCGGTGTGTTTGCGAAGAATGAAATAGTGAAGTTACCAGCTACAAGAAACTGGTACGGGATTATCGTTAACACCGACAATGTGGGGGGTGAGGGGATTCATTGGTTTGCAATCTATTTTAAAAATAGAGAAAGAATGTATTATTTTGATTCACTCGGCGCTCAGCCCTGGATTGATTTTGTGGTTGTGCAGTTTATCGCGCAATTACATGTACCTGAGATTGTGTGGAACCCGTATCGCTTTCAAGGATATTATACCGACAAGTGCGGGATGTACGCCCTCTCATTTCTCATGCACATGTCACGTGGGAAGGGATTTATAAATTTTTAAAAATTATTCGATAAATTTATTCGATAAAAGTGTATGCAGACAGATAAAAAAAAGGTTCCCATATGTTAGCACCTGCTGTATTGTGTAAAGGTGTATATCCATATTGTGTAAAGCTGTATATACATTTGTAACTGTAAAATGTAGCCATTAAAACTTATTTAACGGACACTGGTTCCGCTTTGTACATGTTTTCTACCATTTAATAAATGAAAATGCAATGTTTTGTTCTTAACCTCAAAAATACTTACATTAGTTCCTCGATGACCTGGCACTCGCTGGACCGGATGTGAGCCAATAACTCGGCTTCTGTATTGAGGTCACTGAGTTGGCTGTGCGGAAAAGCATCCATATCATTTATTCCCCTTTCATCAAAACGAAAAGTAGCTATAACACGATCAAGTTCCGCATCGGTCCTATAAGGTTAAATAAAAATAAAGATAATTCTTAAAAGGTTTGGTAATTTAAAAATCCTACTGCGGAAAATATTATTAAAGCCCCACCATATATTATATATATATATATATATATATATATATATTATATATATAAATAGATAGATAAGCAAACAACCACAGGGAAAGGAAAATGAAACGAAATCCGAGCGCTTTCGTGTTTCTTTTTCCTTTTCCCTGTGGTTGTTTGCTTATTAATAAGATCACATGTTATTCTGTGATTTTACTGCATATATATATATATATATTATATATATATATATATATAGGCCGAAATAATCACGATGGAAACAGACAATAATTAGAAACATAATGGGATTAATTTTTACGTTGTAGAAAAATTCAGAATAAAGCTCAGTAAGACTAACAGCAAATTGTAACCATAAGCAGATATCCTGACAGTTTTCGTGTACTAAGACATCGTCTGCCTGCAACGGGACTCGAGCCTGCATGCAATTCTTAATAGTTTCAATATTTCTAATGAGAGTGGGCAATAAAAAAAAACCTATTGTTTTTACCCAAAATACACACAGAGGAACACGTATATATTTTATATATATATATTATATATAATATATATATATATATATATATGAATAGAGACCGGGCCTCTGGACAGAGAGCAGTTCACTTCGCTTTATTACGGCATTTTATAAATTAACAAAAAAAGCTAGGTTGGCTAACAGCAAATTGTAAGCACAAGCAGATATCCTGACAGTTTTCAAAAGTAAGATTAGCTGGGTGTGCTATGCTCCGTCTGCCTTCAACCGGTCTCGAATCCGCAAACAAATGTTAATAGTTTTTAATATTTCTATTGTAAGTTTCTAATATTTCTAAAATCCTACCTGTGCAAGCAATGTACAAATAAAAACACACCATATATATATATATATATATATATATATATGCCGAAATAACCCCGAAGGAACCAGAGAATAATTAAAAATATTTTTCAAAACGCGTTTATTGCGGACTTTTACGGTTAGGTTATATTATAAACGAGAAAGAGTCCTGGGATTAATTTTTTCGTTGTAGGAAAACTCAGAATAAAGCTACGTTAGGCACTTATAAGTTAACATTGAATGAACCGCAGAATATAATCACTTACAATTCAAATGAATTGTCTGTAGGATCTTGCATTTCGTTACAATTTTCTGTAACAATCTGCGTAGATAAAAGTTCATCCCGATCTGCAGCGTTGAAAATTAGACGCGTTGACTGAGCATAAAAATCTTGATCTTCAAACAGATCGGGAGAGTCGTACAACTGGCTCATGGTTGATATTTGAAAAACACTAAGCACGAAAAAAACATACGAATTGAGGCTCTGAGATGAAAGTGACCCCTTTTATATAGGTGGGCTTGTGACCACCACACAACACACAAACGCTAGCTTCCTATTGGCTAGCGGTGAATTCTGGGCTGGGCTTGACGCGTAGGCCTGCATAGCGGCCAAACAGAGGTTCTGGGCTCCGCCCACAGGGCTGCGATTGGTTGCCCCGTGAAATCCGAGACGTGTCAGATATCCCCATTCGTGGAGAGACGAGAAACGCTTTATTTTTTTATCTTGTATTCGACCGAGAGAGCGAGTTGAGGTTGGATTGTGAAACGGTTTATGATGCCTGAAACATAAAAGTGGAAGATAGTTAATTACCCGTGAAGAAAACCGCTGTAAAATTTGTTGTATCGTGGAAGTGTTATACGATACAATAAATAAATTTAAAAATAACAGATGCGTGCTGGTTGCGGTGATTAGCCCAAATTTTACGATCTTGAGCAGTACGCTGATTAATATAAATGTATATAGCGAGAGATAAAGAGAGTTCAGAATGGAAGTGAGAGGGTGTTTATAGACCGTAATTAAATTTTCTTTTGTTGTAGAAAGACAAGAAAAACTATAAATATCAGAGATATTTTCGGTACAATTCGCGAATGTTTGAGAGAAACGCTAAACTCCGAGTCAATTGCGCGTGAGGTTTGATCTTTATGATGAATCGAAACAATAAAACTCCTGCGGAAAGTTTATTTATTGGAATCTTAAATCGATATAATCTATCGCTTCCGTGAAACTCCACAATTTTCAGAACGATGTTAAATATAATTGTTTATATATACAGGGTGGGCGGAAAGTAGCTCCCTATTTTGGATTGGTAAAAAAATACGTATATTATCCATTTATTTCAGAAGAAATAATATGAGAAGGTAGGCATACATGGTAGGTTTTCTCTAAAATTCAATGTGGGCTCCAACTCTTTCCACCAGCTTCTGGAGCCGCCCAGGAATGGCGTCCACTGACTTTAGCAGGAACTCCGGCGGGATGGAGGACATGACTTCCCGAATTCGGTCCTCCAGTTCTTCCAATGTCCTCGGTTTGGTGCGGTAGACTTCTTCCTTTACCCACCCCCAAAGAAAGAAGTCGCACGGTTACCGCTGAAAAACGGCAGAATCGGTTCAGTGTAACGGTGTGGTGTGGTATGACCTCAGATCAGGTTGTGGGCCCGTTCCTTCTGCGCAACACCATGAATGCTGAGCGGTACCTTGCTATGTTGCGAAACGAGGTCTGGCCGGTTGTCAGCACATGGGAGAACATCGACGATCTGATATTTATGCAAGATGGCGCCCCTCCGCACTTCGCTCTTGTTGTCCGTGAGTGGCTGGATGCCCAGTTCCCTGGGCGTTGGATGGGTCGTCGTGGTCCACATCAATGGCCAGCCAGGAGCCCCGACTTGACACCGTGCGACTTCTTTCTTTGGGGGTGGGTAAAGGAAGAAGTCTACCGCACCAAACCGAGGACATTGGAAGAACTGGAGGACCGAATTCGGGAAGTCATGTCCTCCATCCCGCCGGAGTTCCTGCTAAAGTCAGTGGACGCCATTCCTGGGCGGCTCCAGAAGCTGGTGGAAAGAGTTGGAGCACACATTGAATTTTAGAGAAAACCTACCATGTATGCCTACCTTTTCATATTATTTTTCTGAAATAAATGGATAATATACGTATTTTTTTACCAATCCAAAATAGGGAGCTACTTTCCGCCCACCCTGTATATATATATATATATATATATATATTATTTTTTCCATAAATGTTTATGTCCTTCTATTGTTCAGCTATTTACATCGTTTAATTAGGAAATGTTTAGGAATGTCTTTGCTTATATCGCTTTCTTCTCTTCATTTCCCTCCTTTATCATATTTCCTTTCTATTTATTCATTTGTGCTACACATTTTAAGGCTACGTGTACCATTTCTCCTGTTTTAATTTGTAGAAGTTACAGATGAAAAAGACCGTAATACTCGATTTAAGTTAGCCGGAGAGTGAGTCAATTAATGCAATTTGACGTGATTATAAATTTTGTGTACGCTTCTTGTACCAATTTCCAGGAGTTTTTAGATGAACTTTTTTCCGGAACTGTACATATAGAGGCATTCTTTGGTTTCGTTTGCTTCCACCCGAATTGTTCATTCTGATGAATGTCAATATTTTCGCCCCACCCTAGACCTACTTTTTAACGGGGGATATATATATATATACATATAAAAGAGAGCGCGCGAGAAAGATCCCTGCTATGGCGCTCTGGGTACCCATTTATCTACCAACCGTGGAAAGATGTTTACATGAATTTTTTAGACGAACATTTTTCTGGAATTTTACATATATAGGATCGCCTTTTCTTTTGGTGGTTTCCGCCCGAATTGTTCATTCTGGCGAAGGTCAAGCTTTACACTCCACCTTAGACCTACTTTTAAACGGGGAAATATATATATATATAATATATATATATATATAAAAGAGATAGAGAGAGAGAAAGAGAGCGAGAGAGAGCGAGGGAGACAGGTTACCCATTTTATCTACCATTCGTGAAAGGCTGTTTACACTCCACCTTAGACCTACAGTTTAACACGGATCATTAGGTCACCCTGACTACCAACCGCGAAAGGACGCGCCTCCGCCGAGCCCGACGCATATAATCGTAATATTTTATGGGCGTATAGACGGATGTGTACGTGCTAAAACGAAGTATACACTGTGCCAACTGGCTGATAATGCCTGGAGGCACTGGCTGTTTAAGCCGACTGGCTGATTAGGGGCCCTATAAGACAACGGCCGCTCGGCTGAAATCTTAATATGCGCTTGGCTCCTGTCAAGCGAACACCTCTCTTCCTCTCTCTCTCCTCTCTCCTAGGCTAGGTATACCCCTTTGGGGGGGTGAGGCCGTCCCACCTCCCCAAAGAGGTCTCCCCAGCGGGAGTTCATTGCAACTTGGGGGATAACTCTGCCTCCAAGTTGCATTACCCCTTGTTGCTCTTGCAGCAACCCTTTCTCCCTTTAGGGGGTGCCTTGCAGCAAAGGGGGATTGGCACTGTGGGGTGCCTTTCAACAAAGGGGGAGGGGGTTCGCAGTGGCAATGTGGGGTGCCTTGCAACATTGATCAACATTTACAATTACATTGCACTCTCTCCTTTTGCGCCCAAACTACTAGCCACAACAAATCGATGATCCGTAGGCCGCTATATATATGTTACTTTATTATATTTTATTATATATTTTTATTATCATTTTACTATTTTGTTATTTTTATTGTATATAAATGACCTTCCACTTTCATCTGATATATTTAACTTCATAATGTTTACAAATGGTACAACTGTGTCTTTTTTCTTGCAAAGATGTTAATTCAGTTAAGAATATATTTAAATCAGAATTTATCAGTGTACTGAAATGGTTAACCACCAATAAACTCTTCCTAAATACCAGTAAAACAAATTTCATGATTTTTACTAACAAAAGAAATGTATCTCTTGATGAACTTATTGTTGATAAAATCGCTGTATAGGAGTGTACATTAACAAAATTTCTTTGTGTAATGGTAGATAAAAATTTGCAATGGAGAGTAAATTATATCTAAAAAAAATTTCAAGGAGCGTTGCTATAATGTTTAAACTTCGACATGTACTGTAGTTCCTAAACAGGTTTTATTAACTCTGTATCATACTCTTGTTTTTTTCTTATATAACGGACTGCACCCTTGTTTGGGGAAACTCCGCTAACAACGCTTCAAACAGTATCTTTGTCATCCTAAAACGAGGAATAAGGTTATTATCTGGTGCTGATTTCGATGATCATTCTAGTGCATTATTTAAAGCGCTAAAACTACTAAAGCTCAAAGATGTAATCATAGTGGCACATTATATTTTTAAACTATTTACGAGAGTAAGAACAAAATCATTAACTTACAATGGGTAAATAAATATTTTGTAACTCATCAAGAAATCCACTCATATCAGATCAGAAGTACTAGATCAAAGCATGTTATTCCTCAAATTAGATTGTCTTCATCTCAAAAATTACCCATTTTCATTGGATTGAAACTATGCAATGATTTAAATGCTGATATAAAAAATATTGTGAATGTAAATTCGTTGAAAACCAAGTTGAAATATTGATTAATGATAGAATACTAATAAAAATGTAGGAGTAAATGTACATTACTACTGTTTATTCATTTTTCTTGTGTAATCTAGGATTAAAGGTGCATTACTTGTTATTGTTCATCTCTTATCTCTTATGTCTAGTATTGATTTCTTTGTATAGTATTGGTATCATACATTCAATAATGTCTTTGTATTTGTTTTATATTGATAATTATATTGATAATAATAATTTAAGATTAATAAATATTCTAATTAATAATTATTATTCATGATTTATGTATTTTTAATAATAACTATCTGTTTTATTAATTAAGAGCCCAGTAAAGCCTAAAGCTTAATGGCCAAATTAAATTAGATAAATAATCCAGCTTCACAGTTATTTAAGTAATTGTAAATTATAAAAGTACTGTATTTATTTTGGTAATTATTCGTTTTTTGACCCAGTCTCTTTTTATAATGAGAGCAAACGTTTCTGGTCAATTTTGAGGTGTTCTGCACGAATCTGCCATCCGTTTCCTGTGCAAATGCGTACTTTTCGAGATATCGTCATCTTGAAAACTACGCATTTGCACAGGAAACGGATGGCAGTTTCGTACAAAACACCTCAAAATTAACCAGAAAAGTTTGCACTCGTCATTTTCGTTTAAACTAATGAATTTAAACGAAAATATCATGACTTAACCTAACCAATCAAGGGCGTACAGTTGACCTAACTGGTATAACGTACTGAACTGTCTGCAAAACATTAGGACCGATCAATTTGTGATGCGTGATCTTTACGGGGGCTCCGCCCCCGTACCCCCGAGACCTAAATTATACAAATGATAATGTAATAACATGTGCCAACCTTGCATGGGTAGTCCGCTAAATTTCGCGTGCCCTTAAACTGAAATGAGACACGGTTATTTTTAAGATTTTTTTACGGCACCTAAAGACCTTTTGGTCTTTTGTTAAAATACAAGCACTATTGCATTTAGGGCAGGTCACGGATGTCTTAATTATTTTGTGATTGAAAAAAGGTCTAAACTCTTGTCTTCATCGAGGGCAATATGGCGGATCACGTCTTAAAAATCAAATATGCATAACTGACACGTCATACTTCGTCACAAAAAAACCAAACTGAACAGACGAAAAATTGCTCAAAATGATTTACTTGTAAAACAGGACAAATTGAATTACGAAGAAGTAGCCAGAATCACCAAATATAAGAAATATTCACCAAATACTCGATATATATATATATTTTGAAAAAACACCAAAAAATAGGAAATATATTTTAATAAAAAAACACATTTTACACAAATTTGCACAAGATAATATATATATTTTCTTATTCAGTTTTGATTGGTTATTCAATATATATTGCTGTTATAGCTGGGTGTGACTGGGTCAAAAAACGAATAATAATCTTTATTTTATTAGTAAAAGTTATTGAATTGAATTCAATTCAATCAATAAACAACCAACTACTGATAAAATTTTTAAATTCTTCAAGCCTAAGGTTGACACACAAAGTATTAAATAATTTTGTAAATAAATGTACGAAACTTTTTTTGTATTCCCTAACACTTTAAAGGAAGCCAGAGTACACCCTCTATTTAAGTCGGGAAACCCAAACACTCCATCCAGTTATCGCCCCATTTCCGTTTTGTCAACTTTTGCCAAATGGAATGGATATATTCGTGGATATATTCATGGATATATTCATGGATATATTCAACATAAACTTTCCTCTTAAGTCAAAAGTAATATCTAAAACTAAATACAATAACCAATGGGTCACAACAGCACTTACTGTGAGTATTAAACGCCAGAATACGGTCTTTAAATTACGGAAAACTGATAGTCTTACCGAACAGGCATATGAAAATTACTGTAACAGAATTAATGCAGTCATTAAAAAATGCAAAAGTAGATCATTATTGTTCAAAAATTGATAAACAGAAATCAAATCCAAAAATGCTACGGAACACTGAAAGAGTTAACTAACACAAAGAAGATTAAAACAAATCCCTTGTCCTCCCTCACACAAGACTGAAATTCTTCCAGCGACTCCTAAGACATAGCCAACTTATTAAACAACTTTGCAAATATCGGTTCCAGTATGCAGCCTCGATCCCAGTTACAGACACTCAATAATTTCAGAACTCCGCCTCCTACTCACCCCTCTTTACCCCAAATTAACTTTCAATTCGTTTTCACGAACAATAATAGCATCAAATCATACTTCAACCACAAAGAAAAAACATTTCAGCCCCTTGCTTCGTCCATCATCTACGCTTTCAACTATGTTCGCTGCAAAGTGAACTATATTGGCAGCACCATTCGCCAGTATCAAACCAGAGTTGATGAGCATCGCGGTATTTCTACCAGAACATCGCAACCTTCAAATAAACCCTCTAAATCAGCAATAAGAGATCACTGCCACCTTCACAACCACCCACTACTTCCTTCCAATTTCAAAATTATCAACACAACCAACCATCTAACCGACCTCCGCATTCTGGAGTCCCTAGACATCCTCAGTATTAAACCAACTCTCAACGACTACAGTTCTGCCTTTAACTTAAACATAGCCAAATAAACTGTCATATACTACCATTGAGAAGAAATTCACCATCGTCCCGTCTAGCTCCAACTCTTTTAATATGGACCCCTTCCAACAGCCATTCATTCCCAACCCTCTGCTCAATTAGTCCCCTTACCCCGACAATAACAACTTGGTAAGACTCCTCTCAATTTTGTTCGCTTTTTACTTTATATTTGACGACTGATCACTTTTCTATATTTCATATTATTTTTTTTTTAATTTTAATTACTTAAACACCACTAATATTACGCAAATGTTTGCTACCCGCAATGTCCCGAGCTTCTCGGAGGTAACAAGACGTGCTCAACACAGTCTAATGCAAAGAATTAAAAAATCAACCAACCCGATCATCCAAGCTATCCATGAGTCCTGCCATTTATCCTCTAAGCTATGGACTTCTTGGTACGAAAACGTCTGTCTGTATCTCCACTTAACTTCGACAGTGCAGTATTATTTCTAATCAATTGTATATTTTCTATCATTAGTGTATGAACTGACATACTTCGACAGTGCAGTATTATTTCTAATCAATTGTATATTTTCTATCATTAGTGTATGAACTGTCATTGTATTAATAATATTTGTCATATGGACTATAGTCTGCCAATAAACCTTTTCATTTTCATTTTCAAATATATTGTATAAGTTTCCGTTCATTATATTTATTAATTTTTTATCTGCTTTTATAATTTTAGCACTGATGATGGAAAATGAAAATTTCCGAAACGTTTATAAATAAACATGTACCATCTCTTCGTCCTCTTATTCCTCGCTAAGCTACGTTTCCCTAAGAACAAACCTTTCAATCAAGTTATTTATATATCTATATATATATACATATGATAATGCGGTAGTTAATGGATTCCTAAGCATATGTGTAGAGAGTATAAAACAATATTAACAGCAATTTATTAATATTTTTATAAGAGTTGATGTGCACATCAGTTGCTATAGGAAGCATACATACATACATACATACATACATATATACTGTACAGTATATATATGGGCTGAGTTTCCCAATTAAATACGTGAAATGAATGAATGATGTAAACCCACAAGGAAAAATGATTCCAATGTCTTTCGTGTATTCAGAAGTACACCTCGTCAAGGAATGAAGGGAGAAGGCGAGATGACGAAAATATATACATATGTACAACGGGACAGAAAAATAAAATGATTAGCACATGATTAACAAGAGCTGATTAAAGGCAAAAGGTATTTTAACAGGATATTGTCAATTTTATACATTCCCGCACTGTTATTGAAATTATTTTTAAAATGGATAAATGCACATTCTAGAATATTCCTTTCAATTATATATGTGTCGTTAACGAGCGATTTAGAACTATCCCACTTGATATTATGATTATATCTATACATATGGTTACACAATGCATGAGGATTATTTGCTGTTCTACACGCATATTTATGCTGCTTTACCCTAATATCTAACGTTTTTCCCGTTTGGTCTATATATACTATATATACTATATATATCAATTTTGAAAAACAGTAATATATGCATATTACAAAATCGGACAAATCTAATTCGAATGTGATCTCGTCATTTCGTCATCTCGCCTTCTCCCTTCATTCCCTGACGAGGTCTACTTCTGAATACACGAAAGATCTTGGGATCACTTTTCTTTTTCCTTGTGGGTTTGCATCATATATATATATATATATATATATATATATATATATATACACAGCGCTGGCTCTTCTATTATGCAGATCACGCAGTGTGCGTGGGGCCCCGCGAGGCGGGAGAGCCCTCAGCGAGCGGTATAAAAAAATTAATTAATGAATGATTGACAGAAATAAAAAAAGTGAGCCAAATTTTAATTTTTTTAAACGTTTCCAGCGCCATTCATTTTATTTCCGTATAAAATCTAGCAATTTTTTTTTTGGTGTTAAAATCATAAAAATTAAAATGTAAACAAACGCCTAATGTGTGCCATCAGATCTGCCATCTCAGAAGATGACTGCACTGGAAGTGCTGACTTACAAACATGAGAAGCAGCTGATAGAGTTATATCCAAACCTATGGATTGCTCTCAGAATTGCAGTCACTCTTCCAGTGACCGAAGCCACAGCTGAAAAGAGCTTCTCCAAGTTGAAGCTAATTAAAACGTATCTCAGGTCAACAATGGCACAAGAACGTCTGAGTGGGCTTGCCATCATGAGCATCAATCGGGAGGTAGGCCGGAAGCTATCCTATGATGATATTATTGATGAATTTGCAATAAAAAAAGCCAGGAGAGAAAGGTTTTGAATGTATGTGAAATATATATCTATCTAGATAAAGTTATTAGATTTTTGTATATTTAATTGTATATGAACCATTTTATTCTGCGAAATATATATATATATATATATAATATATGAATAGAAACGACATAAGTATTAAGGAACGTTTCTGCACACGAGGAGGAGAGATAACGAAATAATGAAAAATGAGGCGAACCGCCTCGTGTGCAGAAACGTTCCTTAATACTTATGTCGTTTCTATTCATTTATATACTGCGCGGTCATTGCAGTTATTTGCATATATATATATATATATATATATATTAGCGGCCCTAAAGATATTTGCGCGTAGGGCCCCAATAAGGTTGGAGCCGGCACTGTATATATATATATATATATATATATATATATATATATATCGGCTATTGATTGATGGCGTGGAAAACGCAGTTTAATAATAAACAGGAACACCAGAGAAAAAATAAACATCCTTCAAGGTTTAATAGTACCAACGTTTCGGAATGCACTAATTCCATCTTCAGGGCTAAAACAATAAAATGCCAAATCACATACAAAATACAAATTGCTTAATAACAATTTAAAATAAAGTTAAAAATTATAAAAAATAGCTAAGAAAATGTAAAACATTAAAACCAAAAGGTAAATAAATGTGAAGTTAAAAAGTTACAATTATGAAAAGTAGCTAGGAAAAATATAAAAGCATTAAAACTGAAAGGTAAATAAATAAAATAAACTAGTACCTTAACCAAAACATAGCAGATCTACCGATGATTCATCAGAATTTAGATCTGGTTTTAATTTATAAATAAACAAAGATTCCATAATTTGGAGCTTAAGGTCAGAACTTCCGGCAGCAAGTACGGCGAAATTAGACTGTGAAATTGGGTGGTTATTGTTGTGCGAGTGGTTACGTATGAGAGAATTAGGTGGTTTGCCAAGAGATAAATTTATCCGGACCCATTTACCGAGATGTTCGTAAATACGGGGATTTTAAATGTCTTTTAGTTTTACCTATATATGACCCCATACAGTGGTCACACTTGTATTGGTAAACTATGGATGACTTAAGAAGTGTAGGAATAATATCCTTGTATTTAAATAAATGATAAATCGATTTAGACGGGGTGAATATAATTTTTATACATAGTTGTGGGTAGAATTCCTTGAGCAATTTTAAAAGTTTGTTTCTAATGTTAAAACTTGATGTTCCCATATAAGGCAAAGTGAAATACAGGATATCTTTGGGGACTCTAAGTAAGTCTCTAGTTGTGGGGTTTAGTAGTCTATTTAAGGTTCTACCTATTGTAGTCTCCACCAGTCTAGAAGGGAAATTATTCTTGGTAAGGAGTTTTCAGATGAAATCTAGTTCATCGTGTAGTTTAAAGTAATCTGAACAGATATTGAAAGCTCTGTTAGTCAAAGTCGAAATTAAATTTCGTTTGAAACGTAAAGGGATAAAGGAAGAAAAGCTCGTAGTAAGATTGGTGGATGTCTGCTTTCGGTAAACGGAAGTTTCAAAAGAGGAATTAGTTTTTATTATCTTAATGTCCAAAAAGGACAGAGAGCTATTAGATTCAGCTTCTGAAATAAATTCAATATTAGGGTGCTTAGAATTAAGGTAATTATGAAACAAAGGGATATGGTCTGGTGATTTGAACAGGAGAAAAGTGTCATCAATATATCTTCTATAAAAAACCGGTTCGAAGTTGGAAGGACACTCATTCAGCCATTTGACCTCATGATGACAAAGAAACGCATTAACTAAGGTGGGACCAAGAGGCAGACCCATTTGAACACCTTCAGTCTGTTTAAAAATTTCGACTCTAGCTAACAGAGCTTTCAATATCTGTTCAGATTACTTTAAACTACACGATGAACTAGATTTCATCCGAAAACTCCTTACCAAGAATAATTTCCCTTCTAGACTGGTGGAGACTACAATAGGCAGAACCTTAAAAAGACTAATAAAACCCACAACCAGAGACTTAATTACAGTCCCCAAAGATATTCTGTATTTCACTTTGCCTTATATGGGAACCTCAAGTTTTAACATTAGAAACAAACTTTTAAAATTGCTCAAGGAATTCTACCCACAACTATGTATAAAAATTATATTCACCCTGTCTAAATCGATTTATCATTTATTTAAATACAAGGATGTTATTCCTACACTTCTTAAGTCATCCATAGTTTACCAATACAAGTGTGACCACTGTATGGGGTCATATACAGGTAAAACTAAAAGACATTTAAAATCACGTATTTACGAACATCTCGGTAAATCGGTCCGGACAAATTTACCTCGACAAACCACCTAATTCTCTCATACGTAACCACTCGCACAACAATAACCACCCAATTTCACAGTCTAATTTCGCCGTACTTGCTGCCGGAAGTTCTGACCTTAAACTCCAAATTATGGAATCTTTGTTTATTTATAAATTAAAACCAGATCTAAATTCTGATGAATCATCGGTAGATCTGCTATGTTTTGGTTAAGGTACTAGTTTATTTTATTTATTTACCTTTCAGTTTTAATGCTTTTATATTTTTCCTAGCTACTTTTTATGATTGTAACTTTTTAACTTCACATTTATTTACCTTTTGGTTTTAATGTTTTACATTTTCTTAGCTACTTTTTATAATTTTTAACTTTATTTTAAATTGTTATTAAGCAATTTGTATTTTGTATGTGATTTGGCATTTTATTGTTTTAGCACTGAAGATGGAATTAATGCATTCCGTAACGTTGGTACTATTAAACCTTGAAGGATGTTTAGTTTTTCGCTGGTGTTCCTGTTTATTATTGTGTGTGTGCACACATACAAGCACACGCAAACTGACATATATACATACATGTAGACGCACGCACATATGCAGGTACATGCATGAATATCCATAAAGACGCACCCGCATACATATACGTATACACACATACCCATTACACTGGTATGCATATGAATTTTCTTTGTCTGCTGTGAGGGTTTTTTCAACTCATATTATATAATTCGACCATGCTGAATTCGAAAATGACATTGGTTTTCCTCAATCAGGTCAGGGTTTTTCTCTATTGGCCATTTATTATAAGTCCAATTTTATCCCCAAATTTATTGATTTTTTTAGCTTAAACACTGTAGATACGAGTAATATTATAAGAACACTCGTGAAAAATGAAAACATTGTGTAAATAAATACTTTTATTCATACAATGAATATGGAAAAAAGTTTATTGAGGAAGGAATGAAGTTTTTTTGGTTTTCCGTCTGTGTTTTTCTTCGGGCACGTCTCGCTTCAAACACCAGCAATAGTCCGCCAGCATATTGATATCCCAGTTTCCCTGGTACCTCTCTTCCATTATTTTGATATCTTGGTGAAATCGTTCACCCTGTTCCTCACTATAATCCCCGCAATTTTCAGGAAAATAGTCCAAGTGGGACCACAAAAAGTGCATTTTTATGGACATGCGCGACCCATGAGCTTTGAAAGCTTCCATCAAGTTTTCGACAACGGACTCGTATTCTGGACTTCTAGGCTTGCCATGAAAATCACTTACAACTGATTTGAATGCCTGCCAGGCATTCTTCTCAGTTGGAGTCATTGCGTTTTCGAACTGAGTATCCTTGATCAAAGTTCGAATTTGAGGACCATCAAAAAACCCAGCATTTAGTTTAGCATCAGATATATGAGGAAATTTACTCTCGAGATATCGGAATGCTGAACCCTCCTTATTCATTGATTTGATGAAATTTTTCATCAAGCCCAGCTTAATATGAAGTGGTAGGAGCAAAATTTTTGTTGGTGGTACAAGGGGCACTGAAACGACATTATGCGACCCAGGTTCAAAATTCTCTCTGGATGCCCATTCACGCTGTGCATAGTGCTTCTCATCCGCTCGGCTATCCCATTTGCAGAGGAAACATGGGTATTTCGTGTATCCCCCTTGCATTCCCAATACAAATGCCACAGTCTGAAAAAAAAAGAAAATATTTAAAGAATTTAGAGAATTTGTTCTATCAGATCAAAAAATCTATGCATTGGACTGTATCACTTCTGTGGGGAAGTTAAGTGTTCTTATACGCTCTCAAATAACCTTTGGAAAAACAACATAGTCAATAGCAATAGTTTACTTATGATATTAGTATTACCTTCAAATCTCCACAGATCCTCCAGTTATGTTGGTCGTATACGAGAGCATCCAATAAAATTTTCATGTTATCGTAGCTCTCAGTAAGTTGTACGGAATGTGCTACAGGGACTGATGCAACCCTATTCCCAATGTTGAGAAGTACTGCTTTCAAACTTCGTTTAGACGAGTCTATAAATAGCCTCCATTCTGATGCGTTATATGGCAGGCCCAAGGATTCGATTAGCCCCTCAACATCGCAGCAGTACACTAAGGAAGAGGTATTTTCGTGCACTGCTAAAAACTTGCGGAATTCTTCCTCTCGTTTCCTATACCAGGAGAATGTTGTTGTTCCCGGAGCCAGCAAGTTGTCCTCTCGAAGTCGTGAGCCCAAGATCTCGGCAGCTAATTTGGAAAGTCCTAACTCCCTGGTAAGATCATTAAGTTTGGCCTGGTTGAGAGGCCTCGGCTCATTTGAAGCGGTATTTTGAGGTATATACGACTGGGACTGGTCATTGGCATTGGTCATTGATTTATCATCAGAATCATCGAAGTCCAGGGTTTGAGGTGGGTCGGGTATTGGAATTCCAGGACCATGGGGTACAGGTCTCATAGCAGAAGGAATGTCAGGGTATACAACAATGTGTTTATTCTTCTTGTTAACTCCTGAAAATAGAAACACAGAAACATGGATATAAAACTTGCATATGAAATAGAAAAAGCATTCAGACAGTGGCGGCTCGTGAGGGAAGGCTGCGGTTTGTAAGATATGAAATAGGTCGATGGAGTCTGTATGTTTTCTTTCTTTTTCATTCATATTGTCCCTTCGGGGACAATATGAATGAAAAAGAAAGAAAATATACAATCATTGTATATGTAAATGTAACTTGTATAACAATATGTATGTGTAAATGTATTTTCTATAACAATATGTATATGTAAATGTATGATTACCATTATGGTGAATATTATGCTATATATGGTGAATATTACATTATGATGAATATTATGTCAAGTTTCATACGAGGATTTCAAAATATTTAAGAAAAATAAATTTATAAGCCCACCTTGGAGGTTTGTCATGCAGAAATAGCAATCTGTCACGTGATCCTTTCCTTCTCTCCAAATCATGGGAATTCCAAAAGGCAAAAATTTCGCTCTGCCTTTGCTCCATCTTCTCAAATTTTGAATGCACGTTTTGCAGCACATATGAGGGGCGAAATTTTTGTCCTGGTCCCCTAGCTTAATTCCAAAGTATGCTCTATACATTGTCTTCACAAATTTAGTGATTTGCGACTGGTTATTTGGCATGGTAACCGTCCCACATATGTAGCAGAATCTATTGGGATCATTTTTACACGCTCTATTCATTATGAAATATTTTATCTATATTCCTGAAAAGTAAAAAAAGATATTATACAAGTGAAACAAGTGATGATAGATGTTACTGTTCCAATTCCGCTTTGACAAAATCACGAAAAATTCTATTTTACTTATGAGGCCATAGCCGGATAACCTGAGCTGATTGAGAAAAACGGATTGCAGATTCGAAATCAGCAGGAAAACCTCTATAACAGTGGTTCTCAACCTTTTCCATACCAACGCCCCTTTACCAATTATTAGACCTCTCAACGCCCCCCCACCAGGAAAATTCAATTCTTGTCTTGGAATGTTGAATACGGTCATGCAAATCTTCCCTGGAAATGAAACAACAGCTTAACATAACATGAAAGAATTTTATTCAAACAAACAAAAACGCAGTAACGTAAAATAAAAACAATGTGCCACACAAAAATAATACAAAAATACTAGTGAGAGCCTTGCGCTTGGTGTTTTCCAGCCAATATCTTCACTGAAGGTTGGATAGAAGTCAGGTTCAACCTCAGTGCACCTGAGGCTGTTATATTAAGCCTGTTACGATATTTGGACTGCATGTAAAGGACATGGCTGAAACCCTGTTCCACTAAATATGAGGTAGGGAATGCCAAGAGAAGAAGACGAGTTCTTTTCCAAAGAACTGGATAACGTTGCCAATGTGTTGCCCACATACCACGCCAGCCAGAGGTGCGGAAGGTTACCTGGGCCTCATCGTCATTTTGTACATCAACAAGCTCCTCCTGGATCTCAACTTCAAATTTCGTAACATCTGATTTGAAGGGCTGTACCACCCAGTCAGGGACGTCAAACTTTTGAAGATCGCTGAATCGGATTTCCATGTCAGCCTTCATCTTTAAGTGGTCGATGTAACGGAGTAGATGTTCATCAGTCAGTTTCTCGGACACCTGTGAATAAAGTCAATAAAAGCACATTAAAAAACAAGTAGTTTTTAAATAAAAATTTCTGAAATTTATTAAAAAGTAAGTATTTAGTAAAATCAATTACCTTCATCAATTTGGGAAAATGAGCCAGCTGACGCCGTCCAATGCCTTCCTGATATATGTTCAGCTTGGCGATGAAGCTGCAAATTACAGATTTGCAGTGAATCAGCGTCACTTCATTTCCTTGTAATTTAATGCTGATCTCATTCATTTTTTCAAAGATGTCTGCCAGGTAGAAAATATCGCATTGACTTAACAACACTTGTTCCTTGAGAGTTGCATCAGTATCCTCAAAAAACTCTAAAACTGTGCTGAACAACTCACACAAACGGGAAAGACAATTGCCTTTCGAGAGCCAGCGTACCTCGGTGTGAAGTAGCAGACGCTCAAAAATTTCATCATTGTCCCCACAGAGTTGTCTGAACACTCGGTCATTCAGTGCATTGGCCTTTATCTTGTTGATGGCCTTAACTGCCACACTCAGTGACTCGTGGAGAGGAGGGCTGATTTTTTTCGCCACTAGATTATGACGGTGCAGCACGCAATGGACTGTCAAAATGTGTGGAGCCCACTTTTTCAATAAAGTAGTGAAACCACGGTACCGTCCAACCATGGATGGAGCCCCATCGGTGGCACATGCAATGATGTTGGCAGCTGGAATAGAATTGCAACTCAAGTATTCTTCAACTGCATTAAATATGGTCTGCCCTTTAGTGTCGGTTTCCAAATACTTGGAGTTTAAAACTCTTCGGAAATTTCACCAGATGACAGATAACGAACATAGGTCATCAGCAAAACGTTATTATCTGAGACAGTTGTCTCGTCAGCCTGAAGAGTGAACGGATTTTCTCGCAGAATGGCACACAACTGCTCCTCACTATCCAATGCCATTTCATTGATTCTCCTTGACACAGTGTCATTGCTGAGGGGGATGGATTTTAGAACCTGCGAAGGGTCACATTCCATAACAGTGCAAATAGCTTCTTTAATAGCAGGAAGAATCAGCTTTTCTCCAACTGTGAATGGCATTCCACATTTGGCAATAAGGAGAGAGATATTATATGAGGCAACTAAGCTCTTCTCAGTTTGGTTTACGTTCTTTTTGAATATGCTACTGATTGTGCTTCTGGCATGTCTTTCTTTGAGGTCTTTAAAGAATGCAAGGTCTTTGTCAGTTTTATCAGGATGGATTTTAATTATGTGCTCCTTCAGGCGTGAGGGTTTCATGGCCTCGTTAGAGAATATTTGCTCACACAGTAAACACATAGGAAGCCGTTGATTCGTAGGAGAAGGTACGAAGCCATAGCTGAGATATTCAACATTATACTGACGACACTTTTTCTTGCCTTGTGACATCGCGAAAACTGTAAAAACATTCAGAATTTTATTTTTAGTTAAGTTAGCCGTTAGCGTAAGAAATGTTTTTATTTGTATGCATAAAATAAGTTTTATGGTGAACTAGCCTAAATTATACTTCTGCGAGCTGAATATTTTGCTATATCTTTAACAAAATGGAATCATGTTTGCTCTATTAATGTATTTAAATGTTTTTCCTAGCAAGGATGTTACTAACAACTATACTAGACTATATACTAGACAACTATACTAGACAACTATTTAAATGTCAGTTGACTAATAGAAGACGGCTTTAGTAAAATTACAAAAACACTTACCGAAAAAATGGCGTCTACTCACTTCCAATAATTCACAATAAATGACATAATTACTCAAGAGCCATCTATTGAGAGAATGTTGAACTTGACATAGTGACAATTCTCCCAGTAGATGGCGCTTGAGAAATTACATCAGCTGAGTGGATTCCATATTTTTCGGTAAGTGCTTTTGCAATTTTGCTAAATTAAAAGGTTCTAGTAACCTTGTTTCAGCCACTTAATTTCATTCAAACATTCAAATTTAATGTAGATTCCAGAACTGTGTAGATGAAATTCATTGAAACACATGAACGCCCCCCATTAGCTGACTAACGCCCCCTTTTCAACTAACCAGCTTCTAACGCCCACCGACACCCAGTGAACGCCCCCTGGGGGGCGGTACCGCCCCCATTGAGAACCACTGCTCTATAAGAATCACTTACAAAACCCTTGACAGCAAAATTGATGCACACCAGTGTTATACATTCGGACAAATGGGATGGCAATTCTGTCATTTATTTGCATAGCAAAGAACTGCCATTAACAAGCAACTTTTATACTTTATTGGCAGAATGGAGTTCTATGCTAAATCTTGATAGATAATGCAGAGTAGCAAAGTTATATACACAAGTTTTAAAGATATATAGTAGGAGCAAAGAGAGAGAAGTACATGGAGATTATCTGTTGTAAGCTACAAACACCTGTTTAGAAATACATACAGTTAGGATATTCAACTGAGATTATACATTCACATAGCTACACATAATTACATATAGGTATTTAGCTAAGCTTATACCTTCGTATTTATTTGGATATTTGACGCTGAAATATAATTAAATGTTATATAATTAAAGTGTTGAAATATTAAATATCTTACTTATTGAGTATCTAACAACCTTAGATACCTTGACCTTGCTCATATTTGGTTTTGTTTTACCGGTTATTATTATTTTTGCTTAGCTATATAGAAATATGGAAATAAATCTGTAAACAAGAGTATGTAGTTTAATTTTTTTATTGAAATAAGAAATAGGCATATAAGCATTAGGCTTGTACGAGTTGATGAATTTGTCTTTCAGTTTCTTTTGAAAAATTTTTAGTGTCCTAGATTGTGTTTTCTCTTGATCAACTGAATTCCAAAGGTTTGTACCAGTTGAACATAAGGATCGAGCCACACAATCTAGAGCAGGGATCTGCAACGATTTTCTTGGGTGCCACCGATCAATATTCAAACTTAAAACACTCCGCGCGAGCCACCATTGTTTTTTCAAATGTAGGTTACAATATTATAATTTTATAATGTGTGTGATATGATTACGTTATAGTTTATCTTCACAATAATAAGTAAATACGGTATATTAACACTGTAGTAAAATAGTAGTCTTAAATTATACACTGATACAGTTTTTAACTTTTAATTATTATCAAAACATTGTAAACATTAATTGTTATAAAAGTTACATCAAAAGTCGTAAGAAAATGTTTTCACAAAGGCCATGTTTACAGCGTGAGCAGTAATTTGTTAAATTCATTTGATCCGTTGCATTAGGAAAAGTGATTTTTATATTAAAATCAGCCTGAACGTGATGCCGGATAAATACAATAGAACTGATCTTTTCTTTCTTTTTTTTTTTGTAATAAATATACTTTTTGCATTTTTTTTTTATGAATTAGGGTGTTACACAAATCTCTTCAGTTGGGTTGCCGACCCATGATTTAGAGTATAATTCGATTTTTTTAGGTACGTGTCTGATTTCCTTGTGTTAAAGCGGTGTTGTGCTTGGGAAGTTAATATTTTGTTTTGGATGATTTCTGGTGCAGTATTATGGACGAAATTTTACATATATGAGGCAATGTTTTGTTTGTAGATTTCTCCTAGTTTGAGAATTTTTAATTCGTGAAACATTTGATATGTACTTTCATTATGCTTGTTCGACTTATAAATTTTTCTAATTAATCATTTTTGCGTTACCACCATTGGCTGTAGCGAATATTGACTTTGTGCTTCCGTAAGCACTAATGCAGTATTGTAGGTGTGGATACACCAATACACCATTAGGGTGTTGAAATATAACCTAAATATGAGTGTAGCATCGTATATCAATGTGCCATTGATATGTGTGGTCAACTTTGGTTATTTTTGGTGTGCAGTATGGTTTCTAAGTTTCACATAGTCACAAATGCTGAAGTTTTGATTGTGAATGCATATGTTTTCCCTCCTTTTTGACAATATTGATTACTTCGTAATGTATACATATATAGTGTAATTCAAATTATTCGAAATGTTATGTGTGACCCAAACTTTCTGTAGATTTTAATATGATAGATATATGAAATTGTCATTACTTTGAATAATTAAGTCTTGTACCTATAACACAACCTTTTATCTGAGCTTATAGGAAGATATTAAGAATTTCAATTAACTTAATTTTATGTAATCATAATCAGTATGCCTATCCAAATTTCAATAACATTAGTTTGTTCACAGGTTCACAGGATGAGTCAGAAAGAAATCAGAACCCGAAGCAAATCAAGTTGTCACCTAAGTCATTTGGTGGGGACTGGGAGGGAACTTCCCCCTGCTGAGCTGCCCACAGCCAGAGATCTGCTGAGGTGTGGTTTGTTGAGGAGAGAGATGAGTGAGGAAGACAGGAGGAATTACCCAGTTAATGACCTGATTAACAACGTCATTGTTCCAGGGCTACTGGCTCAGTGGAGAAAGGCCAACGCTCTATTCACAGGACCTGTAATCAACACTGAGGTCAGGATCAGGGCTAAAGTGAAGGCACTGTGGGATGAGGCAGTGAAGGTGTCCATTGGCAATGTGAAGCTAGAGGTCAAAGAGAGGTTCATGATGAAACTGGACAAATTGGTGGACATCCTGACCTGTCACTGTGTGATCAGGAGCTGCAATGAGCTTGGGTGCAACCCTGTCTGCAACAGTGAGGTTCACATTGACTGCAGCTGCAGGAGCGAGCAGAAGATACCAGTGCAGGAGCTTGCTTTCATTAAAGGTCAGAGAGAAAAGGTGGGCAGTGTGGGGGCACACCAGATTGTTCTAGCTGATCACCCTGAGACCAAGAGACAGAAAGCAGTGCTGCAGAGACAGAAGCAGAGAAGGAAGGCCGAGGAGAAGAGGAGGAAGGCAGAGGAGTCAGCCAAGAAAGAAGAGGAGTTGAGGGAGGAGTCACTGCTGGAGATGGAGTTGGAGGAGACTGGATATATACTGAAGGAGGCAGGGAGGAGAGAGGAGGACGAAGACTTCATACCAGAGGCTGCAGCAACTTCTTCCTTGCCTGTGGCTAAGAAGAAGGAATACAACACTGAAGATATCACCAACATAGCTCTGACTAGATTCAGACTGGGCTGAGAGAGACTGCAGAGATTGCCACTGCTGCCTGGATTGATGCTGGTCTTATCACAGAGTTTGACACAGCACTGGTGATTGACCACAACAAGGTGAGGAGGGCTCAGGAGAGACTGACTAAGGAGCTGGTCAAGAAGTTTGATGAAGAGACTAGGGAAAATGGCATCACCTGTATCTTCTTTGATGGGAAAAGAGATGACACCAAAATGATGATGGAAGCTGAGGGCAGTGACAGGTAGTTTCCTGGCATCATTAAGGAAGAACACTACACAGTGTGCAATGAACCAGGTGGGAAATATTTGTGGCATTTTGTACCAGAGGAAGCTGCAGAGGAGAGAAGTCATGCTGAGGTCATTGCTGATCATCTGGTGAACTGGCTAAGAGAGAGAGGAACAGACCAAACCCATTTGGCCATAGGAGGTGACAGTACTAATGTGAATACTGGCTGGGAGGGAGGAGTAATGCATTATATGGAGGCCAAGCTTAGCAGGAAGTTGGTGTGAATTATCTGTGACTTGCACACTGGGGAGCTGAGTCTCAGACACCTGGTGACTGCGCTGGATGGCAAGACATTGAGCAACAACAAGTGGTCTGGGCCCCTAGGAAAGATGTTAGACACTGCCATTGAGCTGGAGATCAACCCAAACTTCACGAGGATCACTGTTGGTCCTCCTCTACCCCATCTCAGTCAGGAGGCAGTCAAGGACCTCAGCACAGACCAATCATATGGCTACAGAATCATCACTGCCATCAGATCTGGAGAGGTACTTCAGAGTCTAGCTCTCCTGGAGATTGGGCCAGTCTGTCACAGTGGGCGGGTCACCACTGCTCTAAGGTTATGCAGATTGTGGATTTTCAAACATGGGCTGAAGGATAGGAACCTGAAGACTCTGAGGATAATTGTGGAATTCATAGTGGGAGTCTACATGCCAAACTGGTTCAACAGCAAGTTACATCGCAGCTGGGTGGAGGGTCCTAGGCATGTACTGTACCAGCTGGAGCTGCTCAGAAGTCAGAAGAAGAAGGTGATGGGAATAGTGATGCCTACAGTGAAGAGATCAGCCTGGTATGCACACTCTGTGGCTGTGCTCCAGGCCATGCTGTGCAGTGAGGTGGAGAAGGAGAGGAGGGAGGCAGTGAAGAGGATACTGGAAATCAGAGGTGAAGGAGATGAGGACACACAGGTAGGAGACTGTAGTGTCAGACCCACGAAGACTCCAGACATCAACCCAGATGCTACCAAACTCTCTGAGCTTATTGACTGGAACTCTGGCGTGACTGAGCCTCCTCTGACCTTCTCCCTCACCACTGCTGCAATCAAGGAGTTTCTGGATAGACCAATGGAAGTTTCTGCATGGCCCTCACACACACAGTGAGTAGAGAGGTGTGTAGTAATGACAACTGAAGCAGCACAACATGTTTACCCACAAGAGAGGAGGGAGGCGTACATCAGTGGCCAGGTGGCCAGTAGGGAGCTCATGTCCAGGAACAAGAGCAAAGCAGACATGGCTCCCTAAAATTGACACCCTCGTACAACATGGTGAAGTATATGGATCGAAGAACCTGTTCTGGGAGTGCTTTCATAATTATGAATGAGATTTTAACTAATTTGTTGCATGCTTCCAATGGCATATTCAGAGAAGAGTACTATGAATATACTGTCATACCAAATACCTAAAAATTGTAAAACATTGTCACTTGTATTCTTCTCTGAATAAAGATTTTTTAATTTGAATTTGAACTATGAATGGCAGTGATGTGTTTTCAACGCTCAATCTTTGATGAAGCTGCATTATTGCTGTAAAGTTGATCCACGAATACAGACTCGATAAGTAATGCAACACAGGCATTTATGAAACAACATTCAAAGGATATCGCTTTAATTCTTACAAGGCAGACAAAACAGAATTTATGAAATATTTTCACTTACTGTATATGCTGACACTCTATTGAATTACTGACGTTATAGTGTCATCAACTAATCGACTTAATGAGCAATAATACCAACAGCAGTCGATCGGTCAACCATGCTACATGCGAAGGGGCTAATTTTTGTGGACAGAACGAGCATCTTCAAAATAATTTGGAAAAAAGATCGCACATATTTTTAATATTACAAGCAGAGCCTTCGGCTCACTGCCCTACGGGCACTGCTTGTGCTTCGCAAACTCGCCTACGGAGAGGGTGCGGTGCCTGGGTTACCCCTTTGTGGGGAGGTCATTCTCCCTCTCCCCCAAAACCTCCTCATTCCCCTTTATGCAACTTGGGGGCTAACCCCCACCGCCTTGTTGCATAACCCCCTCCCCATCACCCCCACCACTCTCCCCCATTGCATATGCACTCGAACATTTTACGGTTATACTACTTTGGGAACTAAATAGTGTGACACGTATACTATCACTGATATCGTTTTCACCTGAAATGTATCCTTTTATAGCCGGACGATGTGCAACTTTATTGTTTTTATTTATTTAATTTTTTTTCACTTTTTCATGTATTTTTTTTATTGGTTGTAGATGGTAAAGAACTTAAATAGTAGATGTTGTATTCAAATAATGTATTAATAATATACAGTCTGTTTAAAGCGTCCTGTTTTCAGGAAACTATGATTTGCGAAATATTTTAGCTTTTTGTCACAGGTGAATAGTGACTCCCATAAAGGGAAGCTCCTTTTCCAAAAATTTTTATCTCTATTTTTTTTCAACTGATGAATGAAATATTTCAGAAAATCACTGATAGAGCTGCGCTGATTCGACAATTCTGTAATATTATGATATATTCAAAGTTAAAAAAATTTGACTGAACAAGAAGTTTTAGTGTTTCAAAAACATGGATTTTATTTCAAGGTCAAAACAGTCTAAAAGTAGATGAATTACTCTCATTATTCAAATAAATCTAGCTGAGGGTTTGTCATATGTATGTATGCATGTATATTTGTATGTAGGTATCCATATATATATATATTATATATATATATATATATATATATATATATATATATATATATATATATAATTATATATATACAGTAGATACTCAATTTTGGTTGGAAAAATGTACTTTGTAAGGAGAAATATATTTCATTGAAACGATAAACCATCTAATTGGTTATTAGAAGCATAGCGCAATCATAACATGGTTGCATTAATTACTTGGATTGGTTTGCAAATATTTAGCCATGTATTTAGTTTTTAGAACTAAATATATTTGCCAGAGTAGTTTGCTGTGATTTGTCTTTAAATAGTAATATTTTCTTCCTTCTGGGATAGTATTAATGATGAAAACTTTGCTTAAATTTAACTGTCACATATGCGACAGAGAAACTGTCTTTGGTAAAAGAATGTAGTGTTTGGGGCATTATTACTTTAAAAATTACCGACATGTAATTGCTAATATAGTCTGAATACAACTGCTGATTGCATTTTATTTTATTTTATGGCAGTTTAAAGTTTAATTTTGTGTTGTGAAATAAAAAGTGTTAAAGATAATCTTTTATTACTTGTAAATAAAAGTCCCTCTGTAAGAACATATCCATTAATTCTATTTATTTATTTTGGTGAAAGGATGTCGCGTTTGGGGCATTATTATTCTTAAAAATATTGAAATGTAATTGGAAATATAGTGTGGATAATGCCAGTGAGTGCATTTTATTCCATTTTACAGCAGTTTAAAATTTAATTTTGTGGTTTAAAATAAAAAGTGTGAAAGATGATCTTTTATGATTTGTAAATAAAACTCCCTCGATAAATACCCATTAATTCTATTTAATTTTTTATATTTATGTCAAACCAGTTTTTTTTCCTTGCAATTGTTACACTGAGACTTCCACCAGTTAAGTTATATTCACTTTATAAGATTATTTTATTTTATATTAGAAATAAGTGTTTTGTTTACTAATTATTCGCTTAACCGCAAAACATTCATTGGCTGCATTGAATATATATAGAGAAAATAAATTTTTTTAATTTTATACCGTCAACGGACTAGAACTGCTTTTCCGGATATGACATCCATCGCATATTTTGCAGATCTCATTACGCCAAACGAAGTTATGGTTTTGCCTCGTAGATTTTGTATTTATCGTTTTTTCAACTCATTATAATTAAGCAACTAGATGACGTTGAACTTCGTCTAAATTCTGTTCATTCCGAGACCCAAATAATTCACGTGTGAACCTCATTTAAAATACCAATAAAATTAGAAAAAAATATTGCGCTAAATGTAGTTAATACTTTCATTAAAATTAAGTAATTTTTAACTATAAATGCAGGGTCTGTGTAACTGATTTACCAATGAATGTAAATAACCTAAGAATTTAATTGTTTTAGTTAAATGTACGATTTTTGGAGAATGGAATATGTTAGGTTGCAGTTGAAATTGCTACATATTATTACTGAAATTACTCGCTTAATTAATCACCACATACAGTATTAAAAGTAATTTCTACTGAGATACGTTAAAAAAAAGTTACTTCTAGTCTTAGAAGAAATAAAACGTGTGTGAAATTAATTTTACCCAGTTTTTGTATGACATAAAAATATAAACCGAACTACCCACTTCATGGGTAAGTATTAACATGGCTAATTACGATTAAGATGGGTTAGGAAATTTACTCATCTTTTCAGTTGAAATATAAATGTATGAAAATATACCTGTGTGTGTGTGTGTGTGTGTGTGTGTGATTTAGAGAACTTTTAACCCTTTCTGTCCCAGCGATTCCATATGGCATCATTAACAAAAAGTACGTGTAATTTCCTCAGATTAGCTTCAATGATGCCTTATGGCATTTGAATATAACAATTAACTGTATAGCAATATCTGACAATTTTTTGGACATTGGCCTGAGCATTTAGAACCCAAAAAGAGATGCAGAAACTGTGTGAAGGGCTACTCTCGTCTAAAATGCAGAAAGTTTGATGTACCATTATGTTTAACAAAGGACAAAAACTGTCTTAATGCATTCCATTCGAAGTAGTGTTGGCTACCGTTGTGTTTAGCAAAGGACAAATATTGCTTTTATTTGTTTCATTTAAAGTATCGAAGTTATGTTAGTTTCTCTTATTACTTGATAGCGTCAATGGAATCATATAATTTTTAGTGTAATTAATTAAATAAATTTCTAAACAAAGTTTCGTTTATGTTTCCATAACCTATTTTTAACATTTTTAAGTGTTAAAATTTTTTTTTTAGCTCAAAACAATAATTTGCGACAGAAGGGGTTAAACCTAAACGAACACTACCAAATATGTGAATTAACATGTATGAAGCATAAACATTGTAATACTCTAATTTAATTTCTCCTGAGGAACTCGTAATACTAAACTTTTCCTTATTAAAGTACTTTGTATTTATCAATTGCATGTGGGCTACGTCGTTGCTACGTCACAACATCGCTTCCCGTTGGATCAACGAGTTTAATCGACGTTGGGACTGTTCAGTAATTGGATTGATGATCGTCCTCTGCGTTTAGATGATGTAGCTACTCGTGGTTCGGATCCCACGTAAAGTTGTAGGTCCCCCTCCGTCACATGTCCTTTACCGTTATGAAGGAGGTTAAACAACTTCAAACATTATTATTATTATTATTATTATATTATTATTATTATCAATCGCATGTTAGATAATTAATTTGTCAAGCAAAATGAAGCTTTGTGTAAATAACTTTATGCATCAAAATTTTACAGAGCGCCTAACTGTTCTTTTTAAAATGTGTGACATTTACCATTACTTATTTCTTAGCTGAATTTTTGTGAAGATGTTTATTTTTGTTATGATTCACTGTTGTCATATTGCATATGGAACCTTTCTGCTTAATAGTTCACACCTTTGATTTGACCATTTGGCCAATTAAGTCCATTGGCCAACGTGTGCAATAATTAAGGGTTCTCTCATTGCCATTTCGTCTCTGGTCAAACATCAATTTCCTTTAGCAGAATTTGTATCGGTCATTTGATTGGTTTGGGAATTGACTTTCTGCTTTGACATCCCGAAGGAAATTACTGTTAATCTGTAGTCCTTTAATCCAGTTTTTTAAATATAGAAATTATAAAGTGAAGTCATTTAAAGACTCATAAAAACTTTAGAAGTTGATTATATGGATATCATTATTATTATTATTATTATTATTATTATTATTATTATTATATTATTGTTATTATTAGAATATGCATTTAATTTATCTCTCTCTCTCTCTCTCTCTATATATATATATACGAGGGTCACTCAATATATTTTGCCCCACCTTATTTTTTTCTTTCCAAGTTTCCTTGTAGGTTTCAGAAATTTTGTACACAAGTAGTTACATACCTTTTTCACAAGTTTTATTTTTCCACGTAGTCTCCATCCTTTCCTACGACTTTTCTCCACATCGAAACAAGGGCCTTTTTTCCCTTGCTAGTAAAAGTCCGTTGGGTTCAGCTGGAGCCACCTCTTAACCTCCCCAATAACCTCATCGTCACTCTGAAACTTCCTTCCACGAATTGCATCCTTCATTGGCACAAACAAATGGAAGTCTGAAGGTGCCAGATCCGGGCTGTATGGAGGGTGGGGTAACACAGTCAACCACATTTTACTGATGGCCTGTCTTGTTTGCAAACTGTTGTGTGATCTTGCGTTATCGTGCAAAAGAATGACGTCTTCAAGTTTTCTCTCCGGTCGAACTCGCTTTATACGTCTCTGGAGTCTCTGTAGGGTAGCAATATATGCCTCTGAGTTGATTGTTTGTCCTTTCTTCATAATGTCCACCAGAATCACTCCTTTCATGTCCCAGAAGATGGAAGCCATTTTGAACTTTTTCTTGTGTGGGGAGTCTGCGTGATGCCACTCCATGGATTGGCGCTTTGTTTCAGGTTCAAAGTGGTGTACTCAAGTCTCATCCCCAGTCACAATTCGTGAAAGGAAGTCATCCCCTTCTGTCTCGTACCGAACCAACGACTCAGAAGCAATTTTTTTTCTTTGGGCTTTGTGATCTTCAGTCAGTTGGCGAGGAACAAACTGTGAACACACTTTTTAGTACCCCAGTTGCTGAATTATCGTATTCACACTTCCTTCACTAATTCCTAGCTCCAGTAATAGCTCTTTGTATGTGACGCGCCGATTTGATCGAATGATGCTGTTAGCATGTTGCACAGTGTGAGATGTCAGCCGATGGCGGGCGACCGCTGTGTGGCTCATCATCGAGGCTGGCTCTCCCTCTCTTCGATGATCTCACACGTTTAGGCCAGCGTCCAACTGTGCTTCGATCAACAACAGCATCTCCGTTAAGTAAACGTGTTATGTGTAGCGCAGAAAGTTCAAACTTACGGCCCAAAAGATATCTCAGCCCCATGGCCTATTATTTAGCTATGAAAAAAGGGTGGGGCAAAATATATTGAGTGCCCCTAGAATTAAAGTGGTCCAAGAAAAATGAAAATGAAAAATATATTTCTCATGACATCTTTTCATATTTCGCAACCACAAATAATGTTAGAAATAAAAAACTGGATCGATTCGAGCATATTTAGAGGTGGCGCAACTCAAAGCCTTGGTATCAGTATACAGTTTGGGGCGACAAGTTTCTTCAAATTTGCGCCACCATTAAATATATTAATGGATTTAGCTCAAAATCCGGTCTGAGGACTTTTACCATATAAAAATAAGAAAATATATCAGGAACTCTTATTTGTGCAATTTAAGTTTTTACCATATATGTGTGGTTCACCCTGGAGGAGGCACAACCTCATCGAAATAACTCCATAAATTAACCTTCGGCTTCTTTGTGAAAGGTTCTTGATCTTCTCGTGAAACAAAATCAGTTGCTTCACCGCCATACGTTATATTACGTGCAGGACTAGCGTTAGGTGATGCAGACATAATGATTATCTCATATTTTACAAACTCAGGCACTGTTATGCAAGCAAATTTGAAACGAAAATCTAAAACGTGAGAAATCATGCGAGTAATGTCTGCCTTCCACTACCTGAAACGATTCTGTAAATTTTCTATTACAGTAAATCGTTTTTCATAGTATGAACACCTGCAGCATCAGTTATGATAGGCAAAAATACCACGAGACCTGTTGCATCGGGAGACACCATGTGAAGACAAGAAGAATCAGAAGAAAAGTCATTCGTTAATTTTTCACATCGACTAAGAAGCTTTACAATACACTGAATTAGAGTCCACTGATGATTATTGAAGATTGCTGCAGTATGTCATTGTCCCAGGCGTATGCAGCAACCGCAGATTTTCGTTGAAGAAGTCGTTGTAGCATATATAATGTAGAGTTCTACTGGGTGATAACGTCTCTTATAAGTTTGTTTTCGGGTAAATTATGTTGCTTCTGGAATTCCTTAACCTACGGTAGTACCGTTGGGTGGTCAAACACCGTTAGTACCATGGGGTGTTTGAACACCCCAAATTAAAAAAATTAAAAAAATTACTAACGTTTCTAATATATTCATATAACTGCTTCAACATATTCCTCCACTCACTAATGAACAGATTAATTTCAATGTAGCTGAAATTTTTCATTTTTGTGTAAAAAAAACTGGTCGAACAAAAATAAAATAAAGTTTTGATTCTAAATACTCATTTATTAGGTAAAGGCGTGCAGGATTATACATGATATGATTTTTTTCTCAGTATCATTATAAATTGTAATTATAAAATTATAAACATAAGTATATAAAAGCATAATTGAGTTTAATTTTCTCATTCTTTACTACAATCCTAACTAAAGAGATCTGTGAATGTTGTGGCATAAAAATAGCAAAAAGTTCTGTTACCGATTCCCTATAAAAAATATGTTGTTTATTCCTGCCAAAGTACACCAAGACAACAATAGAAAACATAAAAAAATAATAGAAAACTCATCAAAATAACCGCAAACTGTTCCAATAAAATGAAATGTCAAGAAAAATATAAGTGAGGTCATTACAAAACCATGAAGGAGAAGCTTGTTTCTGCCAAACATCCTCACCATTACGTATCACTCTGATTCATCACCTGATATTGTACCTTCGGACTCAATGCAACTGACAAGCAACTTGCTGTGTTCTCTACACACATATTTACCACAATTGTTACACACTGTTTTCACCTTACGATCACGTAAGAATGTACATCTCTTTGCCCCCCGTGATGTCTGTGGCTGGGAGGGTGTTGAGGACTCTACAGCTCTTGGCAACATTCTTCTAATTCCTTCTCTGAGATCCTTCTTCAGATGTATGTTCTGCATTCTCCTCTTCGGAGTGTCCTCTATAAGCTGCATAGCTACATTCTTGATGAACAAGCGGCGCTTTAGCTTGTTCTGAGGGTTGTGACAGTATAGGATGTAGGAATTTATGTTTGAGATGTTCAGGAGAGTGTAGAAAACAGTCATGGGCCAACGACGGCTATTTCTTGAAGTGTCATACTCCACTACCATCTGGTCGACCATATCAACGCCTCCTTTAGTTGAATTGTAGAAGGTGATAATTTCAGGTTTCTTCTTATCACCAGAATTTGAGTCAATTCTGTCATCATAGTGCATGCTGCTGACGAGAACAACATTTTTCTTCTTCTTACTGTCTGGCGTGTATGAGACTAGTGTCACTTTATCTGTAAAGCCGAACATACTGTCATACCTAGCTCTGTTCTTTACCTCTAAGAATTCCTTAGAAATCTCAAGTTTGTTTTTTCGGAGTGTGCCCACCGCACTCAATTGATGGTCATCAAACAGCTTTTGGAGTAGTGGGTAAGTGGTATATCAGTTGTCAAACGTGACATTTCTGCCTGATCCTGAGATCTGTGAGGTAAGCCTTGTGACCACAGCAATGGATGAATTGTCTACTTTGAATGGGCCATAAGGCTGTTTTCCTGCTTATATTTCCAAGTTTTTGCATCAGTCATTGCCTGTATCTTTATTCCATACTTGGCTGGTTTGTTGGGTATATATTGTCTGAAGGGACATTTGCCCCTGAAGGCTGCAAGCATCTCATCAATTGTCACAAGCTCTGATGGGGAATAGTTCCTCAGACAGTTTTCAACAAACATCTCAAAGAGGTCTCTGATTGGGGCAAGCTTATCCACTTGCCTTCTTGCAGGGCGTGTTGCTTTGTCATCGAATCGTATGCAACATAGGAGAAAACGAAAGCGATGCAATGACATTGTCATTCTGAATACCTCTACATCAGTGCCATCAGAATTCCACAGATCATCAAGGTTCATTCTGTTGCTGTGATAAAGACCAGCTAAAAGTAGTAGGCCAAGAAAGGCTTTCATTTCTACAATGTCAGTGTCACTGGCCTTGCTAGTCTGAGCATAATTCTGTCTCTTGTCACTGATGAACTGGTTAGTCTTGTCAACCAATAAATCCACTATTTCAGGAGTGATGAAGAGTCCCCAGAAGTCAGTAGGTGATTGTGCATTTAGGGCTGGTCCTCTTGGTCCTTCTCTCGCCCGGAAGACTTTATGAGAACGGGTACGAACTGTTACATTACGTACTTTCTTCTACCACCACGTTTTCTTGTCTTTTCCCAGCCACCCATCACGTCTGGGCTGTTTCCGTTGGGGCTCTTGTGGTGGATCATCAGGCCCCGATTCATAGCAATCCCGAGTCAGGAATATGCTCATCCTCCTCCACGAAATCTGATTCACCTTCACTGTCATCTTCTGGATCACTTGCAACGTCACATTCGTCCAATAACTTCCGAATCCTCTCCATCTCTTTTTCGTCGTCGGCCATCTTGTATCTGAAAAGTTAACATGAATTTTATAGCTCCAATCCATTAGAAATCTTCCATAAAGCAAATATTATTTGATAATCTGCATTATTATCTTAGATAAACTTATATTATTTTACTTATATTATTTTATATTATATTATTTTCCATTGAAAAGAAAATTAAAAAAAAAATTTATAAATCATGAAAACTTACTTGGTTAGTACCGAGGGGTGACTGCACACCCCACGAGGACAAAATCTTGTCTACTTCTCACACAAGCAGGGGCAGGACTGCAGGACTCTTGATGCTCCCTCCACTCACAGATTCAGGAAGGTACTGGGAAGAACAGGAATATTAGTGTTGCCAATTGAGAAATATGAGCAAAAAAAATTTTTGGGGGTGTTACAAACACCCCACGGTACTAACGAAGGGTTAAGTCTATTAAAGACGAGATGAATAATTAAAATGCACCAGATTGGGCGCACAATTGTACATATCTCTGAAACAGACTTCTGGCTAAGAAGAGCTTCATCAGCTGCAAGTGCTAAAGTATGATTCGCACAAGCAACAGGAGTAATTTTGAGAATGTAACAGCTTTAGTAATATTATAACCATTGTCGTTCACAACTGCATGCACATGGTCGCTCTTTATTGACTATTCTTGCAATATAGAAGTCAAAGTAGTTGCAAATTTTTCATGAGTATGGGAATCTGTCAGATTTTTGGTGGCTAAAACATGCTGCTTTTGCTCACATTTACTATTAATTCTATGTGCTGTGAAACTGATAAAGGCTTCAGTTTTTTTATAGTGACGCCTAATAACCCAAATAAAACTAATATTCGGAATTCGGTATTCGGCAGAATAGTTTTGCACCAAATATTCGGTATTCGGTGAATTTTAGTATTCGGTACATCCCTAATACTCGTATATATAATGTTACACAAAGACCATGCATAGAACAAGGAACTCTTCTGAGAAAATTAAATCCATTATCGTTTGAATAAATAATGGTAAATGACAAATACTAAAGTTTTTCTTTTTCGTGATGGAAGTAGAGATGGAACCCGGTTTTAAAAAACCGGTGTTTAACCGGTGATGAAAATTTTTAATCATCACCGAAACCGACGATAAGAACCGGTTTTCACATTTTTGCGCAAGTCTCCGATCACTTTGGTCCATTTTCTATGAAACAAACGTTTCCAAACGTTTACAAAACATAGTAATTACGTTTTGCATCGTTTCGTATCGTTTTTTGTTTGTTTATAAGTGTAAATAGCTGATGCTTCAGTCTTGAATGTTATGTGGATGATTGCACATTGATCAGTTAAGATTCTAAGATTTAATACTCCATCATGTCAAAGAAATCAAATGCTTGGTATCATTTCACTCGTAAGAATAAAGAAGAAGCAGAGTGTATGACATGTCACAAAGTTTTAAAGTGTTGTGGAGGTTCTACTTCAAGTTTATCATCCCACATGAAAAATATTCATGGCATAAACATCGACCAGATTAATCAGCCACTGAAGAAACAAAAAACAGTGGAAGAGTTTGTGCAAAAAAAGTCCATAGAAGAGGAAATTTCGAAACTTGCCTATGTAGATGGACTGAGTTTCCAATCAATTGCTAAAAGTGAATTCATTCAAGAAAGCCTAAGAAAGATAAAATACGACAAGCCTCATCCAACTTCCCATAGTGGTGTCAGAAAAATGGTGCTTAGTTTTTATGAGAAAAAGAAACATGAATTGGTCAACTATTTCAAGAATCAGGTGAGACAAGGAATCCGCTATTCATTAACTATGGATGAGTATACATCTTTGCAAAACCGAAGGTATATTAATATTAATGTTCATCATGAAAATCAACATTGGTCTCTTGGTCTCATGAAAATAAATGGTTCTCTCGATAGCACCAAATCTATTGCAATCGTTAGGTAAAGATTGGAAGACTTTGTCTTGGACCTAGCTAAGCATATCGTGGGTTGCACCACCGACGGTGCCTCAGTAATGGTCAAATTTGGAAGAGAAATAGTACCTGATCACCAGCAATGCATTGCACATGCTATACATCTCGCGGTTTCGGATATCTTGTATTCAAAAACTGCTGAAAATTCAGTTGAAGGGGAAAGTGGCCCTACCCCTGAAGATGAAGCCATCGAAGAAGATGAACACTCTGCACATGAGTTAAGCGAAGACGAGTGTGAAATTTTATGCACTGATACAATTTTTGAGTCCGACATAGATGACGTAATTGTTCTTCCAAAACTTCAAGAAGATTACTTAAATTTAATAAATAAGGTGAGAAAAATCTGCTGCATATTTCGAAAGTCTCCTTTGAAAAATGAGAGATTGCAGGATTTTGTCAAAGATGAATTTAATGGAAAGGAAGTGAAGCTTATCCTCGACTGTAGAACGAGGTGGAACAGTCTTTTGCCATGATAGAAAGATTTTTGAAACTCAAAAATTGCATTCCAAAGGCCCTCAGAGTGATACGCTCAACAGAGACGATTTCAGATAAAGAATGGAATGCTCTAAAGAGCCTCTTTGATACGCTTCGTCCACTGGAAATTGTTTTGAAGGGACTCTGTTCCGAAGATGCAAATTTGCTCAAAGCTGAATCTTCCATGAAGTTCATTTTGGATAAATTTGAAAGCAAAAACAATCCTTTAGCTTTTGAGCTACGTCAGTGGCTCATTGATCGCTACTCATCAAGAAGACAAAAAGAAGCTGTCGCCTTGCTGAGTTTTCTCCACAATCCCGAGGTCTTGAAAAATGAATCATCAGCACCGTTCCTCTTTCCTTCAAGACAAGCACTTAAGAAGTATGCGGATCATACATTTAAGAGGCTTTTTCCAGAAGCTTGCCAGATTTCAGAAACAGACGACCAAGTCCAATCAATTGCTTCGAAACTCGAAGATTCACAATGCAACTCAGGTCGTGAAGTAAATGATGACGATCAACTTATGAACGAGTACATGTGTAAGATGAACAAACTGAAAATGAAACCCAAGAAAGATTCTTCTGAGACCTTTGACATAAATAATGAATTCAAATATTTTGAAGCTAATTTGAATAGAAGCGAAAATTTGGATCGAATGTACGAGGCGTTGCTTACAATAAAAGCCACCAGCGTAGAGTCCGAGAGAATGTTTTCAGCTGCTGGTTTATTCGTCACAAAGATTCGATCAAAAATGTGAGATCAGACACTTAATGCTCTTTGTTTTCTCAAGTGTTATTTCAAAAATCAAGTTCGATAATAAACTTTTTAATTCAAATGCTACACATACTTGATTGAATCAATTAAAACCTTATTTCTGTTTAATAGTTTGATTATTTACCTCCCTAAAAAGCATACAGAATCCCATCGGTAAAAACCGATAGAAACCGGTTTTAAGAATATAGCGACGGTGAAAACCGGTTTTACGCTTTTCGGTTATTTTCCATCCCTAGATGGAAGCCCAACGTGAGCAACGGGTTATGACCAGGTCATGATTTAAATTTCCCAGAAGAGTTCCTTGTTCCATGCGCAATCTGTGTAACATAAAAGTTTCTCAGGTGACCATTTTGAGTTGTATCGTGTATATATATAATATATACACAGGGCTCCAATAAACCTTAGCCCCTCCGCCCATGGCCTAAACCATTAGAGGTATAGTAAAACTAAACATACCTTACAAAAGAGAATTTAATCCTGCATTTAATGAGAAACAATTCTGAATTCGCTTTGGGTAGCTTGCCAAAAGTGACGTGAATAGATCTTGATCGTTACGCAAATTTGCTAAAACAGTTTCAATGTGTTGCGTCATTGTATCCTTCGAAAATCGATTTGCTGCAGGTTCTTGAAACAAGAGACATTCAACCTTGTCCTTTACAACTGATCCAATGTGTTCACAGACGTTCAGGTCAGGAGAATTTCCTGGCCATTCTTCATTTCCAAAGAAATCGATCTCATGGTTCCGCAACAACTGTTGAGTGGCTAATGACTTAAAGCAGGGGACCTTATCGTGCAGAAGTGTGACCTGATCGACATCCATAACATTGTATGGGTTTCTTAGAAAAGGAATGACATGCTGGGATAGAATAACATCACGAAAATACTGTCCATCCCAACTCTGACCATTTGGCTTCAGCACCCACATGAGCTTCTTTGTAGTGAACAAAACAAACACACCAACACAGTCTGGACTTTTTAATAATTCGCGATAATGTTCATTGTCATCGATTTCATCTGGTGTTGTGGCCCACACTCGATCATTTTGGTAGTTAGGCCGACGTGTTACGTAAACAAAAAATTCATCGGAGACAGCTAAATGCATGAAATCATCCACATCCCAATCTTCAAGATAATGGGCAAACCACATTCTGTCATCGATGTTAAGTTGAGTTTTTCTTGGCTTTGGAAGTTCATGCCAAGGCTTTAAACCTTGCCTATGACGGTACAGTCGTATGACCTCACCACTAACGATCTTTCCTCTCAACACTTCGATTTCTCTAGAAAGTTTAGCACAGTTGTTTTTCCGCTTACGCGTACCGCTTTCAATGATGTCCTTTTTTTCCTGAGAGAGTGGCAAATTTGGGCGGCCAGATTTGGCTATATCCATTTCACATTCATCCAAAGTTTTATTCCAATTTCTTTTGACGAAGTCCTCACTTCTTCGCATCTTTTTGGCAACCCATGAACGTGTTATAAAGGTGGCTTCAGCATCACAAGCTTCCCGAAATGTTATTGCTCGTATGCGATCTATCAGACGTTGCCTCTCCGAATCACCAATTAATTGAGAAGGCATTATATTATCACTTTATCAGCTAGAGTAATTTTAATACCTGCAATAAATAAAGAATTTTATATATTTTTATAATCACTAAAAACTATTTCGATATAAGTAAATATGTAAGCTGCAAATGGGGGAGCTAAAGATTTGGGAAACCCTTATATTAGGGTGAGCCAAACATATAGTAAAAAATTAGAATGCACAAAAAGAGCTCTTGAGGCATTTTCTCATTCTACAGTAAATATGGAAAAACACTACTTACCGGATACTGAGTTAAATCAATTAATATTTAAGGGTACCGCAAATTTTAAAATATTTGCCACCCCAAACTGTATGTATAATAATACTAAGGCTTCGAGTTGCGCCACCTCTAAATATATATACGAATCAATCCAGTTTTTTACTTCTAACATCATTTCTTATTTTTGAATATGAGCAAATGTCATGAGAAATATATTTTTCAATTTATTTTTTTGTTGGACCACACTAAATTTTATATATATATATATATATATATATATATATATATATATATGGAGAGGGAATAATTATAACACTGTAATTTTATTCATACTTACCATTATATAACACTGGGCAACACGTATTTTATTGAATGATATCTGACACTTGATTCTAGGTAATTTGGGTGCGCTGAATACGAATTTCAACTCGGTTTGGCTCTATCAGGTCCTGATTCTTGTCGACAGCCTATGTGCCATTTTCCAGATTTTTCAAATTAGGACTAAAAAATTAAGTCATGTGTTAAATTTTTTTTCAAGTTTCATGAATACAAGCAGTTCAAACTACAGTAAAATTACATTAAACGATAGAAATGACTTAAAAAAAAAAACAAACAGATATGAAGCTTCCACTGTGGCAAAAATTTTCTTTTGTAAGACTTTCTAGCGTATTTGCTTGTTGATGGCAGGTCTCTTTTCAAGCACCAGCAGTAATCAGCCATCATGTGGGAATCCCAGCGGCCTTGGTACCGTTCCTCCATAATATTGATATCTTGGTGGAATCTCTCCCCTTGTTCGTCACTTACATCACCTAAATTACTTGGAAATTGGTCAAGATGGCTATTCAAAAAATGCATTTTTATGCTCATATTGCAACCTAACTCTTTGTAGTCCCTTAAAAGTTTTTTTACGATTTCTTCGTAGTTATCTGCCCTATAATTGCCTATAAAGTTTTCTATCAAGTCCACGAATGAGAACCAGCCATTTTTTTCGCGTTCATTCATGACATTAGGAAAATTGCTGTTTAATCATTGTTCTTATTTGTGGACCGTCGAAAATTCCCGCCTTGATTTTTTCATAACTTAAACTTGGAAATTTTGAAGTTATGTATTTGAAACACTCGCCGTTCGTATCTAAAGCTTTTACATATTGTTTAATGAGGCCTAGTTTTATATGCAGAGGAGGAAATATGATTTTATCTCTGCTCACTAAAGGTGGATTAATTACGTTTTTTCTCCGACAGTAAGTGATGTTCGTGCTGGCCAGATTTGTTTGAAATAATGTTCTTCCTTGGCTCTGCTGTCCCATAAGCAAAGGAAGCAGGGATATTTAGTATACCCTCCTTGTTGTCCTAGCAGAAAATTAACCATTTTTATGTCAACACATATGATCCACTCGTGCTCCTTATATTTGATAAGATTTAAAACCTTTTCTATATGTTCATACTTTTCTTTTAATTTTGTTGAGTGCCCAATCGGTATCGAGCCGTATAGATTGCCATTATGCAACAACACACACTTAAGACTTCTTTCCGAACTGTCTAAAAACAAGCGCCAATCATTTGCAGCGTAAGACTCAACCCCCATCTTCTTTATCAAACCAACTATGTCGCAGCAATATACTAAACTATCCTCTGTTCTAAAATATTTAACAAGTTCTTCTTCTCTTTTTCTGTAAAATGAAATGTATGTGTTTGAAGTAAGCAAGTTTTTCTCTTTAAGTCTTGAAGCTAAAATTTCCGCAGCCTTTTTTGGCAAATTTAGATCCCTTACAAGATCATTCAACTCGGCCTGGTTAAACTTTTGCGGATCGTTTTGACTTTCAAATACGCTGGGGTCAAAATCGGTGTCTGACTCCTCAAAGTGCATAACAATATTTTCAGGAACATCTTCAACTAATTCTTGAGTTGGCAGACCCTTAAATTTTGGAATGGGGATCTCATTTGAATGTAGCACAGGTCGTATCTATCGCGGTGTCGAAATTTGGGTACTCGATACAATGTTTATTTTTCTTAGTGAAGCCCGAAGTCTTGACAAAGCAAAGGTAGCAATCGGTCTCGTGGTTAGTAGGCTCTCGCCACACCTGATATGGAAAAAAAATTGTAAAGCGTTAACAAAAGCGACGAGAGACTTGTTTTTATGAATTTTATCAAAAGTTATCACCCAAACATTTAACATTTCTATGTGTTTCAACCTTATGCAATATTTGAGATTCTTATAAACATTTTCTGTAAATTTTTGTTTATGTACCTAAGTTACAATTACATTTAGGTAAGTTACAGTATACTAGTGATTAAATTACGTAGTTTTATGAAATCATAAACTTACCATCGGAACTCCAAAAGGTATTTTTGAATCCGAACCCTTCGTCCAATGTCGCAGTCTTTCAATGCATATAGTGCAGGCTTTATGTGGAGCCCACGATTTATCTTGGTCCCCCAGTTTTATGCCAAAATAAGCTAAGTAAGCTCTTTTTACGAAGTCAGTTATATTTGCTCGTTGATGTGGAAGTGTAAAATTTCCACATATATAACAGAAGGAATCAGGGTTGTTTTTGCATTTGAACTTTCTAGTGCTTGATGACATATTGCTTGATTGTTCTGCCAATTTGTAAAGGTATTTAAAGCCCTTAATTCATATAAATTTAAGAAAATCTGAAATATAAACACAAAAATTAGTTTAAATAGGTACTTATTATGAAATAGGTACTTACAATCTATGAAATTAAACTAGAAACACGGATGAGTAGGTACAATATAAATTACGTCTAATTAAATCAACTATATTAAATCACGATGACAAAATTACTCACTAAATCATATGCCAATTCAAAATTATGTTAATGCCCAAACTTAATTAACTAACTCAACTGACTGACTGACTGATTGAATTGACTGATTAACTCTGGAAACGAGTCGCTTTTATATATTTTAGTTGTCCCTCTAGAATACTCTACAGAGAACAGGAACGCTCGAGAAAATTTTAGAATTCTATGATATTTTTAGCTTAATTTACTAATATTAAAATGGGTTAAAAATGACAAAATTAAAAATATTTTTAGGGTGTTACATATAAAAATATACATAATACAACAATACCATAACAATAGGTACAAATACCTAGATAAAAACCTAGTTGCATAATGTGTAACTGCAAAAAGACTTAGCGAGTATTGAGAAAAAAACCTTTTTATGAATACGACGAAAGAGGAGGGGTGTTGAGCAAAATCAGGACCTGATAAAGCAAAACCGAGTAAAAATTCGTGCTCAGCACACCCAAATTACCTAGAACTAACTGTCAAATCTAATTCAATAGACAAAAAGTTGAAATTTGTTCCCCAGTGTATAATTGATGAAGATTGTCAGTATTTTACCAGATGTTATTTTGACTTTCGCCTTTCCTTTTCACGAGATGAAATTTTTTATTGCTTTTTTCAGTTTAGATATATTTACTTTTAAAAAATGTTGATGACACGTTACATATTACCCCACCTATGGGGAAAGTTGTAACAGTGGGTGGTGCTACTTGTAACGTTAGGAATAAGTTGTAACAAGCAAATATTCTGGAAATATTTCGTGTTGGGCTCTTTATACAATAAAAAGAACGACAAAATCAAAATTTAATTTTAAGTCAAGCCCACTTGCAAATGTTTCTCTAAATAAACGATAATAATAATAATGCAGTTCAAATATCGTCAAACTTAGATTCTGGATCGCAGTTTTGACAAACAAAAGAACGCGTTTATGTGACGGAAGTGCGTGAAATATGCGATTAACCTTTCATGTTCGCTCTGAATCCATTTTTCATTAGATTTGCTCAAAAACACCCAAGACACTGTAACATTGTTGCAATTTAACTCATGAAGACTTTTACAATTTGTCCCATCAGTATTCTTTTTAAGCTTTCACTGTACAAAGTGGCGTTTAATTTTCTTTAGGGTTGTAATTCTAATTCAACAGTACATCACTAAAGACCGTATGTAAAATCTTATATACAAATATCTGTTCTCAACCATGTTACATAGGAGGTAGAAATAAATAGTTAATAATGAAAACAGCGAAAATAACTTCTAAATATTACTAAATTTACAAAACACATTACATGTTATAAATAAAAATGGAAAAAAAGTTAAATGCAATTAATTTGGTTGAAATGAACTAATTTACACTGGTGCCACGTGTCAATTTATAGTGCCGTTGTTGCAACTTACCCCGTGTTACCACTGCCCCCTATTCTGAATTCCATTTCATAAGAATAATATATTAAATTATAAGCAAACATTACCATTTTTAAGTAATTCATAAATAAACGTAGATGGCTGTTGAAAGCTTATTTGTGGAGCTCTCTCTGGCCAAGTTTTCATAATTAAAACTCATTGAATGACCAAATCATTTCAATACTTAATTTAACCAAACTTAATCTAACTTAACTAGTTTAATTTAAATTAAGTTTCGATAATTTTCCATTTCCAGGAAATGGCATTAGCTCGTTAAAAGGTTGTTGGATTATTTTAAAACAACTTACAACACTGTCTAGCATGTTTTCCCTCGAAACATTTTTAATTAAATAAGTTAAAGTTTCCTTTAGAGGTGTCACAGGTGTGGGAAGAATTCATTTTCGCTCCAGTTCCCGAAGGAATAATAACCTATACCCCTTTTTCTCTCTTCCGTTGATTGGTGGTTTACAATCCTTTTAAATTTTTAAATTTTAGGTGGTTTTATTTTTAATGGGTTTGACTTTTATTGTTTTATTGTCTTACAATCCAGATAATTTTTTTAAAGTTATTTTTTAACAATTTTGCATATTGTATTAGGTTTCATAACTATGTACAGTATATTTATCTTACATTTTTTTACTTTTGTTTCTTTTGTTATATTTTTATTTTTTTTATGCTTTTATTTAGTCGCTGAAGATGGCCCCTGAGTGGACCGAAACGTTTGGCAAATAAATGTTGAGAATCGTATCTCTTCTCTTTATATTCCTATTGTTATATATGAAATGTATATATATGTAACGGAGGGCCGGGGCTAGACCCTCCAAAGGTGAGTAACCTAACAAAACCTAAAATAAGACACATGAAGGAGGGGAGAGAGATCCCTTCAGAGGCACGGCTCGGCGCATAATGGTGTCTCCCATCCTGGAGGGGTTTTGGATCACATCCAGTTGGCTTAGAAGGCAGCCAATCGTAAACGGCTCACATACAGTTTCTTTAGAGGGACACAGCCAGTCGTATAGGACTTAATCATACACAGTTATTTCCTTGTACGTACATACAAAGAAGAATTAACATCGCTTTGTCTCAAAACACACGCACATCGTATATGACTTGATCGTACAAACGTAAAGGAGAATTAACGCAGTTCTATCCCCCCAAAAAAATACACGCGAACAAGCCTTCCTTAGACTACTTCACAATTCCCTTCACACATAGCCCCATCTCAAAAAAATAACAAAAATTACACACGTAAAGGAGAATTAACGAAGTTCTATCATAACAAAATACATGCGAAGAAGCATTCTTTAGAATACCTCACAAACTCCTTCATGCATATCCCCATCTCAAAAATAACAAAATATGCTCATACATAGCCCCATCTCAAAAATAACAAACCACACACACACATGCGAGCATGCCATACCTCACAATCCTCTCATGCATAACCCCCTAACCATCAGCAGTATTACAGCAACAATTAGATGCCACCCATTAGACCAGTAAGGTCTCAAAAAACGGCACAGATAATAAACAAAGATTTTAATCTTCTCGGACGGAATGCTGTCACGAGTGCAGGATTGTGAGGTATAGCATGCTGTCTATTTTTTTAAACAAAAACTGAAACATGGTAAACAAAATTTAAAGCAAAAACAAATTTTTGGTCTTAATCTAGAAATATATCTTTAAATTTTACTATAAAAAATATTAAGTAAATTTTACAATGAAAATAGATTTTATTTTTTACAGTAACTTAATTACTATTTCTCCTTTTACCATGCATTAAAGAAGAATTATTTAAAACAAATTTTCTTTCTTAACACAAATATATCTTCTAAGCATATTATAAAAAATATATCAATTTGATTTTAAACCAGATTTTAGTTTGAGCTAAATAATTTATTTTTATAAAAAAGCCCATTTCCTATTTCTGGACGGAGCTTCTATTTTACTATATAAAAAGTCGGCAAACAGTTTATTTCAGATCATAAATATAGGGAAATATATAGAGGGAAAATATATAAATACATTTCTTTAATTTCTTCAGTAGGTTGCAACACATTTACGAATGTAAGAACAAAATAACAACTGTCCAATCTTTTACCCGGCATATCTGGTAATCTTCTCAACAGCTGGCGAGAAAGTTGCCAGCGATGCCCTTTAAGCCAATAATATTACCTAAACTTTCTTTATAAAGAAGCTACTCAAAATATTTTAATGAATTTATGTAAACTTATCAAATTATTTAGATACATGGGTGGATATAATTTACTAAATTTTACCTATTTACTGTAGGTTTAGTTTATTCGTTTATATTACATCCTTTAAACAGTTTCCCATTAGCTGGCAGAAAAGTTGCCAGATGCATGAACACACAGTTCCCATCTAATAACTCTATTTAAAATGTAGAGTTATTTACATAAAGCACAATTCGCTCTCTCTCTCTCTCTCTCTCTCTCTCTCTCTCTCTCTCTCTCTCTCTCTTTCGCTCTATATATATATATATATATATATATATATATATCGAAAAACATACCAGTTGGTGAGAAAATGCCAGAGAGGACTTTAAGCCAATAATATTGCTTAAACGTACTTTATAAAGATACAGAAATTTATTTATATGTTAATGAACTTCCTGGTAACTAATTTATTAATACAGCTGCCTACAGAAAGCTGTTAGCATTTTATTCAACAAGCCTATGCCGTGAAATCTCATCGAATAAGTGTACACACACACCACACACACACACATATATATATATATATATATATATATGAAAAATTATTTCACGAAAGTGACACGTGAAAAGTATTTATGATGAATAAAACCACGAAGGAAAAAAGAAACACAAAGGGGTGCTCAAGCGCTTTCGTCTAATGACATCCTCAGTGTTCCTGAGGATGTCATTAGACGAAAGCGCTTGAGCACCCCTTTGTGTTTCTTTTTTCCTTCGTGGTTTTATTCATCATATATATATATATATATATATATATATTCCTTAACTTTCTCATAATCTAGGCTAGCTATTATATATATAGTTACCGTTATAGTGGCCAATTGTTTTGATGCGTAAATCGGTACTATAAGGAATGATGGTTATTAATGTTATTTGATAATGATTATAAGTGGATGTTATTAATGAATGCATTGGCCGAGGTCACCAGATTTTTCAGATCAAAGTAATGTTCTTAATTAAGTTATTAATAAGGTTGATTGATAGATCGAGTTTTCTTCTTTTAATTACACAAAATAAATTGAATTATAAATGAAACAATATGTGGATTGTTTATATTAGAAATAATGTGTACACTTGAAATAATGTTTACAATATGACAATTAATAACGCGCGGCAGTGATGATCTTTATATAAAGTTAATTGAATGATATTAAAAGGCCAATGGGGCCTTGCACGGTGATGCTTACATGGTGGTAACGCGCGGATCACTGAATTGCCTTCGAAGAGAGAGACGAGATGGAGGCGTCGGGCCAGGCAACGAGGTCCCGCCTTGAGTGATCTCTGGTGATGTGACGTCATCTTTTGAGCCCTTGGTATGACGTCATCTCTTTCTCGAGTTTGATTTGATGAGATATATCGCATTGTTGATGGTATGTTGCTGAAAGTTGCAAAGATGATTGCAAACATCTCAGTTGTCCACTACATATATATTATATAAAATTGTGTCTAAGCTTGATTATTGTAGCTCTGCCTAACTTATTTATGCAATCAATCAATAATTTAAGCAGTTCTGATAAAGTCCAAATATTATGCCTGGTTGGGACTAGTATGCCTGTCTCTTTATAGAAAATTAATTATAGCATATTTACCAGGGGGGGTTTTATGCTGGAAGGAGGGGCCTAGTGCGAATGCCTGCAGAAATGCCCCTTCCATACAGGAAGAAGGGCCAAAATCAAGCTTCAAGTTTTTTGAGGTGTCTAGACATTCTGCATTTGAAAGATTGGAGGTCATAGACAGAGGAAAGATGGATTGAGGAAGATTGTTCCAGAGCTGGCCAGTAGAGTAGATAAAAGATTGAAAATACTGATTAACCCTTGCATTAGAGAGTTGGACAGAAAAGGAATGTATCGAAAGTCTGGTACTGCATGCTCTCCTTAAAGGATGAAGATACAGTTAGAGAGTTCAAAAGAGCAATGTTCATTTTACACATTTCGTACAGTAACTTAAATTTCCACTCTAAATCATTCACAAACCATGCAATAAATAATGAAATCACAATTTTCTCATATGCTCTGTTTCGCTAATACAAAAGAAGGTACAAAAAAGCTAATTATTCTCAACCAATACGTATTGGCAACTATCCCCACCAATTGGTGAGAAAGTTGCCAGCGATGTCCTTTAAGCCAATAATATTGTCTAAACTTTCTTTGTGAAGGTGCTTCTCAAAATATATTAATGAATTTATGTAAACGTATCATTCTTTAAATCGTTTTAGATACATGGTTAGCTAAAATTTACTAAATTTTACCTAAGGAAAGCTGTTAGCATTTATTCAACAAGCCAATGACGTGAAGGCTCATCGAATAAGATAAGTGCGCACACACACACACACACACACATATATATATATATATAAATATTGAAATTTGTACTGTGTATAACAATAATCAGATTAATAATAAGTTTTCTATGACGACTAACTTGTTGAAAGTAGTCTCATATGACGTAAGGTCAGTGAGGAATTCAATTGTAGATGTTCATAAAATCTGTGACAGTGCAGATGTGATACTCCTGCAAGAACATTGGCTACCTAAGCAAGAGCTAAAATTCCTCTCTACCATCCATGATGACTTTAAGTACCACGCGTCATCAGCAGTAGACTTGTCAGATGAATTAATGTTCGGTAGGCCTTTTGATGGTATTGCTTTCTTAATAAGAAAAAATTTGTCAACACATAAACAAATTTTAACAAGCGATAATGTAAGGTTGTTAGGCATTGAATTACAAGTTAACAATGATTGCCTATTAATTGTAAACTGCTATTTACCATACAACAACGACAGTAATCTAGATGAATAGATTGATTTGCTGAATAAAATTAAGTCATTATCAAATAACCCCAAATATTCTCACTGTACAGGGTGTCCCATAAGTCCGGCATCATAGGAGAAATTCATATTTTTTCTATTTCTACAAACCATAATTCATATTTTTCTCCTTCTACAGGCCATAATGTCTGTGAGCAAGGAAGAACGAATCCAGATAATTCTACTCATAGGAAATCGGAGTCAAAGAGGGCCGCTGCTGAATTTAACAGACTGCATCCAGAATGCGAGCCAATAACACAGAGTTGTTTTAGCAGACTTGTTGCAAAGTTTAAGGAAACAGGATCCATAGAAGATAAACCACGCAGTGGACCTTCAAGGAGGTCCACTGACGATGATACAGCGACTGCTATCCTGGCTCATTTTAACAGAAGTCCCAATAAGTCTCTCCGGCGATTGTCCGCCGAGACAGGAGTGTCGAAATGTAGCATCCATCGCATTCTTCAGGCTCAGAAATGGCATCCATATAAACTTCAAATCCTACAGAAATTAAGCGAAAATGATCCCGACCGGCGGATGGAATTTTGTGAATGGGCTACGGAACAATATGCTCGGGATGCCAATTTCCCGTCCACCATTCTCTTCAGTGACGAGGCTGTTTTTTATGGAAATGGTGAGGTAAATCGACAGAACACCCGCTACTGGTCTCTAAAGAACCCTCACTGGTATACCTCTTCAAAGGAACAAAGTGCATCTCGGGTGATGATATGGTGTGGCATTTGGAAGTATCGCATCATAGGCCACCTCTTTTTCGATGAACATGTCACTGGAGGCACCTACCTACGTATGCTCAAGGAAGAAGCATTTCCACGTGTCTTGAACGAAGAAGGAAATTTCCCAACATGGTTCCAGCAAGACGGCGCTCCTGCACATTACAGCACCCAAGTAAGGGAATACCTGTACCAACAATTCCCTGGTCATTGGATAGGACGTCGAGGGCCTGTGGAATGGCCAGCTAGAAGCCCGGATCTCACGCCACTAGATGTTTATCTCTGGGGCCACTTGAAAGCGCTGGTATACGCAGAGAAAATTAGGAGTGTTGAACATTTGCGGCAGCGCATTATTGGGGCATGTAACACCATTACTCCTGACATCATTCACCGTGCGCTTGCTGACTGGGTATCACGTCTAAATTTGTGTATTGAAAAAAATGGTGGACATATTGAGCACGTTCTCTAAATAAAAGCTTTTGTTTTGCCTTTTTTTATTATGTTTCCTACGATGCCGGACTTATGGGACACCCTGTATAATAATGGGGGACTTAACGCGCATGTGAACTCGGAATTCTTTTTAGAACTGGGTAACATGTGCAAGTCAGCCAACTTAAATATAAGTGATGGGGATGTATTATAGTGGGCCGGCCAAAAATTGAAAAGTCCTCTAGAAAAAAATTAACGGCGTTTTTTGTTAATAGCAGGCACCCACCTTAGATTGGTAGTACTGAGGATGCCAAACAAGATGTGGGTGGATGCCACTCTCAGTTTTGGGTTTGAAGGTCCCATACAAGGTTACAAAAGTCAAATTCTGAAAAATTCCGAATTTTTGCATTTCAGTGGTGGCTCAATGTCACAACGTGTTTAAAGGGGTATCATTACACAAATAAAGCATATTTTTGTGATTTTATTGATAATAATTGAATGTAACTATGACTCTGGATGTCTTTATTTCCATTAAAACTACATTTAGCATGCTGGATGAGGTGCGCATGTGACTACTACTACCATAGTACAAGTAATAACATACTTTCACATGTTGAATATTTTCAATGCACTGGCTGGCCAAACATTGGTTTGGTATATGCAATTGAAAGAGTGCAGACAGTGCCAGCTGGTAAAATAATAATAATAATACTGCTAAAGGATAGGTATGTTTCGAATTGTTTCAATATATCTGTGGCTACTACATACTGCATTCCCACTTGTCTTTGCAGATAGGGAGCTCATCAGCAATGGACCCTGTAGCTGTCATCAAGAGCAAGAGGAAACGTCAGGATGTCATTGAGGATTGCTGCTTCTTCTACCAAAGCAGCGTTGGTGACCTGGGCACAGCTTCAGCAGAAGGAAAAGCAAGAACTATGACTGTGGGCGATGAGAGAAAGAACCTGGGAGATACCTACTATCTTGATGTTTTACAAAGACTGGAAACTCATTCCAAGGATGATTTCAAAGCATTGGAACTCAAGTGGCATAAATCACGCTATTCTTTATTCACCTCTGAAGGCAAACTCAAAAGGTTACGAAGTCAGCAGCAGACCATGAGTGCATCGGCGACCACAAAAAGTGCAGGCTCTCAGGCTTTTTCCCCAAAGCCTGTAGACGTTCAACACTAGTGATTGACTGGACCCTCTGCATGTTTTGCCAAAAGAAGACTACAAAGAAACTGCACAGGGTGGAGACAATGGAGAAGTCAGATGACTTGATCCAGCGTGCCAAACACGACCCTGTCATGAGCATACCGTTGTCAGCGGTGAGTGATGTGATTGCAGTTGAAGGCTGCTAACATCTGGCATGTTTCGTGACATTTGAGGGACTATAAAACAAGCGGTGTCAGAGGAGCAGCAAGGGCTTGGAAATGAGTGTATGATGAAGCTGTGCAAAGACTTGACAGTAGGCCTGTCTCGTGGTCACGTATACGACATGGGAGACGTTTGGGACAGATACGAGAGTATGTGTAATGACACAGGCATCACCGTGAAATACTCCAAGAGAACAACGTTCTACGAAGATGTTGAAAGGCTGCTTGGATCAAACGCCAGCTATGTACGCCCATTGTCAAGGGGCCCGCTGCTGATTTACCCTGGAGAGAGCTCAGATTTCATCATCTCCAAAGCACTGGCTAAGTCTTGTGAACAAGGTCCTGTCACCTCTGAGTCAGAGTCTACTGAAGATGAAGATGCTGATGTCCGCATGTGTGCCACTCGCAGCATATTCCAAAATATGGTACACGTGGCTCTGAAGGTCCGACAAGATCTTCTTGAAACTCCTGGACACTCCGAGACATGGCAAGGTCTTGATCAGGAACATGTTGATCGCGTCATACCCGACAGTCTGTACCTGTTTCTACGATTGCTCTTTGGGGGAATGGATGCTGTGGGTGATGGAAGTGAAGAAGACCAGAACGTGAAGCAGAGTGTGTGTAGCATTGCCCAGGACATAGTCTATGCAGTCTCCAACCGACGAAAGTTGACACCAAAGCATGTGGGCTTTGGTCTTACTCTGCACTAAGCCACCCGCTCAAAAGCACTCCTAGATCTGTTCCACGCGGCAAATCACACTATTCGTATCGACACTGTAAGAAGGATAGACACCACCATCGCTCAGAACATCCTGGAGAGGTATGCTGAGAATGGCTATGTCTACATCCCTGACACCATCATCAAAGAGAGAATGATACACTGCTCTTGTGACAACATAGATGTCTTGGAGTCAACCTTAGACGGGAAGAACACCTTCCACAGCACTCAACTCATGGTATGGCAGAGAGGCTCCCCTCCACAGCAGAGTCATGGCCAAAAGGGTGGCAGGCACAAGAGATCGAAATCTATCAAACCTGATGACCTACAGGAGTTCCAAAGGCTGGACCAGGCTACCCTCCCATCTGGCAAGAGGCCATCTCCTCCTGGCTACGACACTGACATAGGCGACTTGTCACATGAACCTGAGAGGGACCGGGCACGTGCCAAGGACTTGGCCTGCGGGGTGTCACGCATCCATGATGAAGTGATGTCCGTTCTAAGCTGGGGAGCATTTAATCAATCTGTCAGGCACTGCAGATCCACCAGTAACGACCGCCGGGATGTTGCCAATCCTGCATGCACCAGCAGATGACAATGACACCATGACCACCGTCATCAATCGCTTGATGGCCATTTCTGAGTATGTCAGCCAGAAGTACACTATCATCACTGCTGATCAGCCTCTGTACAGCAGGGGTAAGGAACTAGTCTGGGCAAACTCGAAATTTGCCAACGTGGTCTTGCTCATGTGAGGCCTCCATATCTGCTTCAACTTTCTGAAAGCCATTGGGCAACACATGGAAAGTGTGGGACTTGATGACTTATAGACAGAGGCAGGTGTGTACGCGGCTAACACCACTGAGACAATGCTGGACGGCAAGGCCTACTACCGAGCTGTGAGAGGTCACCAGCTGACATATGAGGTACTGTGGCGCATCAAGTGGCAGATGATTGAGTCATGGCTGGCTGCAACTGGCAACGGAGATGAGAACGTCAAACAGCTTGCCCTCAGTGTTGCTTCGCTTTTCAAAGACAGAGCTGACATAGATGAGATGCGCGATGCTGTTGACAACTTCTTAGACGTTTTGGCAGATGAGAAATTCCACAGTCTCATGGAGGAATTCAATGACCAGCACTCTGAAAATCCCAACTTCATGCTGTGGTCATCCTATATGGAAATGGTAGAGATTCTGCATGTGGAGTCTCCACATAGAAGCCTTTGCTGCAATGCTCCCTTGGCTAACTATCTATGACTATACAAACTATGCACGTTAGGGGCCAGTCTACTTGGCTGATATGAGAGGTCTTGAGAAGTCAACACCAGAAGTTCATGCAGAGTTCTGTAATGCGAACTATGTCGTCAAGAGGACTGCGAAGCGCTTCAACCAAGTTCCAGCTGACCAGGCAACCGAATAGATAAATCGTACATGGTCAGAGCGGTCACGCATCTCTCAAGACACAAGATGCCTCTTCAATCTTCAAAATGATGATGGGGAAGCCACCTTCACTCGGGTTGACAGTCTGCTTTCTCGCATTAGGCATGACGCTCATGATGTCATGAAGGTAGTTCAGCAGTTGAAGCAGTTTGACGTCTTCAGAGTTCACGTGAGTGAAGCAGGAGATACAGATGCCGCCACTAACATCCTACTTGTTTCACTGGCAACCAAAGACACTGCACCCACAGATGTTGAGGAGAACCTGCTGAAAGCTCAGGATCGAGGAACGCAGCATGTAATCGGCTTCATGAAGGAGAGGCTAATTGAACAGATAGCAGGCTTCCATGAAACGATGAAAAAACATCGGTCGAAAACCTTCGCTGATGTGTACAAAGCTACAGTTTCCACAAAGCAGAACATGCAGAAGGCTATCAAAGCTGACAGGAAGCTACTACATCGGCTCCTGAATGCCGCGACCGCAGGTCGCATGGTGGAGAAGGTCAACGTCTTGAAGCATGAACTGTCCGCAGTCCCATTTAGTCTTGCGAAGGCAGGAGATGAATTCGACATCGAAGTCTGAGCTGATGAACATCCTGATGGCTCAGCAGACCATAAGCTCAGAGGTTCCAACCTCTGATCTGAAGACCTGTGTGATGATAGATGGCCATGCACTCATCCAAGCAATTAGCAAGCCTGGCGGCTGTCAGACATTCGGCGACTATGCTGAAGTGTTCTTCAAGGCCGTGACGAGTTATTTCAATGAACACACAACAAGAGTTGATGTCATCTTTGATCGGTACGCAGGTGAAGGATCGACCAAAGCAGTTACCAGGACAAAGCGTGCAAGCAAGAAAAAATCGATTCGGAAAGTCATCGATGGCCCACAAGTTCCACTGCCTGAAGTGTGGAAAAACTTCATGGCCCTGGATGCAAACAAGGCTGACCTAGCCTTGTTTCTGTCTAACGTCATCACTGAGAAGGGCAGAGATCTTCAAGAAAGATGTCAGCTGGTGACAGGGGGTGGATTCTCTGAAGCCACTGAAGTACGGTTAACCAGGCGACATGACGTTCCATTGCAAAGCAACCATGAAGAGGCGGACACCAGGCTCATCCTTCACTCATGTGATGCAGCGTCCCAGGGCTATGAACGAATACTGGTAGTGTGCAGAGATACTGATGTAATGGTGCTGCTGATTCACTTCGTATGCACCAAGGTCGCTGAAGTGTGAATGCTGTGCGGAACGGCCAAGAACCGAAAATGCTACCCCGTGCACGATGTATTCAAGAGTTTGTCGCTCCTAGTCAGGGAAACCTGGTCAGCTTCCACGCTTTGACCGGGTGTGACACAGTCTCGTCCTTCATTTGTGATGGAAAAAGGACGTGTTGGAAGGTGTTTAGTGACCACCCACTCCTGCTGCACACCATTGGTCGAGATGGGGATATCGCAGAGGTTGAGAAGTTTGTGTGTCATTTGTATGGCACCCCGGAACAACACACAGTTGATGACGCCAGAGTTCACCTTTTTGGGAAGCCGAAGAAAACTCTGGAAATGCTCCCACCGACAAAGGATGCCTTGGAGCTCCACGCCATGCGGGCAAACTATCAGGCCAAAATATGGCTCCAGGATTGACAAAGAGCACGTAGATGTTGAAGATCCGGTAGACACTTTAGCCTGGAAGTTGGAAGATGGGAGCCTCCTACCAGTGTGGACAAGACTTCCTCCAATCCCTGAAGCCTGCCTGGAGCTTGTTGCTGTGGTTGCAAGAAAAAGTGCAAGACAGCTTGATGCAACTGCTTCAGGAAAAGGATGAAGTGTACGACAGCTTGTGGTTGTGACGACAGCGGTTGCTGTAACCCAGCTGGACAGTAGATCTATGTCTCTCTTCCGGGCTGAAATCAAGAGACGCTGAAATGTGCTCTTACGAACTAATAATTCTGTTCTTAAGTGATTGCAATCCACACAATTGTGACTGTCAGAGCAGCATTTCGGTGCTCTTCATCAAGAAACGTGAACTTGTAGATATTACTAGTGTGTAAACTGTATAGTTATGGGGCTATATTTACTGCTTTGTGATTTAGTTGTGATAATTCTGTTACTGTGAGTACTTAATTCATGCCATCAAACTTATTAGGCACTAATCATGTTAAAATAAATTGTTTTGACAAAGAGACTTGCTCAATGTTTTTTTTCGCAAATTAAAATAAAAACTCAAATTTTGGCACAATTTCGGTCGTGATTAACTTGAATTTGACCATGAGTTGGTAATTCGGATGGAATAAATGTGTCATCATACTTCTTCGTCACTAAGTGTGTCAAAATGAAACATTTGGTGAACCCAATTGGCTCAGAATATTTTTTTAAAATTAAAATTAGAAAATATCATTTTTTGCACAGTTTTACCTCGAAAATGAACTTCAAAGCCAAAAGCGAGAGTGGCATCCACCTGCATTTTATTCCTCACCCACAGATACATTGATTTTGCATGAGTGCCAGTTATTAACAAAAAACGCCGTTCAAAGTCGATTTTTGAATTTTGGCCGGTCCACTATTAGGGGTAACCAGTGGTAATTTTACATACGTTAGTGATATGAGTGATACCACCAGGTGGATTGATCATTGTCTCATTGATAATAATATAAAGGATCGAATTGTTAGAGTTCATATTCTGCATGATTTCCTTCTTTCTTCATCATAGACCATTAGAACTATTAATTAATTTTACCAATTTATGCGTAACACGACAGAACAAGAACTCAATAGGTAACAATAATCGCGCAGATTGGTTTAATGTTAATGTGCAACAGAGACTAGAATACAAAGACAGAAGAGGTCACCTCTTTAATAATTTGGAAATTTTGCATCTTGCCTGTAATAATTCTTGCTCAAATAGTAAGATAGTATCCCTGTTAAGAGAAGCAGGAAGCCCCCTGATTAAATCTTACAACTATCATACTAAGATTATTCCTGGATGGAATGATTTTATTGCCCCACCCTGAAGAGGGAATCGAAAGACGCCCACGATTTGTGGTGCTTTCATGGTAGACCCAAATTAGAACCAGTATACATGAATATGTGTAGACGTAGGGGTCAGTATAAGGCGGCCATAAGGCGATGTAAACAGGAAGAAGAGTCTATTTGAGCATCGAAAGCCTGTGAAGCTCGATTAACCCTTCTCCGCAGGGATAAGGAAAATACCCCCCCCCCATGAAAGACAAAAAATATATATATTTTCCATTTTTTATCTTTATGTTTATAATATATTGCAGACTTATGGAATGCATAAATATGATGTACCGTAATATTAGGCTTTGACACAGATTACTCACCCATTAAAATCCTACCTTGACCATATGTGCGGGTGGGGGAGTGGAGTAAAGGGGGAGGGGTTTAGCAGCTGTTCTGACTCTTGCACTGGGTCACACAATTCCCAAATCGTTAGCGTTTGTTTTTTCATTTTGATTCATAACTACTTGGAAACTCTTATGTCTTTTCTGAAAACACTAGGCAACTATTCTTACCTTTTGAGTCCCATGGAAGCGAGAAACAAGAAATGAAAGAGTGCTCATCAAGACTGCAAAGCAGAGGGATGCGCGCTTGTCTCATATGACGCTTCCCGTCATCCGCCAATCTGGCTCATTTGAGTCACCCCGGACGGATAAGGAATAATTAACGATAATAAAATTTTTTGGAAATTTGTTAAGAACAAAACGGGTGTCAAAAGTGTCCCCCCTCCGACAATCGATGGGGTGTCGAGGAAGGATGAAATTGCAAAGCTGTGGAAAAACCACTCCTATAACATTCTTAACAGTGTGAGTGGGAATAATTTTAAGATACATTGCACCGAAATGCCTGTGGGAGGGACAAGGAAAAATACTTTGATATCAGTTCCTGAAGTAAAGAGGTTAATTAAAGAGTTAAAGACTGGTTCTACGTCAGGGGTAGATGACCTATCGAATGAGCAATTAAAATATGCCAGTGACGTAGTATGTCAGCATATATCTTTGCTCTTATCAGCCATGCTTGCTCAGAGCTATATCCCTGCAGAGTTCATGGCGGTATATACCTTGCCCTTGGTCAAAAATAAGTATGGAGACATTCTGTCCAGCAATAATTAAAGGCCTATTGCTGTCGCTTCCTACTTCTCGAAACTACTAGGAAAACTCTTGTTACTCCGATTAAATAATTACCTATGGACATCTAATCAGTTTGGTTTTAAAAGGTCCCACTCAACTGACTTGTGTATCTATGTACTTAAAGAAACAATATCTAAATACATTGACAGTAATTCAACTATTTATAGCGGTTTCCTAGATATAAATAAGGCATATGATAGAGTGAACCATAATAATTTATTTAAAAGACTAAAAGAGAGGAAGGTTCCCATGTACATATTAAATTTATTGAAATTTTGGTATTCCCACCAATCTTTTACCGTTAGGTGAGGCAATGTATCATACTATCCGAATGTTTTGGCTCCTCCTGCCGGGTGAGACAAGGCTCCTTGCTCTCCCCTATGTTGTTTAATGTGTATATTGACGGATTAATTGCTTCACTTAATGAGGCAACAGTGGGATGTTGCATAGATAACACAAGGATAAATAACTTAGTTTCGGTCCTATTCAAAGGAGTGACATAACGAAGGAGTGACATAACAAAGGAGTGACAAATCGGAGATAAAATTCAAAGGAGTGACACGAAAATACCAACAAAGAAGAAGAAAGAACAAATCCAGAGGGAAGAGAGGCTTGCAACTGTTAGGTTAGGTTAGGTTAGGTTAGGTTAGGTTTCTAGTTTTTGAAATAAAATCTTAATTTTAACAATTCTAACAAATTTTGTTTTTTTAAATAAAATTTTAATAATTATACTCCTTTGAATTTTATCTCCGATTTGTCACTCCTTTGTTATGTCACTCCTTCGTTACGGTATTTATGTCACTCCTTTGTTATGTCACTCCTTTGAAATGTCACTCCTTCGATACAGACCCCTTAGTTTATGCCGACGATATGGTGTTAATAAGTCCCTCTGTTAAAGGTCTGGATCGGCTACTAAAAGTTTGCGAAGTGTATTCTCAGAAACATGATATTCTTTTTAATGTTACAAAAACTAAGGTTATGCAAGTTCATCCTAAAAGCTATAAGCAGCCAGCTGATATTAGGTTTAAAATGAAAGGTGAAGTCATTGAGGAAGTACAAGAGTTTAAGTATTTGAGTCAAACTATCACCAGCTCCTTCAGTGATGACTCAGATATAAGAAAACAATCTCGAAGCCTTTGTGCAAAAGCGAATGTGACTATAAGGAACTTTCGGTTCTGTCCAAGTGCAACTAAAGACACTCTCTTTCGTACTTTCTGCAGTAATATATACGGACAGCAACTCCGGGTGAATTATAAAAAAGGTTCTGGCAGAACAGTAAATTTGTTGTACAACAGGTCTTTTAGTCTCTTACATAAATTACCCCCGAGATGCTCAGCTTCGCAAATGTTTGCTACCCGCAATGTCCCAAGCTTCCCAGAGGTAACAAGACGTGCTCAATACAGTCTAATGCAAAGAATTAAAAAATCAACCAACCCGATTATCCAAGCTATCCGAGTCCTGCCATTTATCCTCTAACCTATGGAATTTTTGGTACGAAAACGTTTGTCTGTAGCTCCACTTAACTTTGACATTACTGTATTATTTCTAATCAACAGTGTAATCAATACAGTGGGCTAACTCTGACAAATGGACAAAAAGAGCAGTGGGCTAACTCTGACAAATGGACAAAAAGAGCACTGGACAACTGTCCTGTTCTAACGGAATATTGATGCTGTTTTATACGTGTGTGCAAATCCTTTCCCGTCTGACCTATTTAAAAGGAATCACATTGTTTACACCCAATTTTATAGATAATGCCTGAATTATTGGTTGGGCTATTTTTTACTATGATATTTTTCACAATATTGTTATATGAAAATACTACATTAATATCCAAAAGTTTAAGTACATTAGCAATGCCTAAAAAGCCCGGGAAAAATGGAAGTACTAAAATATTTTTTGACAAAGTACGAGTGTTATTATTGACACGATAGAAAGTTCGTTTTGCCTTGTTGAGACAAGGGGTACATAGGGGTACATAGGGGTACATAGGGAAAGCCCAGGTTTTAAGTTTAGTATCTATCGGAAAACAACAAACAATTTGTCCTACGTACACTTTTACTCGGGACATGACACCCCCACTAAGAAGGCCATTTTTTCATCAATGTTTCTCCGCGCCCTTAGGATCGCCAGTCCGGGATACATCGATGCCGAATTGGAAAAAATCAACGGTATTGGAAGTGATCTGTGTTACCCATCTGCGTTTATGGAATCTTGTCTCAACAAGGCAAAACGAACTTTCTATCGTGTCAATAATAACACTCGTACTTTGTCAAAAAATATTTTAGTACTTCCATTTTTCCCGGGCTTTTTAGGCATTGCTAATGTACTTAAACTTTTGGATATTAATGTAGTATTTTCATATAACAATATTGTGAAAAATATCATAGTAAAAAATAGCCCTACCAATAATTCAGGCATTATCTATAAAATTGGGTGTAAACAATGTGATTCCTTTTACATAGGTCAGACGGGAAAGGATTTGCACACACGTATAAAACAGCATCAATATTCCGTTAGAACAGGACAGTTGTCCAGTGCTCTTTTTGTCCATTTGTCAGAGTTATCCCACTCTATTGATTGGAATAATGCTTCAGTTTTATTTCATTCTAGCAACATTGTCAATAGAAATATTCTTGAGTCTGCCATTATCCAACTTTCAAATAACTTCAACATAAGCAAAGGTCTTTTTCAACTCGATCCTGTTGTTTTGAATTCCTTCAAAACAAATTTAGATAAAAAGGGTAGGACGCTAAATCTTTGGTAAACTTGTACGCTACTTTATTAACTTTTAATCTTCATTTTATTTTTATATATATCGAATCTTGACTCTAAAAGGCAAAGTGTTAAAACCCGGGTAGATTTCCATTATAAATTTGTATTTTTAATTCATTTGATCTTGTGCTAAAAATCGATATTTTTCCTTACAAATCTGTATGCCTCTTTGTTAATCCTCTAATCTTTAATTTTTAATTTTTATTTTTACTTCTCCGTTTATTGCATATATATATACATATCTCTCCTCCTCGTGTGCAGAAACGTTCCTTAATACTTATGTCGTTTCTATTCATTTATATACTGCGTGGTCATTGCAGTTATATGCATATATATATATATATATATATGTATGTGTGTAGATATGTATGTATATATATATATATGTTTGTATGTTTGTGTGTATGTATGTTATTTATTTATTTATTTATTTTTTTCTTTCTGTAACCTATATATAGGCCGTAACCTTTTATGTACTTCAGTGTTCCTGAGGATGTCATTAGACGAAAGCGCTTGAGCACCTTTTTGTGTTTCCTTTCCTTCGTGGTTTTATTCATCATATATATATACACACACAGGGTGTTTCATAGCATGTGGAACGCACTTTCAGGATGGATTCAGTACCTGAAAACAATGAAAAAAGTTTATATAAACATATGGCCGAAATCGCTTTGTTTCCTAGTTACAGCCCACTATGTGTTCCAGCAAGTATCCGCCTTACGTTTAAAGGAAGTGCTCAAAATGACCGTCTTGCGTTTGAATACACGCGTGAACACGCCTCGTCATAGACTGCCTGATGCGTTCAAACATTCCAGGCATTGCTCGGATTTTCTGGCATCCTTGTTTTACACGTTGGCGAAGCATTTCAACATTGTCAATTGGTGCCACGTAAACGATAGATTTCAGATGACCCCACAGGTAAAAATCGAGTGGAATCAGGTCCGAGGAGCGAGCAGGCCACGCAATGGGTCCTCCACGGCCTATCCACATATCAGGAAAATGGTCATCCAATTAGTCTCTGGCTACTCGACTAAAATGAGGCGGAGCGCCGTCATGCATAAACCAAATACGACGTCGGACACCAAGAGGAACGTCATCTAGTAAATCGCTTAAATCATTCCTTACAAAATTGGACTAGGATTCACCTGTTAATCTTCCAGGCAAAACAAAAGGACCGATTAGGTTGTCGGCAATAAGTCCTGCCAATACATTAATGCTAAATTGTTGTTGGTGCCTTGACTGGACGATGCCATGCGGATTAGGGTGTGTCACGTTTGGACTTTTTTTGAAAAGTTATGTTGCTTGCCGCTTATATTGTGACAAATTGACCAAAAACCATGAATAAACTAAACAAAATACAATCGAGTAATATTTAGGGTCCCCGCCCCCATTTGAAAAATAAGCCCCCTATTCACACAAAAAATAGTGATTGTTGGAGATATTTTTGGTCATTGTTTCCTTACTAATCATCGTATTTAAAAAATTTTGCTACCAAAATATAGAGAATAACGGTATCCTCTTATTGTGAACGTTTTAAAACTATTTTAGTTGTATACGGTGCTGATATTTGAGTGGACCTTATGAAATTTTTCCCTCTGTTTTCATTTCTATAACATTTATTTACAGTATTTCCAGGTTTTTTCTCCAAAAGGTATGCAAATATAACCAAATGTATGATAAATTTGCTTTACTTTCAGAATTCTGTAATAGATTTACTTAATTTCATAGTTTATTAAAATTAGTCAATAGTCATCGCTAACATTAAGCCAATATTAAGAACAGACCTAAGAAAATATGATTCTTTATTGGGAAAGTTAGTGGAATACATATGCGCAAGAGAAGGAAGCATGCTTCCAACGAATAGTGAAGTTCTCAGTCACTTTTTCTTCTTGAGAAGGAATCAAATGAAAAGCGACAATGTGTCAAAGGAAGAAAATATTTTGAAAGTATTAGATAAGGTAGAAAAGGTGTAGATTATGGCTGGCATACCATCAAAATCCGTTAGAAAGCAGAAAAGACCCCAAAAAATGTTGTGGGATTTGATGAAAGAGCATGAGAAGTTGGGTAAAAATATAAAGAAGAAATGTTATGAAACCCAAAAAACATCTTTTCTGTCTCGTTTAGATAACTTATTTGATATATCAACTGAAAATGTATGTAATGAGATCCAAAATGATACATTGGGAACTATACAATAGAAGAAGAGTAAGGATCTTCGCTTTTTGGAAGATCAGCGAAGTGCTAGAATATATTCTCTGGGTCCGATCGATAAAGCATATATAGCCAAACTGATCAAAAAGACTGCTAGAATAGAAGGTGAAGAACGAAGAAAATTGAAAGAAAAAGAGCGAAAGGTATTAGAAGAAGAGACACACAAACTTGGATCATCTGAAGGCAAGTTAGTGGACTCAAGTAATGGTGAAGATGATTTTACTCCGAGCCTAGGCCCATCAAAACGTCCTAAGTTACTACAGTCAACATTAATATCTAATACAGCTGATCGTTTAGGACTATCATTCAGACAACGCTCGACATTTGCATCTGTGGTAGCAGCTGAATGTGGGCTAGATTTAAAAGAGATGTTATTATCGAAAAGTACTTCTGCGCGAGCTGCGAAGAAGTCGAGGAAAGCTACTGCTGACACTATTAAAGAGTCGTTCAACCCACCTCAATATTGTGTAGTCCACTGGGACAGCAAAATGATACTGAATGTTTCAGGAGGAAAGCAGGATCGATTGGCAATTCTTATAACGGGAGAGAATGTTGAGAAACTTCTCTCGATACCCGATATCGGTGTCTCAACTGGATCGACACAAGCTTGTACTGTTTTTAGCACAATCCAAGAATGGAAATTACAGGATAAGGTTTACGGAACGGTATTCGATACTACTTCATCCAATACTGGCTGGATAAAAGGGGCTTGTAAAGTACTGGAAGACCTCTTTGGAAAAAATTATTATGGCTCGCTTGTCGCCACCATATGGCAGAACGAGTTTTGTCAGCAGTGTATCTAAAGGTATTTGCAAAATCTACTTCACCCGAAAACGAATCTTTCAAGACCTTCAGAGATGTTATAGGGGAGAAGCTAGATACTAAGCAACCCTTCAAACAGCTATCTATCAATGACAGACATCTCAAGGACCTGAAAAAATGCGTCATAGATTTTATGACAGATTTGCTCAAAGATAACCAGAGCCTTCCCAGGGATGATTACAAAGAAGTAGCTGAAACAACTATGCTCGTTTTAGGAGAAATTCTTGCCAGAGGAATACACTGGATCAAGCCAGAAGCTCTCCATCACGCTAGATGGATGGCTGTCATATTGTATACGAATAAGATGTTAGCATTTTCAGACCAAGCCGGTTATGATAATGTTACAATAAAAAAGCTGGAAAGAGTATGCTTGTTTACATCGCTGATCTACTCCAAGTACTGGCTATCAGTCACCAACCCACTTGAGGCTCCTGAAAATGACCTCCTCCTATAAAACGAATTTGTTCATTACAAAAAGATTGACATGGAAGTAGCGGAAGCTGCCCTCAACACTCTAAAAGTTCATTACTGGTACCTATCTGAAGAATTTGTAACCCTTTCTCCCTTTGGAGATTTACCTCATAGTGAAAAGGAAAAGTGGCCAAAAAACTTTCCTCTTTCAATCAACCACCAGAATTCAAAGAGGGTAAGCCGATATTTCCCATCCTAAAAGAACAAATTAAAATTCAGCAATTAGTTGGTCCAAACTCATGGTTTGTAGTCAAAGTCCTTGGTTCAACGGGAGATTGGATAAGGGCTCCAGCTGTAACGTGGGACAGCAACAATAATTTTCAACGGATGAAGAGAATACTCTCTTCAACTAAGGTTGTTAATGACACTGCAGAAAGGGGTATCAAACTTTTGTAGGATTTTCATGGCTCATGTAGGGATGAAGGTGAATTTCAGGCATTGCTTCAAGTTGTAGAGGAAAACAGGCGTGTTTTCCCAAAGTTTTCCAAACAAGGTCTCTTGAATTTGTAATTTCTTTCCATTTATAATTTCATTTCATTTACAATTTTTCATTATAATTTCAAGAATAGCATTTTGTTTCTATTTGATTAAAATTGTTTTGTGTTTGTATTTCATAATAACAAATTTTAAAAAAACGATGGGGCTTTGCATATTTTTTTAGATTAATAAAAATTTAAGTCTACAGTTGTCTTTTTTTTTTTTTTTAATTTACTAATTTTAATCTACTAAACATGTGCAAAGTTGTTCCTACTTTGAATCTCTAAACCAAAAAAGTGTTGCTCATTTAAACCCATCTGCTTTTTTGATTTATAATTTCAAAGCCCATCGCCGCAGAGCTGCATTGGGATGATGCTCTATGGATGGCGGTGACATCCAAAGTATATAAGATAATATTTTATTGTAGTTCAGATCTTCCAAAGATATAAAACAGCAGCATTTTTCTCTTAGAAAATGCATCAAAATGACCAAAGAGATATAAAAAATTTAATAAATTGAACTCAAATGTTAATAAAAACTATTCAGATTGAAGTGCATTATTATTCTATACATTTTGGTAGCAAATCTTTTGAAATACGATGATTAGTAAGGAAACTATGACCAAAAATATCAACAAAAATCACCATTTTTTGTGTAAATAGGGGGCTTATGTTTCAAATGGGGGGCGGGGACCCTAAATATTACCCGATTGTCTTTTTTTGGTGTATTCATGGTTCTTTATCAATTTGTCACAATATAAGAGGTAAGCACCATAACTTTTCAAAAAAAGTCCAAAAGTGACACACCCTAATGCGAATTCTCTTCGGCTCAGTGATGAGTGTTGTGAAAATTGATCACGCCATTTCTTGTGAAGGCAGCCTCATCAGAAAACAACATGGAGAATAGAAAAAGAGGATCGCGAGCACACTGTTGAAAGAACCAAGTACAAAAAGCCTCTCGTCGTGGGAAATCAGCTTCAGTAAGGCCTTGTACTCTCTGAATGTGATGTGGGTAAAGTTGTTGTTCCAGTAAAATTCTCCACACAGTTGTGTATCTTACGTACATCCTCTGCTGCTGCTATCTTTCGGGTGCTGACACCAGGATGTTCCTCCACGCAATTCAGGACCCGTTCTTTCAACTCAACAGTTCTAGCGCTGATTGATCTACCACCATCTGAAACTCGCTTGTTGAATGATCCTGTATCACCAAGACGCTCGTCTATTCTCTGAAAGGTCTTCTTATCTGGCGGACGGCGATTTGGAACCCTTTCCTCATGCAGACATCTTGCTGCGGCCGCATTACACTCGACAAGTCCATACATGAGATGCATTTCTGCAACTTCCCTGTTTGAATAAGCCTCTATTCTTATTTCAAATGCACACTATCACTGAATAGCACAAAAAAATTTAAGGTTTTATTTTTCACTCGACTGTACTTATTCACGGTAAGAAGTTACGAATACGAACAGTGAAACACCGCGATGCACCTCTGATTGACTGATGGCTCTCCCCTCAACGATACTGAAACATGTCATAGAGTGTACGAAACATTGCAATCGGCAAGGCCATACATGAAATAAGTCTCGTACACACTCACAAATATTGTCTGCAAGCAGTGTTTGTAAATAGTTTGCGGAGAGAATTGCTGGAACACAAAACGGGGTGTAATTAGGGCAAATGTTTATATAGACTTTTTTCATTGTTTTCAGGTCCTGAATCCATCCTGAAAGTGCGTCTCACATGTTATGAAACACCCTGTTTTTATATATATAATTGTAGGAATTATTTATAAAGATTCGAAACCTTCGTTCAGAGCTTTGTTTGTTTTCAGTAATTTTAATCTCGTGAATTTTTACGAATTTTAAAAGGGTATAGACAAATTAGAGGCTGAAATATAGTTATTTATTTACTGAACTGGCTTTATTTCAACGTAAAAAGCCCTCAAGTAGTATAACCGGCATGCCAACAAGTAGCTTTAATACTTTAAAGGACTGGCGTAACCTAGCCTGGCCCCCTAGGTAGTCCGGTCACTGGGCAAAACTAACATTTCGGGCAACAGTCGGTAGGCCAACAAGTAGACTTAACGGTTTAAAGGGCAGATGTAGCCTATCCTACCCCAGTCACATTCACCTAAGCGCCTTCAGAAAATAATAAATTGGACCTACACAATTCACAAGCTGTGTTTATAATAACACTATGCAAATTGACGATTTCAAGACCTCTAAGGATGTACACTATTTACATTCTTAAAAGGAGAAATATAAATAATTTACCGTAAAAAATAAAATCTATTTTCATTACAAAATTAAATTAATATTTTTTATAATAAGATTTAAAGACATATTTCTAGACTTAAGACAAAAAATTTGTTTCTGTTTTCAATTTTGTTTATCATGTTTCAGTTTTTGTTTGAAAGAACAGGCAGCATGCCATACATCACAATACTGGGCTTGTGACAGCATTCCGTCCGAGAAAATTAGTATCGTTGGCCATTATGTGTGCCGTTTTTCGAGACCTTACTGGTCTAATGGGTGGCGTCTAGCTGTTGCTGGAATACTGCCGATGGTTGTGAGGTTATTCATGAGGGGATTGGGAGGTATGGCATGCTCACATGTATGTGTGTATTTTGTTATTTTTGAGATGGGGCTATGTATGAGTGTATTTTGTTATGATGGAAGTGCGTTAATTCTCCTTTACGGAGTGTACGATTAAGTTATAGACGATGTGCATGCGTTTTGTTATTTTTTGAGATGGGGCTACTGTATATGTAAAGGGAATTGTGAGATAGTCTTTAATTCTTCTTTAAACGTATGTACAAGGAAATAACTGTGTACGATTAAGTCCTATACGACTAGCTATGTCCCTCCAAAGAAACTACTCTGTGAGCCGTTTACGATTGACTGCCTTCTAAGCCAACTGGATGTGATCGTAAATCCCTCCAGGATGGGAGACATCATTATGCGCCGATACATGCCTCTGAAGGGAGATCTTCTCTCTCGTCCTTCTTTTGTTTTATTTTAGGTTTTGTTAGGTTACCCACCTTTGGAGAGTCTAGCCCCGGCCCTCCGCTACATATATATATATATACACAATTTATATATATATATACACACACACACACACACATATATATATATATATATGGAAAAGGTTTTCCACAGGAAATAAATTTGTTTTTAAATTTAAAAATATTATTCTGTTTGCATAAATTAAAGTAGTAATCCTTTAAAAGATATTATTCTGGTCGTATAAATTAAAATATGAATCCGTTAAGTTCTTAATATTTGTATAAATTGCCTCAATGCCCAGTAGATTCTCTGGCATCCTTTCGATAAGCCTAACGATGCTCTCCACAGTGCCACATCTATAATCTTAAAGAGACTCCCCTAAATTCTAAATGGTCTTTTCGACTATTATAAATCACATAAAGGAGTTGAGTGTAGAACCAAAAATTATATAAATTATTTTGCTAATATCATTATTAGACTAGGACTTTGCAACTTTAATACTTTTTTGTAAACATGGCAACTCGGGAGTTTCCCCAGGGAAAACACCTTGAGAGGAGCAGTCGTCGTGCCTCGGCTTTCGAGCAGGGAATGCGTGCCTCGCCCTTTGGGCAGCCGGTTCGGCTCGGGTCCTTAGCTTTTTGTTGACAAAAGCATTGTTCGTTAGTAACTCTCTAAGCCAGTGTAGTGATACAACAGTGAATTCTGTTTTACGTTGATTGTAAAAGAAATCAATCTAATATCTTAAAAGTGATATATCCTTGTGAAATAAAGACTGAAAAGGTAATTCGTCATTTATGTCCTTCCACGAGAAAAGCATTCCACTCCCACAGCGGACGGAGGGAGGGGACGCCATTGAGCAAGGGTATAAATTGTTTTTTCCGTAACGCGCAGTCAGATGAAGTAAAGTTGAAAAGGAGAACCGTGGACGTCAACAGTATAAACTTCAATGTCGGTGCAAGGAAGCGACATACTGAGTTTACCTAAACATCGACGACGGCTGTCTAACGAAGAAGAGGCCAATCTACTCCGCCAACTTATATATATATATATAAGAAGTTTTGTTTTTTCTATACAAACCTACATGCAAACACACCCTCATATATACAATTCATATATATATATATATATATATATACAGTAAATACTCGATAAGTCGGACTATATAGGGCTCTCGTCAGTCCGACTCATTGAAAAGTCCGACTCATCGCGAATTACCTTAATTATTTTGAGAGCGAAACACAAAAAATTTTATTGTTTACCTTTTCGTACAATACAGTATTAAAAAAACACTTCACTTAGTAAAAGAAACAAAATAATAATGGCACTTAACAGAGGAAATAAAACACTTCTCTCAGTAAAATAAACAAAAGAATAATAGCACTTGACAGAGGACGAGTCCTACTCATCCCGAATTCCGACTCATCGAAGTCCGACTCATCGAGTATTTACTGTGTGTGTGTGTGTGTGTATAAATTTTATTTATTTTTGGGGGGTGCACAACCCCCCTCCCCCTCAGCCCTCTTTTACCCCACTATTGATCAAGTTGCATGCAAATGTTTTGCACTCTGGATTTTTGCGGATATTTTACTTACCAAGAGACGTATAAAACTGTAAAATAATGAAGGAATATGCCATTATTATAATTATTATTATTGCTTGCCATTTCACTTCCCTCCTCTAATATATTAATTGAATCTTATTAATTTTTCCAAAAAAGCTTTTATGCTTCCAAAGGCATATTCAGATTAGAATACTGTAAATACATTAATGTCATATCAGATATCTAAAGTTGTACAGAGAAATATTTAAAAAATTTAAAACTTTATGTAAGTTGTATTCTTTTTCTGAATAAGGGTCATTGATTTATTGCATGCCCAAGATCTTAAGGTATATATGTTACAGGGAATCTGTTTAACTAGGGATTTCATGAAATTCCTAAAATGTTCAGGGATTTCATATACTGTAAGGTTAAATCGTGATATTTTCGTTAGTTTTAACGAAAATATCACGACTTAACCTAACCAATCGTCAAGGACGTACAGTTGACCTAACTGGGTATTCAATAATTTTCCCGTAGGTAATGAAAATATCAAGACTTAACCTTACCTGAAATCCCTGAATATTTTAGGGATTTCATGAAATCTCTAGTTACACAGATTCACCGTAATATATACATTTTTGACTGACCAAAGTGTGCACACTGTCCAATTACGCGCAAACAGAAAAATAGTGATACATCACCAACAACAACGGCACGCGGATCTTTCGATACGTACGAGTTTTTTAGATGTATGGAACGTTCCGTGTGTGACGTAGACACACCCCGTGCAAGTTCATTTTTTTCAGTAAGTTGTACTTGGCATTAATTGTTTATGTTATATTTGCAGGGTCATATACGGCTTACTCACACTCATTGTCATGCCCATTCTCATCCACAGCTTTCCCACTTTGGTCCAGATTAGGTTAACTTAAGTTAGGTTAGTTTAATTTTGCTTAGGCTAGGTTAGGCTACTGTTAGGCTAGGTAAGGTTAAATTAAGCGAGGTTAGAAAATATTAGCTATTCCTATTTGGCGCCTTTACCGCGAATAGGAATAAAAATGACATTGCGTTGGAGGTAATCTTATATATATATATATATATATATATATATATATATATATATATATATATATATATAATATTTAGGAGAAATCCAATGACAAGGAGAAATGTAAATGCCATGAAAAGTCTTCTTTAATGCAACGTTTCGAGCAATACGCTCATCTTCAGGCTGTTTAATAACAATGTGAAATTAAAATCAATATTGAATGAAAAACAAAACAGAAAATTTCTATAACCTATTCATGAAGACAAATTTTAAAGACTGAGAAAAGAGGGTTAAATTCTAAGTTATACAGATTTACATATAAAAATTAAGAAGCTATTTTTAAATACATATAGTAAATGTGAAATTAATACACTGGAAAAATTAACAATAGTACACTGGAATAATGAAACTAACTACCTTACACTGCAGTTTCCGAGGCTAACTGAATTGAGCCGAGGCAATACGGGAAAACAAAGGATGGCGAGGGCGATTGGGGAAGGGGGGATTATAAGGAATTGGGGAAGGAGGAGGGATCATAGCAAATTGAGGGGGACGGCGGATGAGTCAACATTTAGACTCGGGGACAATGTTTTGATGAAAAGCGATTCCAAAATTCTTAGTGAGTTGGGACAAGTATTACAACCAAGAATTTTAAAATTGTCTAAAGTGACATCAATTTTACATTCTATGCTGTGTTCGCGAATCCTCGAAACCTCTTTAGTTTTTAAAATTTTACCTGTTCGGCCACTTATTCCCATATGCGAATAAAATCTAGCCCTGAGAGAGCGAACAGTGCTGCCAATGTAATTCCCAAGGAGACACCTAGGGCAGGTAAATAAATATACAACACCGCTACGCAACGAGTCAGGGGTTCGATCCTTCGCTGAGAAAAAGCTACCTAAAGACGTTTTATTAATAAATATGATGCGGAAATCAGTATGATAAAAAAATTTCCTTAACAATTTTGTAAATTTAAGCTTAAATTCCTTATTCAAAGGACCCATTTCAGGTACCAAGAAATATTTTATATCCTTCGGCACTGTAATACATGGAAGTTGAGGGCTATAAACACTATTTAAGAAGGATCTAATTAGTTTGTCTACATATTGAACAGGAAAACTATTATTAGTAAAGTATGATCTTAGATTATTAAATTCATCATTAAGTAAGGTAAAACTAGAGGTCAAATTATATCCTCTGAACAGGAGAGTTTTAATACAAGACATCTTATAGTTGAAATCAGTAAAACTAAAAAAATTCATGCCCAAACCAGTGAAAGTGGGCTTCCTGTAAACTGATGTAGTAATAGAATCACCGTTTTTCGAAATTAAAAGATCTAAGAAGGGGAGGGAGCCATTTTGCTCAGTTTCCATTGTATACGTTATATTGGGGTGCAAAGAATTTAGGAAGTTAAAGAATTGTTGCGCTTGTACCGCATTATCAAAGACTGCTATCGAATCATCAACGAAGCGTCGATAGAAAATTGGCTTGAGATGAGTGGGAGATTGTCTAAAAATTACACTTTCTAAATGAGTCATAAAAAAATCAGCTGCTAACGGTCCGACAGGTGATCCCATCCCTACTCCATCAACAAAACTAATGAAATCCTAAGTGATCTTACTAAATTCAAACAAATTCTAGAACCTGTCAATAAAGTCATTGTAAGTTTAGAAGACCAGGTTAATAGATTTCTGTCACGACTAAAGTCCTTAAAGATAATAAAAAATGATACTTACTCTCAGTTGTTCGCATCTGGTGCTAATCTTGCTCAATTATACTGTCTGCCTAAAATCCATAAAGCTGGAACACCTCTCCGTCCTATTTTAGCTTCGTATAACTTACCCACCTTTCAATTGGCAAAATTTGTTGTTCGTCTCCTGTCCCCCTTTGCGAAAAATGCTTACACTATAAATAACTCGTTTGAATTCCAAAAAGACTTCCTTGGTAAAAACTTCGATTCAAAAAAGTTTTTTGTCAGTTTTGATGTAAAGTCGCTTTTCACGAATGTACCTGTATCTGAAACTATTGCCATTATTTTGGATAGGGTTTTTAGCTCAGTTGATAATTTTCATGGTTTTTCATTGTCTCATTTTAAGGAACTTTTAGAATTGGTCTTCAAACAATGCTATTTCACTTTCAACAATAAGGTTTACCAACAAATTGATGGAGTAGGGATGGGATCACCTGTCGGACCGTTAGCAGCTGATTTTTTTATGACTCATTTAGAAAGTGTAATTTTTAGACAATCTCCCACTCATCTCAAGCCAATTTTCTATCGACGCTTCGTTGATGATTCGATAGCAGTCTTTGATAATGCGGTACAAGCGCAACAATTCTTTAACTTCCTAAATTCTTTGCACCCCAATATAACGTATACAATGGAAACTGAGCAAAATGGCTCCCTCCCCTTCTTAGATCTTTTAATTTCGAAAAACGGTGATTCTATTACTACATCAGTTTACAGGAAGCCCACTTTCACTGGTTTGGGCATGAATTTTTTTAGTTTTACTGATTTCAACTATAAGATGTCTTGTATTAAAACTCTCCTGTTCAGAGGATATAATTTGACCTCTAGTTTTACCTTACTTAATGATGAATTTAATAATCTAAGATCATACTTTACTAATAATAGTTTTCCTGTTCAATATGTAGACAAACTAATTAGATCCTTCTTAAATAGTGTTTATAGCCCTCAACTTCCATGTATTACAGTGCCGAAGGATATAAAATATTTCTTGGTACCTGAAATGGGTCCTTTGAATAAGGAATTTAAGCTTAAATTTACAAAATTGTTAAGGAAATTTTTTTATCATACTGATTTCCGCATCATATTTATTAATAAAACGTCTTTAGGTAGCTTTTTCTCAGCGAAGGATCGAACCCCTGACTCGTTGCGTAGCGGTGTTGTATATTTATTTACCTGCCCTAGGTGTCTCCTTGGGAATTACATTGGCAGCACTGTTCGCTCTCTCAGGGCTAGATTTTATTCGCATATGGGAATAAGTGGCCGAACAGGTAAAATTTTAAAAACTAAAGAGGTTTCGAGGATTCGCGAACACAGCATAGAATGTAAAATTGATGTCACTTTAGACAATTTTAAAATTCTTGGTTGTAATACTTGTCCCAACTCACTAAGAATTTTGGAATCGCTTTTCATCAAAACATTGTCCCCGAGTCTAAATGTTGACTCATCCGCCGTCCCCCTCAATTTGCTATGATCCCTCCTCCTTCCCCAATTCCTTATAATCCCCCTTCCCCAATCGCCCTCGCCATCCTTTGTTTTCCCGTATTGCCTCGGCTCAATTCAGTTAGCCTCGGAAACTGCAGTGTAAGGTAGTTAGTTTCATTATTCCAGTGTACTATTGTTAATTTTTCCAGTGTATTAATTTCACATTTACTATATGTATTTAAAAATAGCTTCTTAATTTTTATATGTAAATCTGTATAACTTAGAATTTAACCCTCTTTTCTCAGTCTTTAAAATTTGTCTTCATGAATAGGTTATAGAAATTTTCTGTTTTGTTTTTCATTCAATATTGATTTTAATTTCACATTGTTATTAAACAGCCTGAAGATGAGCGTATTGCTCGAAACGTTGCATTAAAGAAGACTTTTCATGGCATTTACATTTCTCCTTGTCATTGGATTTCTCCTAAATATTAAATTGAAGCTCTGTAGAAGCAACCCGCATGATTATATATATTCAAGGTATGGACAAGATGGCCTCAGGGCCTATCACCATGTTTGGAAGACTTCACGAAAGTTTCTCAAGTCAAAACTGGACTGTTATTTTCTTGAAATGTGTCGGACCTGCAGGGTTTTTCCGAAATTTGTTTACTTCAAACTCTACCGTGACAATCTATATGACTCTGAATTTTATCAATCGTCCCTGGAATATTTATTAAATAATGAAATTAATTATAAAATCAAAATATCAGATTCGCATAACAAGTCTCTTGGGCATTATAAAACTACTCTTAAAAATACCTTGTCGTTGTTGGACTATTTATTAATAATTTCTCTTGTACAACGTGAACTAGAAAAATTTCACTCTACCATCTTGGAAACACATGAACGTAAGTTAAAGGCTTTGGGAATGAATTCACCAAATTTTTTCAATTCAGATAAGGTAATTTCGAATCTTTCTAGTTACACACTCTCCCCTCGGGAAAAGTTTTTACTGTCACTTGGTTTGCAATTTAAGCTTCCGTTGTTTCAAATATATAAGCCTTCGTTTTTTCTTTACTTTGAAAAATTTTTCAATGGCTTGAAAAATGTTCCCCATGTGGGTGAATTCAATAATTTCAAATGTCAGTTCTCAAATTTAACTCAAGAATTTTTTCATAAACTTAGAAATCTTAAATTTCAATCTTTCATATTTAGGAAGAGTGATTTGCAGTGTATTAAGAATTTGGCAAAGAACCAGGAGATTGTTGTGACTAGACCGGACAAGGGTAACGGAGTGGTTATTTTGAATAAATCGGACTACATAAACAAAACTAATGAAATCCTAAGTGATCTTACTAAATTCAAACAAATTCTAGAACCTGTCAATAAAGTCATTGTAAGGTTAGAAGACCAGGTTAATAGATTTCTGTCACGACTAAAGTCCTTAAAGATAATAAAAAATGATACTTACTCTCAGTTGTTCGCATCTGGTGCTAATCTTGCTCAATTATACTGTCTGCCTAAAATCCATAAAGCTGGAACACCTCTCCGTCCTATTTTAGCTTCGTAAACTTACCCACCTTTCAATTGGCAAAATTTGTTGTTCGTCTCCTGTCCCCCTTTGCGAAAAATGCTTACACTATAAATAACTCGTTTGAATTCCAAAAAGACTTCCTTGGTAAAAACTTCGATTCAAAAAAGTTTTTTGTCAGTTTTGATGTAAAGTCGCTTTTCACGAATGTACCTGTATCTGAAACTATTGCCATTATTTTGGATAGGGTTTTTAGCTCAGTTGATAATTTTCATGGTTTTTCATTGTCTCATTTTAAGGAACTTTTAGAATTGGTCTTCAAACAATGCTATTTCACTTTCAACAATAAGGTTTACCAACAAATTGATGGAGTAGGGATGGGATCACCTGTCGGACCGTTAGCAGCTGATTTTTTTATGACTCGTTTAGAAAGTGTAATTTTTAGACAATCTCCCACTCATCTCAAGCCAATTTTCTATCGACGCTTCGTTGATGATTCGATAGCAGTCTTTGATAATGCGGTACAAGCGCAACAATTCTTTAACTTCCTAAATTCTTTGCACCCCAATATAACGTATACAATGGAAACTGAGCAAAATGGCTCCCTCCCCTTCTTAGATCTTTTAATTTCGAAAAACGGTGATTCTATTACTAAATCAGTTTACAGGAAGCCCACTTTCACTGGTTTGGGCATGAATTTTTTTAGTTTTACTGATTTCAACTATAAGATGTCTTGTATTAAAACTCTCCTGTTCAGAGGATATAATTTGACCTCTAGTTTTACCTTACTTAATGATGAATTTAATAATCTAAGATCATACTTTACTAATAATAGTTTTCCTGTTCAATATGTAGACAAACTAATTAGATCCTTCTTAAATAGTGTTTATAGCCCTCAACTTCCATGTATTACAGTGCCGAAGGATATAAAATATTTCTTGGTACCTGAAATGGGTCCTTTGAATAAGGAATTTAAGCTTAAATTTACAAAATTGTTAAGGAAATTTTTTTATCATACTGATTTCCGCATCATATTTATTATAAAAAACGTCTTTAGGTAGCTTTTTCTCAGCGAAGGATCGAACCCCTGACTCGTTGCGTAGCGGTGTTGTATATTTATTTACCTGCCCTAGGTGTCTCCTTGGGAATTACATTGGCAGCACTGTTCGCTCTCTCAGGGCTAGATTTTATTCGCATATGGGAATAAGTGGCCGAACAGTTAAAATTTTAAAAACTAAAGAGGTTTCGAGGATTCGCGAACACAGCATAGAATGTAAAATTGATGTCACTTTAGACAATTTTAAAATTCTTGGTTGTAATACTTGTCCCAACTCACTAAGAATTTTGGAATCGCTTTTCATCAAAACATTGTCCCCGAGTCTAAATGTTGACTCATCCGCCGTCCCCCTCAATTTGCTATGATCCCTCCTCCTTCCCCAATTCCTTATAATCCCCCCTTCCCCAATCGCCCTCGCCATCCTTTGTTTTCCCGTATTGCCTCGGCTCAATTCAGTTAGCCTCGGAAACTGCAGTGTAAGGTAGTTAGTTTCATTATTCCAGTGTACTATTGTTAATTTTTCCAGTGTATTAATTTCACATTTACTATATGTATTTAAAAATAGCTTCTTAATTTTTATATGTAAATCTGTATAACTTAGAATTTAACCCTCTTTTCTCAGTCTTTAAAATTTGTCTTCATGAATAGGTTATAGAAATTTTCTGTTTTGTTTTTCATTCAATATTGATTTTAATTTCACATTGTTATTAAACAGCCTGAAGATGAGCGTATTGCTCGAAACGTTGCATTAAAGAAGACTTTTCATGGCATTTACATTTCTCCTTGTCATTGGATTTCTCCTAAATATTAAATTGAAGCTCTGTAGAAGCAACCCGCATGATTATATATATTCAAGGTATGGACAAGATGGCCTCAGGGCCTATCGCCATGTTTGGAAGACTTCACGAAAGTTTCTCAAGTCAAAACTGGACTGTTATTTTCTTGAAATGTGTCGGACCTGCAGGGTTTTTCCGAAATTTGTTTACTTCAAACTCTACCGTGACAATCTATATGACTCTGAATTTTATCAATCGTCCCTGGAATATTTATTAAATAATGAAATTAATTATAAAATCAAAATATCAGATTCGCATAACAAGTCTCTTGGGCATTATAAAACTACTCTTAAAAATACCTTGTCGTTGTTGGACTATTTATTAATAATTTCTCTTGTACAACGTGAACTAGAAAAATTTCACTCTACCATCTTGGAAACACATGAACGTAAGTTAAAGGCTTTGGGAATGAATTCACCAAATTTTTTCAATTCAGATAAGGTAATTTCGAATCTTTCTAGTTACACACTCTCCCCTCGGGAAAAGTTTTTACTGTCACTTGGTTTGCAATTTAAGCTTCCGTTGTTTCAAATATATAAGCCTTCGTTTTTCTTTACTTTGAAAAATTTTTCAATGGCTTGAAAAATGTTCCCCATGTGGGTGAATTCAATAATTTCAAATGTCAGTTCTCAAATTTAACTCAAGAATTTTTTCATAAACTTAGAAATCTTAAATTTCAATCTTTCATATTTAGGAAGAGTGATTTGCAGTGTATTAAGAATTTGGCAAAGAACCAGGAGATTGTTGTGACTAGACCGGACAAGGGTAACGGAGTGGTTATTTTGAATAAATCGGACTACATAAACAAAACTAATGAAATCCTAAGTGATCTTACTAAATTCAAACAAATTCTAGAACCTGTCAATAAAGTCATTGTAAGGTTAGAAGACCAGGTTAATAGATTTCTGTCACGACTAAAGTCCTTAAAGATAATAAAAAATGATACTTACTCTCAGTTGTTCGCATCTGGTGCTAATCTTGCTCAATTATACTGTCTGCCTAAAATCCATAAAGCTGGAACACCTCTCCGTCCTATTTTAGCTTCGTATAACTTACCCACCTTTCAATTGGCAAAATTTGTTGTTCGTCTCCTGTCCCCCTTTGCGAAAAATGCTTACACTATAAATAACTCGTTTGAATTCCAAAAAGACTTCCTTGGTAAAAACTTCGATTCAAAAAAGTTTTTTGTCAGTTTTGATGTAAAGTCGCTTTTCACGAATGTACCTGTATCTGAAACTATTGCCATTATTTTGGATAGGGTTTTTAGCTCAGTTGATAATTTTCATGGTTTTTCATTGTCTCATTTTAAGGAACTTTTAGAATTGGTCTTCAAACAATGCTATTTCACTTTCAACAATAAGGTTTACCAACAAATTGATGGAGTAGGGATGGGATCACCTGTCGGACCGTTAGCAGCTGATTTTTTTATGACTCGTTTAGAAAGTGTAATTTTTAGACAATCTCCCACTCATCTCAAGCCAATTTTCTATCGACGCTTCGTTGATGATTCGATAGCAGTCTTTGATAATGCGGTACAAGTGCAACAATTCTTTAACTTCCTAAATTCTTTGCACCCCAATATAACGTATACAATGGAAACTGAGCAAAATGGCTCCCTCCCCTTCTTAGATCTTTTAATTTCGAAAAACGGTGATTCTATTACTAAATCAGTTTACAGGAAGCCCACTTTCACTGGTTTGGGCATGAATTTTTTTAGTTTTACTGATTTCAACTATAAGATGTCTTGTATTAAAACTCTCCTGTTCAGAGGATATAATTTGACCTCTAGTTTTACCTTACTTAATGATGAATTTAATAATCTAAGATCATACTTTACTAATAATAGTTTTCCTGTTCAATATGTAGACAAACTAATTAGATCCTTCTTAAATAGTGTTTATAGCCCTCAACTTCCATGTATTACAGTGCCGAAGGATATAAAATATTTCTTGGTACCTGAAATGGGTCCTTTGAATAAGGAATTTAAGCTTAAATTTACAAAATTGTTAAGGAAATTTTTTTATCATACTGATTTCCGCATCATATTTATTAATAAAACGTCTTTAGGTAGTTTTTCTCAGCGAAGGATCGAACCCCTGACTCGTTGCGTAGCGGTGTTGTATATTTATTTACCTGCCCTAGGTGTCTCCTTGGGAATTACATTGGCAGCACTGTTCGCTCTCTCAGGGCTAGATTTTATTCGCATATGGGAATAAGTGGCCGAACAGTTAAAATTTTAAAAACTAAAGAGGTTTCGAGGATTCGCGAACACAGCATAGAATGTAAAATTGATGTCACTTTAGACAATTTTAAAATTCTTGGTTGTAATACTTGTCCCAACTCACTAAGAATTTTGGAATCGCTTTTCATCAAAACATTGTCCCCGAGTCTAAATGTTGACTCATCCGCCGTCCCCCTCAATTTGCTATGATCCCTCTCCTTCCCCAATTCCTTATAATCCCCCCTTCCCCAATCGCCCTCGCCATCCTTTGTTTTCCCGTATTGCCTCGGCTCAATTCAGTTAGCCTCGGAAACTGCAGTGTAAGGTAGTTAGTTTCATTATTCCAGTGTACTATTGTTAATTTTTCCAGTGTATTAATTTCACATTTACTATATGTATTTAAAAATAGCTTCTTAATTTTTATATGTAAATCTGTATAACTTAGAATTTAACCCTCTTTTCTCAGTCTTTAAAATTTGTCTTCATGAATAGGTTATAGAAATTTTCTGTTTTGTTTTTCATTCAATATTGATTTTAATTTCACATTGTTATTAAACAGCCTGAAGATGAGCGTATTGCTCGAAACGTTGCATTAAAGAAGACTTTTCATGGCATTTACATTTCCTTGTCATTGGATTTCTCCTAAATATTAAATTGAAGCTCTGTAGAAGCAACCCGCATGATTATATATATTCAAGGTATGGACAAGATGGCCTCAGGGCCTATCGCCATGTTTGGAAGACTTCACGAAAGTTTCTCAAGTCAAAACTGGACTGTTATTTTCTTGAAATGTGTCGGACCTGCAGGGTTTTTCCGAAATTTGTTTACTTCAAACTCTACCGTGACAATCTATATGACTCTGAATTTTATCAATCGTCCCTGGAATATTTATTAAATAATGAAATTAATTATAAAATCAAAATATCAGATTCGCATAACAAGTCTCTTGGGCATTATAAAACTACTCTTAAAAATACCTTGTCGTTGTTGGACTATTTATTAATAATTTCTCTTGTACAACGTGAACTACAAAAATTTCACTCTACCATCTTGGAAACACATGAACGTAAGTTAAAGGCTTTGGGAATGAATTCACCAAATTTTTTCAATTCAGATAAGGTAATTTCGAATCTTTCTAGTTACACACTCTCCCCTCGGGAAAAGTTTTTACTGTCACTTGGTTTGCAATTTAAGCTTCCGTTGTTTCAAATATATAAGCCTTCGTTTTTTCTTTACTTTGAAAAATTTTTCAATGGCTTGAAAAATGTTCCCCATGTGGGTGAATTCAATAATTTCAAATGTCAGTTCTCAAATTTAACTCAAGAATTTTTTCATAAACTTAGAAATCTTAAATTTCAATCTTTCATATTTAGGAAGAGTGATTTGCAGTGTATTAAGAATTTGGCAAAGAACCAGGAGATTGTTGTGACTAGACCGGACAAGGGTAACGGAGTGGTTATTTTGAATAAATCGGACTACATAAACAAAACTAATGAAATCCTAAGTGATCTTACTAAATTCAAACAAATTCTAGAACCTGTCAATAAAGTCATTGTAAGGTTAGAAGACCAGGTTAATAGATTTCTGTCACGACTAAAGTCCTTAAAGATAATAAAAAATGATACTTACTCTCAGTTGTTCGCATCTGGTGCTAATCTTGCTCAATTATACTGTCTGCCTAAAATCCATAAAGCTGGAACACCTCTCCGTCCTATTTTAGCTTCGTATAACTTACCCACCTTTCAATTGGCAAAATTTGTTGTTCGTCTCCTGTCCCCCTTTGCGAAAAATGCTTACACTATAAATAACTCGTTTGAATTCCAAAAAGACTTCCTTGGTAAAAACTTCGATTCAAAAAAGTTTTTTGTCAGTTTTGATGTAAAGTCGCTTTTCACGAATGTACCTGTATCTGAAACTATTGCCATTATTTTGGATAGGGTTTTTAGCTCAGTTGATAATTTTCATGGTTTTTCATTGTCTCATTTTAAGGAACTTTTAGAATTGGTCTTCAAACAATGCTATTTCACTTTCAACAATAAGGTTTACCAACAAATTGATGGAGTAGGGATGGGATCACCTGTCGGACCGTTAGCAGCTAATTTTTTTATGACTCATTAGAAAGTGTAATTTTTAGACAATCTCCCACTCATCTCAAGCCAATTTTCTATCGACGCTTCGTTGATGATTCGATAGCAGTCTTTGATAATGCGGTACAAGCGCAACAATTCTTTAACTTCCTAAATTCTTTGCACCCCAATATAACGTATACAATGGAAACTGAGCAAAATGGCTCCCTCCCCTTCTTAGATCTTTTAATTTCGAAAAACGGTGATTCTATTACTACATCAGTTTACAGGAAGCCCACTTTCACTGGTTTGGGCATGAATTTTTTTAGTTTTACTGATTTCAACTATAAGATGTCTTGTATTAAAACTCTCCTGTTCAGAGGATATAATTTGACCTCTAGTTTTACCTTACTTAATGATGAATTTAATAATCTAAGATCATACTTTACTAATAATAGTTTTCCTGTTCAATATGTAGACAAACTAATTAGATCCTTCTTAAATAGTGTTTATAGCCCTCAACTTCCATGTATTACAGTGCCGAAGGATATAAAATATTTCTTGGTACCTGAAATGGGTCCTTTGAATAAGGAATTTAAGCTTAAATTTACAAAATTGTTAAGGAAATTTTTTTATCATACTGATTTCCGCATCATATTTATTAATAAAACGTCTTTAGGTAGCTTTTTCTCAGCGAAGGATCGAACCCCTGACTCGTTGCGTAGCGGTGTTGTATATTTATTTACCTGCCCTAGGTGTCTCCTTGGGAATTACATTGGCAGCACTGTTCGCTCTCTCAGGGCTAGATTTTATTCGCATATGGGAATAAGTGGCCGAACAGGTAAAATTTTAAAAACTAAAGAGGTTTCGAGGATTCGCGAACACAGCATAGAATGTAAAATTGATGTCACTTTAGACAATTTTAAAATTCTTGGTTGTAATACTTGTCCCAACTCACTAAGAATTTTGGAATCGCTTTTCATCAAAACATTGTCCCCGAGTCTAAATGTTGACTCATCCGCCGTCCCCCTCAATTTGCTATGATCCCTCCTCCTTCCCCAATTCCTTATAATCCCCCTTCCCCAATCGCCCTCGCCATCCTTTGTTTTCCCGTATTGCCTCGGCTCAATTCAGTTAGCCTCGGAAACTGCAGTGTAAGGTAGTTAGTTTCATTATTCCAGTGTACTATTGTTAATTTTTCCAGTGTATTAATTTCACATTTACTATATGTATTTAAAAATAGCTTCTTAATTTTTATATGTAAATCTGTATAACTTAGAATTTAACCCTCTTTTCTCAGTCTTTAAAATTTGTCTTCATGAATAGGTTATAGAAATTTTCTGTTTTGTTTTTCATTCAATATTGATTTTAATTTCACATTGTTATTAAACAGCCTGAAGATGAGCGTATTGCTCGAAACGTTGCATTAAAGAAGACTTTTCATGGCATTTACATTTCTCCTTGTCATTGGATTTCTCCTAAATATTAAATTGAAGCTCTGTAGAAGCAACCCGCATGATTATATATATATATATATATATATATATATATATATATATTATAGTATATACTTCAGTTTCTATAAAGATATCACGTTAACAAAAAATTCAAAGGTGTAAATTTTCCCAGCGACTTGAAAAGTGTCTCAAATTAGAACATGAGTGAAGAGTAACGTAATTGAATTTAAGGAGAAAAATACCCCCAAAATAAAAATTTAGGATTCCTTTTAACTAATTATCATAATTAATGAGATAGTTACATACAAAAAGAAAAACAGGTAAATTTAGTACTTACAACCCAAACAAAAAACTAAATCTATAATAAACATGCAAGTTAAACAGGTTAAAAAAGTGGCATTTTTCGAGATGAAATTTTGTACTATTATGTATTAAAAGCTGGAATTTGGTGGTGGCTGCCATCTTCCTTGATCATTTATTCGCTACACTATTCTGGAGGTAACTGATAGCTGATATTTTTTTAATTGAAATGGAAGGATTCGTGGAAGGATTATCTTTTGCTGCGGTTGCAACTGCTGACTCAGTTCTTGCTTGAATCGGATCGGTCTTCCTCTGAACTCTCGATCTATGTTTATCTATAGGATTTCCTTCCTCTTCTCATTTCTCAATCCATTTATATACGGTTGATCTACTCTCACCTATTCCCGGCTTATTTTTAAAACTGGCTTTCATGCTTTCTGCAACCCAATTACTCGAACTCGTAGCGAACTCGTATCACAATGGTAGATATCTATGTATCTGCACTGAATAATAAAATACAAATCATGTTTTTAAATATTAATTTTAAATAATGTTAAAAAAATAAAGGTTATTATTATTATTATTATTATTGTTATTTAGTAGTAGTATAAGTAGTAGTAGTAGTAGTAGTAGTAGTAGTAGTAGTAACAGGGGCTGTTGTTAATGTATCATTCGATGTTATATTGTTAAAAGTTAGAAATTAAGTACTATAAATATACTGAAATTATTATCTGTTCTTTTGAAGTGAGGGCGATATATCTTAGTTATGGGCAGTTTTTATATTTATTAAAAGTAAAACATGAGAAGGGAAAAATTAATCATAGTAATACATAAAATAATACATAAAATACATAAAATAAATAAAAACATAAAAACAATCATTCTTTTGAATGAATTTTTTGGTTGTCACTCATTTTACTCATATCAAACATTTAACTTTTTAGAAATGAGAGATCTTCAGCGTTTGGCTATTGCTTTTCCTTTTTCGAGATAAAATAATCCAGCACACATTTTCATAGCTGATCAAATGGTTTATGTTTCTCATTTCTCCAACAGCCATACATGGGTTACATTTTCAGATCTAGTGGACTCGGCAGCATTTTGTAGCGCTTTATTCGCATTAGTATCCCACCCGCTGAATGTCATTTTACATCTCAGCTGCTCGTTTACTCTCACTTCCATATTGTAAACCTGGCCCGAAAAGATTTCCTTTCTATAAGAAATTACATGTGTTCTGCAAGATAGAAGAGCTTCTTGCCAGCAGCCAAGTAGATATAATGCGAAAAGCACAACCTTGCATACAGCACCTGCAAACGGGAGATGAGTCAAAGTAAATATTTGAAAATATCATGAACAATATATATATATATTATTTATAATATTTTCAAATACTTACTTTGACTCGTCTCTGGTTTGCAGATACTGTATGCAAGGGAAGCTCGAAGAACTTGAGAGCAAGTGTGTGTGTGTGTGTGTACATTTATACGTATATTATTATAATAATGAAATTTAATGTATGGGTTTTATTTTTATTTTTCAGAAATATGGCAAAGGTGCAAGTTTCAGGGCACTAAGGGCATTTCCTTATAGGTAAATCGACACTATTGGACAGATTGTTCAGGATGTCGTTAAGTCTGTTTTTATAGGAAGTTTCACAGCTACAATACATGACAAAACCAACAGAAGAGAAATGGAAGCAGATTGCTGATAGGTAAATGGAGTTGTGATACATATCACACTATGTTGATGTTGGAAGCATTGGCGAATAACACATCAGAATCAAGTGTCCTCCCAAATCTGGTTTAAACTTCTGCAATTGGAAGACTATTTTTCAGAAGCACTGATGACGGTTGTTGTTACTGCTGGTAACTTCGTTACTGTAGATGTGGGTGATTTAAGGAGAAACTCTGATGATTCGGTAATTTGTAACTCTGGGATAGAAAAGCATTTTAACAGAAGCCCAGCATCGTGACTTCCACATGACGAGCAAGGAGGCTCTTTTCCCATATTATCTTGTAGGAAACGTGGCATTTCCTATCAGCAAAAACCTCATGCGCAAAATCTAAACAATGAGAGAAGCATTTTCAATTCCAGGCTTTCTAGAGCGTGCGAAAGTGTTGAGTGTACATTTGGGATGCTTACTTCAAATTTTCGCGTCTTTGAAATTGCAGTGGTTTGCAGATGGATAAAAATAGATGATGTAGTAAAAGTATAATATAAAGACAAAAAAATGCTCTTGTATTCTTTATAATTTTATCCGTTTCAGAGAGGGAACGTTTTCACTTACCGCATTTCTAGGTGAAAAGCAAGTGGTAGTGCAAAATGTGCTAAAAATGTCTACCACCTTGCATTAAAAAACCTACTGCATAATTTCATGTGATTATTTTATGACGAAATTTCAACTGCCTCAGCAACGAAATGCCGTTGTGTGAAAATATAGCTTTTGATGCCTCGTTGCAAATACTTTGGTTACCTTTTCATTCAGTACGTAATTGCACACTGTATAAGAGCCGTATTCATTAAAAACGTTTGTAGTATTCATTTCCGATGCTACTTCTTTCCATGTTTTCTTTCGTTCTCGTTTGTTCTTGTACTCTTTTAATAAGTGCATAGTAACTGGTATTTTTCAACATACTGAACAAATGAAATGTTTATGTTCGGATCCTCTTTCATCTTTGAGAATTACCGCTTTCGTTCCACGAACCTACCAGACTCAAATTTGCAATTCTATGGAACTGAGTGAACTGAATGAAGTGACATGATAAAATGTGGGAAATCACAATCGTTTCAAACCTGTCACAGACCTGTTTCTGAACATTCAACGAATATAGGAATATATTATATTTTATTACAATATTTACAAAGTCACGTACCTTAATAAAGATAGTCATACTATCGTGGTATTAGGTAATTTGATACAATAAACGAAACTAAGAGAAACTTTATGGTTTTCCCTATCATTTAAATGTTTTAATGACTAATTAATTAAACAAAACTTTTATAAGTGTATGCGTAATATATCATTCAACATATATACTACGCAATGCTTTTCAACCAATATCAGTCTCCCTCAAATTCCTTTACGTTTTAACCCTCATAAAAACTTTCTTTTAAAGTATAAAATGAAGTATCGACGGGGTACGTACGGCTACTTATTTCTCGATTTTCATCCAGGGAATAAGCAACGCGTCTTACTACGAACGAGTATTTTACCGTCCGAAACTATGTAATTTTCTAAAATTCATAGAATGAAGAAATATTTAGTTTAAAAATTTGTTTTTCCTAAGCTGACCTAAGTTCTAAGGCGGAAATTATTAAAAATATAAAGACTTTATGACTTTCCCTTGTGAAATCTGGCTCAGTATAATAAAATGAAATGTGCCGTCAGTCTGAGTCGGAAAGTATTTTTAAAAGACTCATTTAGACCTTCGTTCAGAAGAAGGGTGAATCAGCTAACAAAGAAAAGCATTACTGAGCTTCGAAGATGAGTCCTTACTGTTCCCTTTCTCATTTTCTCTTATACTGACTAAACTTATGTCATGATGAAGGCGATGACTCGAGAAAGGAAAGACTCATTAAAATGGAAACTAATCAGACAAAAAGAAAATTATATCAACAGACACTTCAAAAGTTTTTATATGAATAGTTTTAGAATTAAGAAGAAAACTATAAAAATTCCTGTTATTACTCAAGGTAAAATGCTTCGAACTCCCAAAATAGGACTTCTCTCCTCCGAACTATAAAGGCAATGACGACGAGAACCAAGTAATACTAGGGATCAAGAGCATGAAAAATAGGGGGAACAAGTTTTTCATTTACTGTATACTGTACAGTTGCGGAAAAAAGTTCGAAGCGGAAAAAAATGAAAATGTTCGCAAAAATATAATAATATATAATTGATTGCAAAATATCTCATGCCGTGACTCCGCGAACGCCCCACAAAAACGGAGTAGAGTTTCAAGGACTGTAGTCAAAGCCAGTAGTCTTCATCTTTCATTTCCTTTAACTTAGGCGTAAAAATTCTTTGTATGGTTTCTACGTTTGTAATGTTTAGTTTTCTGTATGAACTTGGTAGGACTAGACTCTTCCATACTTTCAGCATGATCTTTGCTTTTCTAGTATGGAACTTCCTCCAGCTAATTCGCACTACTTTTTTTTAGCTAATGTGGTGTTCTTCGAATTCTGCATCCGATGACATTTTTACTCCCAAGATCCCTGACTTGTTGGTTTGGTGTTATCTGTTTGTCTTGCAGTGCTTTTTTACCCATTATTATGTAGTTCTTTTTTGTTATATCTTTTGAGTTGGGATTTTTCTTCGTTGAACTTCATATTGTTGTCTTCCGTTCACCTCAAAAAATGTTTCAGTGTCATTTCGTCATTTTTCTATGTCATCTTCATTCTAATAGTCCCTTCCATGCCTTTGTGTCGTCCGCGAAGCTCAATCCGATATTGTATTTAATATCTGAATCTATGTTTGTCATCATTATTATAAATAATAAGGGAGCTAATACCGTACCTTGTGGAACTTTAAACTTTTATTCAAAAAAGAATAGAAGTGACAGAGTTTTACAGTTTTTAGATATTTGTTATAGCATTAATATATTCACAGTACTCTTATCTGAATATGCCCTTAGAAGCATGGAGACTTTTTAGGCAAAATTAATGGCATTAAGTTTATTTATTACAAAAATAGTGAAAGTGGCAAGTAATAATAGTAGAGAAAACAAAATTAATAATAATAGCAATAATAATAATAAAGGATTTACATTTAATTTCCAATATTCTGAATAGTTTTTATTTTCAGTACTGAGTTTCTTAATAATTATTAAGAAACTCAGTACTGAAAATAAAAAACTATTCAGAATATTGGAAATTAAATGTAAATCCCTTATAAAGACATAGGCTGATATCGACTTTCTAAAATAATAATAATAATAATAAAAAATACCATACTGTATAAAGTTTACAAAATGTTACATGATTTTAAACTAAATCATTTATTACATAAATATTTCATAAAACAGTGAAAGTGGCAAGTAATAGTAGTAGTGATAACAAAAAATAATAATAACAGCACCAATAATAATAGTGATTAATGTAATTAGCATATTTTACATAGATGATTACAAAATTTATTACCATGATAAAAATGGCAGTAGTGAACTTATACATCAGTCGGAGCTAATTAAGTGCTTTTTTAGTGATTTGCAAAATACATTTAGTGAAGAAGTCAGCCTGATATGCATGGGAATTGCATTCCATACATCTGCTCCTTTGAAAGAGAGAGTGCATTTTCCGCAGTTTCTATTGTATAGTTAGGGTTTTAGTATAAAATACCTGGGCCGTCTGGTATTATAACGATGGTGTATTTGGTGAGGAATGATTGCTCTTTGAGTGGGTGATGTAAGTTGATTTTTGTTGATAACTTTGAACACATTGACAGCAACATTGAATTTGTATAAGTCATTTAGTTTTAAAATGTTAAACTCTTTAAACATTGGGGAACTGTGACTTTGTCTTTTGTCATTATTCGTGAGAGTTCGCAGACAATTTTTATGAATTACTTCCAAAGGATGTTTCGTATATTTCTTTGAGCTACCCCATGCTGTAACGCAATATAATAAATGTGGATGAATGAATGAATAATATAGGGTAAGGAGTGCGAATTGAGGAAGGGTCTTTTTCAGTTTAAATAATATGAAGAGAAATTTTGATATTTTGGATTTGATATGTTGTACCTGATTTTTTAAATTTAGTTTTTACACCTAAATTAATGTCAAGTGCTTTAACTTCATTCACTCTTGCAAGAGTAGTGTCCTCAATTTTTATTTGACAGTTTGTATTAATGTGTATTAATTGTATATGTGTATTAATGTGTATTAATTGTATATTTGTTTTATTAATCAGAATGTTTACGTTATGATGAGAAGAAGTAAGTGTGGTATCATCTGCGTATTGAACGCAATTTAATGTGAGAGAAAGATGAAAATCGTTGACCTAAATTAGAAATTGTAATGATCCAAACGGAACAAAGCTGATGACTTGTGAGATTTCAAATTTAACTCCATTTGCAATACTGTATGGTTTCTTTACGACAGAAAATAAAATAGCCATTGTCCAAGCCTTCCAGTAATTGCTCTAATGTATTCTTAAGGCTTTAGTCAAATCCGTGTGTATTACATCTATATTTTGGCTGCAACACAATGCTTCAAGTATTTTGTGTTAGTCGTCAAATAACTGAGTCCATGTTGGCTTATGATTTCTTTCCTTGTAGGTAGTAAACAATTTTGTCCCTAATTGCCCGTTTAAAGCACTTTATAAGGGAGATGGCGAGTGCTCCTGGGAGATAATTCGTAGGCATTGTGCCGTTACCTCCTTTCATTTAGGGTGCAATGTTTGCGTTATTTAATAGGAGTGGAATTTGTCCTGTGTCGAGTGATTTGTTCTACTGTATAGTAAGAATTTTTTTCGTATTTGTGATAGAACATTAATTATGACCCCTTCTAAAAATTCAAAATGAATTAATAGATTTGCGTTCGTATTTGTTCTTCAATGATTTGTATTTCTGTCAAAGAATTCATCCAGATTTTCTATTTTCAACTTAGGCTTAGGGGTGCTGAACACAGTTAAATTGTTCTTTTAGCAGTTCACTCATTTTTTCTAAATCATTTGTGTATTAGTTTACTCCACATTTTAAGGGACCAACATTTTTCTTACATTTCATTTTCCTTACATTTCATTTTCCTCCTCGATATTTTAGATTCGTTTCGCCAAGTGTTTTTCTTAGCTTGGGCTGCCTTGCTTCCCTTTTGTATCCATGAATGCGATTTGTTTCCGTTGTTTTAATACTGTAACGTTCTGATTTCTCTCTCTATGTTTTCTTTTTTGTCTCTTCGAACATTTTTCAGCAATATAAGTTTGGTTTCGGTTCCAACTATTGTAGATGTAGTATTTCTTTTGTTTTTTTTCGACCATTTCTCAATCTACTTCCTTTATTTAACTCTTAATTTATAATTGCCCACTGTAATTCCTTTGAATTCACATTTAAGCCTTCAAAAATATTTTCTGTCTCTCTAGGATGAGTTTTAGGTTTTCTGGTTTCTAACTTTTTTGTATATCAGTTATAGTAGTAGGGATGCGGGAATAATGACTATTTTTGGAAATTGCCAACAATACGAGTGGTTTCTATAGCAATTTTCGCTGCTGAATACGAATTTAGCTGGTTCTTGAACCTAAAATGAAGTTTTGACCTAGTTCAGTGGATTTTTTTCAAAATGGCGGGCAAAAAATTAGTTTTATCTTTTTGATGCTTAGAAAACCGCTACCCCTCATATGTAATTTGTCTTTTCATATGTTTTCAGGGTCGCTGAAGTTGAAAAAGAACAAAACAGAGACATTTGATGCGTGATTTAGCGGTTATAGGCAAAAGATGGAAAAGAAAGGTATTATTTTATTAAAAATTCATGTACAGAGGAAACACAAGGCATTCATATCAGTTACATGATGTAATTAAAATCATGAAATCATCATATTTACAACACATTGTTCAGTAAACTATCAATATCACTAGTAACATTGTCCTCTGGTCGTAAGCCATTCTTAATAGAATTTCTCAGTTCATCTACACTAAATTTTTTCATTTTGAATTTCTCGTCTCTCACTTTAACACGTCTCATTTGACGAATATCTGGGGTGATGGTGAGTCTCAAATAGGCAATTTCTGTGAGGAGCTGCTTTTCGATCAGTTTATACAGAGCATCCTGGTTGTTTGGAGTCATAGGGCCTCCATGTTTCTTGCAATTTTCCAAAACCGCCAATATTTTGTCAGCCTTTTTCTTTTTGAGCTCTTCTTTCTTCAGTAGGGACAATTTCTTAGCAGCATGCACAGTAGCTAGAAAATCTTCCTCTAATTTCTTCACTTTCTTGGCATTTTCTGAACCCCTGGCTCATTTCCAGGATGCCTTCCTATCCTCAAGAGACTTCGATTCGAACGAAAAGTCTATCAGAAGTCCATCAGTCACAATAAAAATTTTTATCGAGTGCGTTTGAATGGATGTGCTACCACCACTGGCTCTAATTCGGTTGTCAAGTTTTGAAAATTCTGATTCGCATCATAAATTTGTCAGAGGGGCATACATCAAGTTTGGATTAATCATCGTCTGATCTTGTTAAATAGTCCATACAAGACAGCTGATTATTTACAGTATCAATAACTTCCTCTAGAACTAGAGCTTAAAGTTTATCTTTACCAGATCTGGCTTGTTCCTTCCTTATAGCCATCAAGTCATTCAATTCAACCATCTTATCTTCAAAGAAACGTTTTACTCCAGAGCAAGTTCTTTCACTTTTCTCGTCACCCTTCTTGACAATTCCAAGAAGCTCCATCATAGGGAAAATCATCACTTCACCCATCATTGCGTAAATTTGGGAACAACACATGAACCATTGACTTTGGGTGAAAATTGACACTGCGAGAACTAGCTTGTTGCTGTTGACATCTACTACGGCATCAAAGAGAGTTTGGATGGAGTCTCGCCTCACAAAATATTCTTTTGCTAACTCGGTGATTCTCCCAAACCGGTTTGACACGAATCCTTTGAATCCATCACATTTGAGTCCATTATCCGACATCCAAGATTTCTAGTCATTATATAAGGATACCGAATGGGAGGGGTGGCTGGGAGAGAGCAATTTAGCAATTGTAATGAGTCTCAAAGTATGAATGGAGGAACCAGGAGAACAGAAAACTTTTTCTCCTGCCGTAACTTGAAGTAGATTATGTACTCCGATTTTCTGTTCCGTGTTTTTAAACATTTTGTCTATAGCGTGATCTACTCCTAAAATGATATGGGCGCAGCACTTCAAGATCTTGTATGATTCCATTCCAAGATGCTGTAAAAGTACTCCACATTCACTAGCTCGATCAGACATCCAGAAGTCTATTTGCAATTTAAGTTCGTCAGTGGTAGAATTTGCTAGTATGGCTAGACAACTCAATTTGAAATCGTAAGCTCTGACTCCATCCTCTCCGGAATGGCTGACGTTTTCCACATATCCAGTTGTCAGCGACTTTTTCATGCAAGATGGACCAGTGATGGTGATGTGGTCAGCCTTCACGTCGTACAGCTGGTGGCCGGCAGCCTTGGTCCTACCGTCAAGTCCTACACTCACAATGTTACCCTCTTTGTTGAAGATATGTTGAGCGACATACTCTAGATTCAAGTATGAAGCATCTTCCAAGTATTGCATTATTGATCTGCTGCTCGGAAATACATACATCAAGTCTGAATACTGGTGACGGACTTGTAACTCTTCGTCTTCACTCTCCATCTCACTCTCACAATCCTTCTCATTATCATCTGCCTTCAGCTTCCAATCTTGATCAAAAAACCATGTTAGCTACTCTTACTATCACTCTCGAAAGCTCTTCAGGAGAAGTTCTTGTCTCGGCAAGACAAGTTTTCGTTCAGACTTTTTTTACCAGTTCTGATTTTCACTGTCGGAAATGCAAGTTCTTGTTCTTTACTCTTCTCCTTGCTTAGGTCTTCTTCCGATGAGCGAAGTTTACGATCAGCAGAAGGAACTGTCTTTGCCGTTGTTGGTTTTACAAAACTCTGATCGTTTTCAGAATCGACTGAAGTTGCTCACATTTCAATAATTTCTGATCCCTCTAGTTCCCTTTGCTCTCTCAAGTTGCTTTCTGTTGCTTTTCGCTTTTTCTCCGCTGATCTTTCACGAGTTTCTTTCCTCTTTTTCTGTCTCACCCAATCTTTTGGTACTGCATTTGTACATATGGCCTTTACGTACCAAAGCAATTATCCTAATAAAAAGTCTTATCCTCGTCAGTCATTTTGACCCCAAATTCTTCTGCAAGTTCTGCTTCGTAATCTTCATCGTCAATTCTAATGCTGTAGGCGTTCTTAGTGAGCTGATCATTAAAGCCGCTCGCTTTTTGGTACCATTCGACACTTTTAGGTTTTTGTTGGCAGAGTTCATTTTTTCTCAGTTTGTTAAAATGTTCATAATCGTCTCTTATTTTTTCGCCACTGTTTTTTATGCATGGGATAGACATTTTTATTAATCCAATTTCGTCTTAGATCACTTGCAACTATCTTGCTGGCATCATCTCGAGTCATTGATTTTTTCTGTCCTTTTACTCCTTTCTTCGCAAAGTGCAAGCATCCTACCAATCACAACTGTCCCTGGTGGCAACTTTCCAGTCGGTTTAAATTCGTCCACTTCTGTGTAGGTTTCCCCAAAAAGTTCTTTTCTGGCGGCACTGCGTGATTTCCTTTCACCAGCCATCATTACCAATCAGCAGTCACTAAGCATTAGGATGTGCAAGTACAGTGAAACCTCATTAGTCGGCATATAACTAGGGGGGGAACAGAAATGGTGACCCCCAGTTTTCTGGTCTTTAAAAGTTGCTATCATACAAAAGAAGTAAAATGAATCATGTTTCACAAATATCTGATGTCATTAACCCCCCTGTATATGCCCTCTGAAGTTTTGCTGGTATTAACAATGAAAATTAGTAGCCACTTTATCTGGTTTTGTTAAAAAAATACTATTAAATTGCTATAACATCAATATTCACATCATAAATTTAGTTAACTGAATTGTTTGCTGATGCTAAATAACAATATTAACTAAAAAAAACTGATTATTTGCCATTGATTATTATTTTATGATTATTATTTACATGTAATCATATATTATATTATTATATTATATATATTATATTATTTTTATATATAAATATATTTATTTATATATTATATATTATATATATATATATATATATATATATATATTATATATATATATATATATATATATATATATATATATATATATATATATATATATATATAATATAATATATAATATATAAATAAATATATATATATATATAAATAATATATATATAATATAATAATATAATATTATGATTACATGTAAATAATAATCATAAAATAATAATCAATGGCAAATAATCAGTTTTTTTTAGTTAATATTGTTATTTAGCATCAGCAAACAATTCAGTTAACTAAATTTATGATGTGAATATTGATGTCATAGCAATTTAATAGTATTTTTTTAACAAAACCAGATAAAGTGGCTACTAATTTTCATTGTTAATACCAGCAAAACTTCAGAGGGCATATAGAGGGGGGGTTAATGACATCAGATATTTGTGAAACATGATTCATTTTACTTCTTTTGTATGATAGCAACTTTTAAAGACCAGAAAACTGGGGGTCACCATTTCTGTTCCGCCCCTAGTTATATGCCGACTAATGAGGTTTCACTGTACTTGCACATCCTAATGCTTAGTGACTGCTGATTGGTAATGATGGCTGGTGAAAGGAAATCACGCAGTGCCGCCAGAAAAGAACTTCCAGCATGGAAGTAATAGATTGGAAAACCATTTTCGAGGCTAAGACAACGGAAGAGATGCTAATGACGTTAGAAGAGAAGACGTTAGAAATTGTGGAAAAACATGTCCCAAAGATACAACAAAGAGGAAAGAGAAGCAGGTTCGAAAGACAAAAGAGGGCATTGTTCCGAAAGAGAAAAAGAGTGACTGCAAAATTAAGTAATTGTAAAGATAACAACATCAGAAAAATATTAAATGATAAACTACAAAGTATCGATGTCGTCATACAGGAACAAATCGAGAAGCATACAGAAAAAGAAGAAGATGACGCTATAGAAGCGATAAAGGTTAACTCAAAGTACTTCTATAATTTCGCAAAAAGAAAGTCGAAAAACCAAGCGACTATCGGACCTTTAAAAAATGAGAACAGTGATTTATCTGATGATCTAACAGAAGTATCTGAAATATTAAAAGCTCAGTATGAATCATCTTTCAGTATCCCAAAAACTGACAAATTGATTTGCGATAGAAACGCGTTCTTTGAAGAAGAACCACAAGGGGAAAGTATAACGGATTTCGACTTCACGACGGATGATATTACACAAGCCATAGGGAAACTAAAAACACACTCAGCGGCAGGACCGGATAAATGGAATGCCACACTGATCAAAACTGCAAAAATGAAATCGCTGAGCCCCTATACTGGATATGGAGACGATCATTAGACACGGGAGAAATACCGGGCATCCTGAAGAGCGCGAACATAGTCCCAATATATAAAGGAGGAGATCGATCCCAGGCCAAAAACTATAGGCCAGTGTCGCTTACATCTCATCTCACTAAAATATTTGAAAGAATAGTTAGACAGAAAATCTATGACTTTTTGGAAACTCAGAAAAAATTCAATGATAACCAACACGGGTTTCGATCAGGCAGATCATGCCTATCACAACTAATGGAACACTACAACAACATTATTGATTCACTTGAAAGTAATGAAAACTATGATGTACTATACACAGACTTTGCTAAAGCGTTCGACAAGTGTGACCACGGAATCATAATACATAAACTGAAATATATGGGAATAACAGGAAAAGTAGGGAAATGGATATATAATTTCCTTAGTGAGCGGAGGCAAGTCGTTACAGCAGTACAAGGAGTATCTCATCGAATCAGAGGTCCTCAGCTCAGTACCACAAGGAACAGTATTAGCTCCACTACTCTTCATAATCATGCTAACTGACATAGATGAGGACGTTACCAGAGACAGCACAGTAACATCCTTGCGGATGACACAAAGATCAGTAGAAAAATAAGAAACCCAGAAGACATAGGATCTTTACAAACCGACATAAACAAAATCTACAAGTGGACTGAAGACAACAATATGAAGTTTAACACCCGAGAAATTTCAGCTATTACGGTACGGAAAAAGAGAAGACCTAAAGTGCATGGAATATTATACCCCAAATGGACAGGAAATTCAGAGAAATTCCAGAGCAAAAGATTTAGGGGTTGTAATGACAGATGATGCGAAATTTGAAACACAAAATAAGATTGCAGTAAACAGAGCAAAGAGAATAACGGGTCAGATATTGAGAACCTTTAAACGAAGGGATAGGAATGTAATGATTCCTCTACTGAAAACCCTGATCATACCCAAATTAGAATACTGCTCGGTCCTAACTTCCCCATATAAAAAAGAAGACATTAGACAGCTGGAGGGGATCCAAAGAAGCTTCACAGCCAAGATCAATGGGTGCAAAGAACTAAATTACTGGGAAAGGTTACGAGAACTAGACCTATATTCACTGGAAAGGAGAAGAGAGAGATACACCATTATTTACACTTGGAAAATAATGGAGAAACTAGTCCCTAATCTTACTCTGAATCCCATAACTCCCCAAACAACGATGGAAAGTAGAAGCGGTAGACTGTGTCGTATTCCCAAATTGAAGGCGAGACAGGGAACATCTTTAACCCTGAAAGAAAATAGTTTTGTAGTGAGAGGACCAAAACTGTTTAATCAGTTGCCCAAAGACCTAAGAAACACGAAGGGAGTTGCAGTGGAAATCTTCAAAAGAAGACTAGACGCCTGGCTCAGAACAATCCCCGATGAGCCGGGCGTACCTGGCTATGTGAGGTGGAGAGCGCAAGAATCCAACTCACTACTTCACCAGGCCAACTCGAGAGGAGGGGCGACAAGCTTGACCTTCGCGAAATGAGAAATCATCGCGTGGAACCTTTGTAAGGTTGTAAGGTAAGGTATATATATATATATATATTATTATATATATTATTATATATATTATATATATCTATATATTTATATATTATATTATTATATATATATATAATATCATTATATTATATATATTATATATATATATATAATATATATATATATATAATATATATATATATATATATATATATATATATATATATATTATTATATTACATGATTATTTTAGTTGTAACTTTTTCATGCTTGTTTAATAATTTTTTCTCATTTACAGGAGCTAAAGAAATCTTAAAATAGACTTACAGTAATTAACAGGATCAAAATGAGAGAGTTACGTTCTGCTTCCACACGCCGGTGTGGAGATGTGGAATATATTGAGATATATCAGTTTAAGGCAGGTGTACTGCCAGTCCAGCAAGATGTTATTCAAGTGATGATGTTCATGCTGAGGCCAGCCAGAGCTTGTAAGAATCAACTTTCTCTTTGTGATGCTGCATGGAAAGTTGCCTACAACTTGCAGAACCTTTGGATCTGGTGCAACCTATACACAAAGTCGATCAGTAACATTGTCAACTAGATAACAAAATTGTATGAAGAGTTCAAAAAACATTGTCAGATTCGCTCACAGAGAATGACTGAAGCAAAACGAGCAGAAATTTCAGAATTCAACAACCGTGTTGCAGCCACTTTGTTTGATATCTCCTGTACAGATATGAAATCACGAAGACGCCAAGAGAAGATCTATGGTGTTAAAGTTACTGAGATAGAGTGGAAGTTCCTGGAGGATGAACGAGGACCAAGAAAAATGTTTTGTGATATTTCAGTGGACATGGCATGGCAAAGAACAGCTGAGAGGCAAATGAGGATGCAAGCTGCAATGGACAAGATGCTCCAAAAGGAACAAGAAGACACAGAGAAAAATCATTTTGTATCAGAGCTTTACCAAGAATTTGATGGCTCGATAACAGATAAGGACACATGCACTGAAGATGAATATATCCCTGAAGAAAATATACCATCAACATCAAAAAAACGAAAATTTGTGTATGCAAACTTGAATGAGGATAGAGACAAGTTGCCCCATCAATACAGGCATGTCCGTGAAAGTCCGGCAAAAATTAAAGAAGCATTCTACAGAATGGCTGACAAACTGATATCCAAATATCATTTATCATACAACCAAGCAACAGCAGCTATTATTGAAGTGGGAAAGTACATGTTCGATCGCAGCTGGAAGTACTTTGACGAAACTGCGCATTACAATGATTTAGACACAGCTCCAGCCCAATCAGCATGCCGAAAAATAGGAAAAGCTATTAAAGCCTTTGTACTGGCAGAAATAACACAAGAGATCATGAATTCGGATGAGTCAGTCACAATTACTTATCATGATGATGGATCTAGAAAACAGGGTGCAGGGTCATTTTCTGTTCAAGGTATCACAATTAATGGAAAATATCGTTCCTTCCCAACGCTGCAGCTAGTTTCAGACTCACGAGAAAATCTAGCAGCACTGAGAGTTACTATCCCGAACATTTTATCGGTAGTCAGCGGTTTCGATCCTAAGACTCTGTATGAGAAAATAGATTTTGTGATGACTGATGCAACAAGCCACAACATTGGGGTCGAAAGCATTGTATCTGACATGCTTGACACCGATCACACACCTGAACATCTCTTATGTCAAGTTCATCCTACATTAATGTTTAATCGCAAAATTGTTGAAGTGTTTAAAGAGATTGATAACACTATTGGACCAGACAAGATATTTGCAAACTTCCTTGTCAGTTGTGTTACATCCCATGATTCAATCACAGAACAGTTCATGGACTGTTTAGTGAGATTGGTTTCACACGATTATGACCATAAACAGTGGAACAAAGCACGTGACTTTGATCAATACATCATGCCAAAGAAGAATGCTGCTGTTCGCCTACAAAAAGAGAGGTTCAATAGGCTTACTTTCTTGTGCGCTATCACCATCCACTTGGATGAAGATGTTTCTAATTTTCTCAACAAGTATGAACACATCACTAACCAACTTGCATGCATCCTGCGCTCATTCAGTAACCTTGAATATATTCGCATCCTTTGTCTAGCTGGTGCACTAATTGGAATACATTTGATTGAACCATTCATCAGTCTGACATCGGCTAGCACAACAGATTATGCTAAGATCATGATTGCATTTCCAACGCTGTACGATGATTTATGCAAAACGGATCCATCTGATCTTCTGAACATTGACGAGCCAGCATTCAACTTCATGTCACCTGATAGGTTTAAAACGGTTCTGTGGAATGAAGACATCCGTAATTCAATCACGAAAGCCGTTAACTGCTACAAACCAAGAGTCACAAGTGTTCTCAGCATCATGATGAAGAAATTAGCAGCTGGATGGCAGAAACAACGTGGAGACATATTCCAATTTGAAGACTGTGATGCGGAAGCCTCTCGACAGGTAAGTGCAATACACAATTTTATAATGTCCTATTGTTGTTGAATTGATGCTGTTTTTGTATCCTCATGGTACAGTACTATTTTATTCCTTTTCAGGTAGCATCGATTTGATCAGGAGAAACTACAGAAAGCACCAATCAACAACTTGCATCCAGAACGGTCAGTGGGCAGCATCAACTATGAGCTCAGTCAACGTGGTGCAAAACAGCTACCTATGGCCAGCCGTACACATGTAAAAGGAAGAAGCACTGACTTGATTGAAGGCAAATCTATGGCCAAAGTATATGTAAAACTAGTACAGCAAGATGGTCCCCTTCTTAACGTGTTGGTAGAATGGAGCAGAAAGCAACAAGAACTTAAGAGGCAAGGATTAAGTGACAAGGAGGTAGCAAACATAGCAGCTGACAAGAGAAAGAACAAAGATCTAGACACCCTGAAGAAACTTGGTGGACCTTTCACCAAAGCTAGTGAAGTAGATGATTTTGTGAATGATACAAGGTTGTCACTCAAGGAGAAAAATGACACAATATACATCGAAGTGAGATATGCAAGAGATACATCGACATCTCTTCCCAGGTCGTCAGATATCTTCAAACTGAAAAAGTACTACAAGAATCTTCCAATAGAGACTTATGCAATTAACTTGAAAATCTATCTAGACAGAATTGCATCAAATATGACAATGACTATGAAAGATTTTGATAATGCTATAAATATACTTATGTGCTAAATAATATGTGGTAATTAGAGGCATTTATGTTATGCTGTCTGAATTTATGATTTTTTGTTTTGTCTAGGTGAAGTAAAAATATATACATATATTATTTTCCATTATTTTCTAGCAAATATATTCTGTAATGAATTAATCAATTACAGGTCTATTTCTAACTTCTTCAATGATATTTCATGTTTTTTAATAAGACTTGTTTAAATAAACTGGAATTTACTCTTAGACTAAACATTATGATATTAAATAAACTTTCAAACCACATGTCCAGGGCGGTTATCGAGTAAAATACATGATTTTTTTCTATTTCTAAGCTGTTCGTAAGTGATAGCATAATCCCCAAAAAAAAAATTGATCCCCCCCTAATATAACACCGAAATATGATAGGTAATACAAATTATAGTCATGCTAGATGTATCATATATATTATTATTAAAGTAGATTATATCAAATATTGCATTTTATGTTTTAGTTACTGTTATTATTAAAGTTTATATACTATATTATTATACCGATAATAACACATTTTGGAAATTTGTTAAGAATGAAACGGGTGTCAAAAGTGTCCTTCCCCCGATAATCGATGGGGTGTCGGGGGAGGATGAAATTGCAAAGCTGTGGAAAAAACACTATTCTAACATTCTTAACAGTCTGAGTAGGGATAATCTTAAGATAGATTGCAGCGAAACAACTGTGGGAGGGACAAGGGAAAATACTTTGATATCAGTTCCTGAAGTAAAGAGGTTAATTAAAGTTAAAGACTGGTTCTACGTCAGGGGTAGATGACCTATCGAATGAGCAATTAAAATATGCCAGTGACGTAGTATGTCTACATATATCATTGCTCTTATCAGTCATGCTTGCTCATAGCCATATCCCTGCAGAGTTCATGAGGGTATATATCTTGCCCTTGGTCAAAAATAAGTATGGAGACATTCTGTCCAGCAATAATTAAAGGCCTATTGCTGTCGCTTCCTGCTTCTCGAAACTATTAGGAAAACTCTTGTTACTCCGATTAAATGATTACCTATGGACATCTAATCAGTTTGGTTTTAAAAGATCCCACTCAACTGACCTGTGTATCTATGTACTTAAACAAACAATATATAAATTCATTGACAGTAATTCAACTATTTATAGCGGTTTCCTAGTTATAAGTAAGGCATATGATAGAGTGAACCACAATATTTTATTTAAAAAACTAGAAGACAGGAAGGTTCCCATGTACATATTAAATTTATTGAAATTTTGGTATTCCCACCAATCTTTTACCGTTAGGTGGGGCAATGTACTATCCGAATGTTTTGGCTCCTCTTGCGGGGTGAGACAAGGCTCCTTGCTCTCCCCTATGTTGTTTAATGTGTATATTGACGGATTAATTGCTTCACTTAATGAGGCAACAGTGGGATGTCGTATAGATAACACAAGGATAAATAACTTAGTTTATGCCGATGATATGATGTTAATAAGTCCCTCTGTTAAAGGTCTGGGTCGGCTACTAAAAGTCTGCGAAGTGTATTCTCAGAAACATGATATTCTTTTTAATGTTACAAAAACTAAGGTTATGCAATTTCATCCTAAAAGCTGTAAGCAGCCAGCTGATATTAGGTTTAAAATGAAAGGTGAAGTCATTGAGGAAGTGAGAGTTTAAGTATTTGGGTCAAACTATTACAAGCTCCTTGAGTGATGACTCGGATATAAGAAAACAATCTCGAAGCCTTTATGCTAAAGCGACTATGACTATAAGGAACTTTCGGTTCTGTACAAGTGCTGCTAAAGACGCTCTCTTTTGTACTTTCTGCAGTAATATTTACGGACAGCAAATCCGGGTGAATTATAAAAAAGGTTCTGGCAGAACCCTAAATTTGCTGTACAACAGGTTTTTTAGACTCTTACATACTGTAAATTACCCCCCGAGATGGTCAGCTTCGCAAATATTTGCTACCCGCAATGTCCCAAGCTTCCCGAAGGTAACAAGACGTGCTCAATACAGTCTAATGCAAAGAATTAAAAACTCAACCAGCCCGTTATCCAAGCTATCCATGAGTCCTGCCGTTTATCCTCTAAGGCCTAAGCTATGGAATTTTTGGTACGAAAACGTCTGTGTGTGGCTCCACTTAACTTTGACTTTGACATTACTGTATTATTTCTAATCAACTGTGTATATTTCTATCCTTAGTATATGAACTGTCATTGTATTAATACTATTTGTCATATGGACTATAGTCTGCCAATAAACCTTTTCATTTTCATTATGAAAGTAATGTATACAATTATTATTAAAGTAAATTAGCACAACGTTAATAGTAGAAGAAACCAAAAAAGAGAAAGCAGCCAAACACCAGAGCACGAAAACAAGCCAAAACACTAAAGTAAGCCTAAATAAAACATCAATATTACGACACACTAGATACTTAACAACATTGAAGAATGAACATAACCATGACTAAAAATATAGCAAGCATTTATCAACTAATTATTTTTTTTCTATCAGTTATAAAGGTTTGGAGGTGGGAGGCCTCATTCATCCTTTATGTTCGATATGGCTTGGGCATTTTTTTAAATTTTTCGTCATCTATCTGCTTAACCACACTCCCAATGTCTCTCATTTGTTCATTTTCGAGTTCAGCGGCCATGAAAACATATGAAAAGACATATTACATATGAAGGGTAGCGGTTCTTTTTTTATCATTAAAACAAAACCGATTTTTTTGGCCGCCATTTTGAAAAAAAAACCACTGATCCAGGTCAAAAATTCATTTTAAGTCCAAGAACTAGTCGGATTCGTATTCAGCAGCCAAAATAGCAGTAGAAACCACTCGTCCTAAAAAATATGTTAGATTCCCCCACCCCTAATTATAGTATGATCAGAGAAATTAGTTTGCGTTGCATTGTTATTTATTATCATGCCATTGTTATTTGTCATATTTAAATCTAAAACATTCTCACTTCGAGTTGCTTTACAAATTTTCTGGATAAGTACAGGATTTTGCATAGCATATGTCATTTTTGCCTGAGTTCTGTGGTCTTTTGTAATATTGCCGTGAAAATTCTCAACGTAAATGACATCTTTATTTTTTCCATGTTATGAACGGAAAGTTATAATCTTCACAAATCAATATACTTGATGCAGGAATACAAGGCGATTTTAACATGTTTTCTACTTTATTTGCAACACACTGGAATTTATTTTTTGTGGTGTTTGGTGATCTGTACACGTTCATAATGATTAGGATTGGTTCTTTCGTTCCTAAAATAAAAATTTCGACTGTGCTTTTTGATTTGTACCCTCACTTCACATGTGTATGTATTTTTCACGTAAATACGAAGCCTCCTCCCTTTCTGACAAATCTATCTGTTCTAAATATTTTGTAGTCCTTTATGGCTACTTCCGTGTCTTCGATATTTATGCAAGTGTGTTTTCGTTAAGCATAAAATATCTGTGTTGATTTCTCCAAGCAAAATTTTGTAGGAAGCTTTCGTTTTTATTGCTATTTTTATTGCCATTTCCTTTTATTTTTATTTTTTTTTCAAATGCTATTTCAGTGTCTTCTATGCAGTTTTAATAGCCTTTTTTCATATTTATGCAAGTGTGTTTCCGTTGAGCATACTGTAAGATATCTGCGTTGGTTTCCCAGTCAAAATATTGTAGGTATCAATCGTTTGTAAGTAAATTCCAAATAGCTATATTCTTTAAAATAAATAAATATATGCTTCCATATTTTCTTTGATTAATAACCAAAGATAATTAATAAACTATATACTCCCGTTTTGTTTCTTACCCCCTCAACTACCTCCACCATATCAGAAATTGAAAATTCAAAGAAATCCTTGCATTTATTTATACAGAGATTTATACAAATATTCTTCACAGCAGAACATCGATCATATTGTCTGTTATCATTTACAAACGCATTAATAACACTTTTCGTACAAAACAACATAATTTCTTTTTATCATAAAAATCAATTGAACGTTTAACTTATAAAAGAATAATAGTATAAGAAGACAAACAAATGGTCAAAATAGTGCATGCTAAAATAGTGCGTGAAAGAAAATATTTTAAATAAAAATTTAGCTTCGAATTAAATGTAGAATTTCACAAAATAAATTTACTTTTTTAAAACCATCATAAAAATTTACTAATTCGAAATATTGCGTCTTCTTTGAATAGTTTATTCTTTTTCTGACATCAAACATTCTTTTGAAAATGTTAAATTTTAAAAACGAAATACAGCCATTAATGATTAGTATTTTTTTATGCGTTTTAGAAATTTTCCTTCTGGACGATCTTTCCCCCGAAACTTTCATGGTCGTTATACTTAAAATACTGTTAAGAAAATTTATTTTCATGTGGCAATCATTACACTATTAAAAAAGGGTTATCAGATTAACAATTTATACCATAAGATATTTAATACTGTATATACTGCGATTAACTTATATTTCTACATAATTATTGTACTGACTATGTTTCACAGATCACATTTTAAAAATAGCAGAGGACCAAATTTTTTGTAATAACTGTACGTAATGGAGCACCGGATAACTACTCGTATATGAGCTATGTAAAATTAGAATTGTTTTTAGCATTTTAGTGAATTAAGACAAATTACATTAAGTTCTAAAGTTTCATCTGATCTGCAATTTTTTTTATTGTTATTTACTTAAATAAGCCTTAATTTTACTGATTTTACGCATTTCAACAAATGTGGTTTTAACAATTTTAATAATTTAATTCTACAATTTTTTAAATATTTTTAACAAGTTTACAATCCATTCAAGATAAAAGTTTGAACCAAACTTTCAATTACAATTTAAATATTTACAGAAATTTTCAGAGAAAAGGAATTCAGAATGAGTTTGTCTCGTCTTTAATTATAGCTAGTTCACATACGTAGTGTGGTAAATAATACTGTACAGTTACAAGAGTGGAATTATGTAGAACAGGGATGAGTTTGACAAAAGAAATCATGTAATAGGGCACAAACGTTTATAATAGGTGAACACAATAGCTACCGCTCTAATTCACATATTACCTGCTTTCTCGCAAAAGGGGTTTGAGGCGACCCCTAAAAAATTTTGATATTCCTTCAAATAAATCTCGGATGATTTATTAAACATGTACAATTTTAAAAGGTTTGTATTTAATTTATTAACTGAAATAAAAGCATGAAATATTTATTGTACGTTCTCTACACATGGCGAATTAGTTCTCAAACGCAAAACATGTTTTATTTGATGTTCTCTCAGCTCACACTACTTACACGATATTTTCGACGGAAGAGTCCCGTCCAACAGATTTTCTGCACTTTATGATAAAGGAATATCATGGCCACCAACATCACCAGATCTAAACCCCTGTGACTTTTAGCTCTGAGGTTATTTAAAAGATAGTGTTTAAACAGAATCCACACACAACAGAAGAATTGAAAGCATCATTAGTACTGCAAAATTTTGTTGTTCGAATGCAGAGTTAATGAGCTGAGATGACATCACATGGAACATGTTTTTCACTAGGAGACTAATTTCCCACGTGTAGAAAAGGTGCAGTAAAAATTACATGCTTTTATTTTAGGTAATAAAAAGATACAAATTTTTTAGTGTCAAATGTTTAAAAAATCATCCGATATGTAAAGATGTTAGTTGTGGAATTTTATTTCTGAACAGTTTCGTAGATAATTTTGGTAGCTTCCTAAATAAATTAGATACAATTTTGTATCCTAATTCAAATACTGTACTATTTTAGGAGACATTGTAATGAAAGCGGGCGAAGTTATTAAGTCTACGATACTCTATCTGTAAATGAATAACTCCATCTTCTCGTCATGTATATGTTACAGTCAAAGTGTGTAACCAGCCATTTCGCGTAATGGCTGAAACTTTTAGTAATTTCGCGAAACGGTTGTTTCACTTGGTTATTTCGCGAAATGACTAAAACCTTCAGCCATTACGCGAAATGGCTGAAATTCCACCTTGGTCATTTCGTGAAATGGCTAAAATGACTTGTCATGAATTCATAGAAATAACAAACATCACAATAAAATTGGAAACCTTTATTTAACTAACTAAATCTGCTATTTCATACATACATCCACAGGTCTGTTCAAATAAGGGAGAAACACTCTTCAAATACACATTTGAACACATTTGAACACATTTGAATTTCAGTTTTCAATATAAAGGTTTTCAAATGCTAACCAGACCTTCAATGCTATTCCGATGTCCGCCATTGAAGGCCGGGTTAGGTCAACTGTATGCCCTTGACAATTGGTTAGGTTAAGTCGTGTTATTTTCGTTAGTTTTAACGAAAATAACACAACTCACAAGATCATTTGCCCGGTTAGATCAACTGTATGCCCTTGACAATTGGTTCGGTTAAGTCGTGTTATTTTCGTTAAAACTAACGAAAATACCACAACTTAACCTAACCAATTTTCAAGGGCATACAGTTGACCTAACCGGGCATACATTTGACCTAACCGGGCAAATGATCTTGTACGAAATGACCAAGGTGGAATTTCAGCCATTTGACGTAATGGCTGAAGATTTTAGTCATTTCGCGAAATGACCAAGTGAAACAAGTGAAACAGCCATTTTGCGAAATGACTAAAAGTTTCAGCCATTACGCAAAATGGCTGGTTACACACTTTGACTGTAACATATACAGTGAATAGTTGTTAAACAACATTTCTAAAATTAAATTTTCGTAACAGTATTTTAAGTATAGCGACCGTCAAAGTTTCGGGGGAAAATAAATCTACAGGGAAAATTTCTAAAACGCATAAAAAATACTAGTCAGTAATGGCTGTATAATTATTAATAATAATAATAATAATAATGATAATAATAATAATAATAGAGAACTGGGTCGAGTCAAATATAGTTGCAATGAAAATTATTTCTGTGAAGAAATAATTTTCATAATTTAATTTAATTTAATTTAATTTAATTTAATATTTCCGTGAGGAAATAATGAAAAGGTATCGTATACTGTTTTCTGCCATTTAATAATGATATTCAATAATAATGACAAATAGAAGAATTTCTGAATTTATGAAGTCTTTTAGTTATATATAAATTGCTGCCTATGAAATAACAGCTTGAAAATTATTCACATCCAGCTTTTAATATTTTGTACACAGAAAACAAAGCCTTCCCGCAACTTTCTTCTATACGTAGAAATACTGCCTTCTATTGTCTTAAATCAATCGAAAACGAAGTTTTGAAAACCATTTCTTCTACTGTATTTAAAGAAGTTATGTTTCCCTCAAAAAGAAGTTAAGTTCTAAATATAGAAGGTTTTATTTTAAATGTACCAGCTCCTCTGACCATTATTACTTCAAGTAAATGGTGTCTGTATGTTTTTATGAGGCTCTAGTACCGAGCTGCTGGGATTTTTGCCACTCTTCAATAATTCTTCAAGTTCCTTTAAATTTGAAAGTTTCTTGTTATGGACAACCTTCTTCAAATAATTCCAAAGATTTTCAATCGGATTAAAGTCAGGACTCCTTGGTGGACACTCTAAAACCTCTATTTTTTCGCCCTATAGTCATTTCCTTGTTGCATATAACATGTGCTTTCGATTATTGTCCTGTTGCAGTACTCATTGTCGACGAAGCCCGAGTTTTCTCACATAAGGCTTTATGTTATCGTTTAATATTTGTTTATATTTTACCGTGTCCGTTCAATCATAACGAAGCTTCCAATACCTGAGGAGGAAAAGCGTCCCCAAAGTAGAATTGATCTAACACTATGCTTGACTGTAGAAATGGTGTTTTTTTCGGAAAAGGCCTCACTCTTTCTTCTCCAAACATAGTGTTGTTGTGCGTGTTTAAAGAGCTCTATTTTCTTTTCGTCAGTCCAGAGTATTCGGGTTCACTGACGTTCTGTACAGTACAGAACATCAGTTTGTTTCGAAAAGAAAGAATGAAGCCTTTTTCCGAAAAGAACAGTGCAATGGAACCACGAGTCGTTGCCGTGAGGAAACAGTTCAAAGGGACAGTATCTGCTTGCAAGGTGATGGCAACTGTCATCTGGGACGCTGATTGCACTTAGGGCAATAATTCTTGCTGCCACATAATATGCATCGGTACAGAAACTGCGTGAGGTTATCCGACGGAAGCGTCTAGGGCTCATAACTAAGGGTATTATTGCTTTGCACGACATTGCCCATCCCAACACCGGCCGGCAGACGGTGTAGTAGTTCGGTGGGAGGTTCTTCACCACCCTCCGTACAATTCGGATCTCGCGCCCAGCGACTATCATCTCTTCGGGCCCTTCAGAAAACGTCTCTGCGGCCGTCGTCATTTCCACACAGGTGACGAAATCGGAGCATTCATCATCATATCATTTACAGAGATTTTAATTTTAAGCTACTCTCTTTTCATTTGTATTTTGCTTTAAAGTTTTTGGTTTTCAAAGTTTTTGATTTTAACGTTTTAATTTACTGAATAACAAGTTCATTATTGTATTAATTATTTTATTTATGTGTTAGCCTTGAAAATGGGCACAGGTGACTCAAAATTTGTCGGTATTAAAAGATGTTCAAGTTCGTATTGGTTATTTGAACCATTATAAAGTTCCATTTTTGAATTTGAAGTTCTCCGGTCGATATATATATATAATATATATATATATATATATAATATATATATAACCCGCTTTCACGGATAACTCAAGATACCTCGCCGTTGCTGCCCGTCATCGCACTAACCACCACAGCTAACTCGACTCATGGTCAAGTAAATCACGGATGACTGCTTGCGTACCGTATACATGGATATGCAATATATACATATATATATATATACTATCGTGGCTCCGTAGTGTAGTGGTTAGCACGTCTGACCAGCAATCGGAAGATCCTGGGTTCGATTCCCGGGCGGGTGCCTTATTTTTCATTTGTTTGTTATTTCTCTTCCTCGTGTGCAGAACATTCCTCTATACTTACGTCGTTTCTATACGTTAATATACTGCGCGGTCATTGCAGTTAAATGTATATATATATATATATATATATATATATATATATATATATATATATATCTCATACAAAGAAAAATGAAAAGCGATTCCAAGGCTTTTCATGTATAAAGCAATAAATCTGATCAGGGAGTGTAT
>JAJOZX010004375.1:312500-403130 GCA_023014485.1 Bathynomus jamesi
CTCATATACGAGTAGTTATCCGGTGCTCCATTACGTACAGTTATTACAAAAAATTTGGTCCTCTGCTATTTTTAAAATGTGATCTGTGAAACATAGTCAGTACAATAATTATGTAGAAATATAAGTTAATCGCAGTATATACAGTATTAAATGTCTTATGGTATAAATTGTTAATCTAATAACCCTTTTTTAATAGTGTAATGATTGCCACATGAAAATAAATTTTCTTAACAGTATTTTAAGTATAACGACCATGAAAGTTTCGGGGGAAAGATCGTCCAGAAGGAAAATTTATAAAACGCATAAAAAAGTACTAATCAGTAATGGCTGTATTTCGTTTTTAAAATTTAACATTTTTAAAAGAATGTTTGATGTCAGAAAAAGAATAAACTATTCAAAGAAGACGCAATATTTCGAATTAGTAAATTTTTATGATGGTTTTAGAAAAGTAATTTTTTGGGTGAAATTCTACAATTAATTCGAAGCTAAATTTTTATTTAAAATATTTTCTTTCACGCACTATTTTAGCATGCACTATTTTGACCATTTGTTTGTCTTGTTATACTATTATTCTTTTATAAGTTAAACGTTCAATTGATTTTTATGATAAAAAGAAATTATATTCAAGCAGGGGTGGCCAAGTTTCCTGGACCCAAGAGCCACATACCACGTTTTTGAGATGTACGAGAGCCGCAAAATATTTTAAAAAGAATTTAATTATTATAAACATATACATATAGTTATACTCACATTATTAAATTGTTTAATTACTGCTTGTAGAAGGCTTAGTTTGGGTCTTCATTTTGGCTGTTAATGCTTTAAAGTCTGGCTGATGTGATGTAAAGGCGGGATGAAGAAGCTCAGTCAGGTGTTCGTTAGTGAGGGTAGCACGATGTTTTGACTTTACAAACTTCATTACCGAGAAGAGTGCTTCACAGCAATGAGTTGTCCCAAAAACTGAGATAAGTCGGAAAGTGGTTTTCCTGAGGTGAGGATACTTTGTCTCTGGTACTTGCTTCCAAAACTCACCTGCAGATAAGCTTTTATGTATTAACTTTAAACCAACGTCCTTCTGTAGCTCCAAAAGTTCTGTTTGTATTGAAGCAGCTTCCATAACAAAAGGTGTGGTAACAGGAGAGCCATCGTTGACGACATCAATCAGGAAAGGATTTACAAGAAATTCGAAGTATGGTTTCAGCTTCTTTAGTTCATCAAACCTGAACTGAAAATCATCATTTAGTCCTTCTAATTTACCTTTTTATTCCTCCAATTTACTATCTTTTATTTCAATATTAGGAAAAGTGTTTGCTCGGTTTTTCAGGTGGGGAAAGTGGTCAAATATTTTTGTTACTAGATCTTTTTGGAAGAGCTTTATTTTATTCTGGAAACTGAAAACTGCCTGTGTAAGGTCATAAATGACCTTATCCTTTCCCTGAAGTGCCAAATTTAGATTTTGAAGGTGTATTATATCAGTAAAAAATAATCAGATCCTGCACCCATTCATGATCTTCTAGTTGTGGGTATAACTTTCCCTTTTCTTTCAAGAAATCAATGATAGGCTCCAACAGTGCAACAAACCTATTCAGGAGATTACTAGTTGATAACCACCTTACAATACAGTAGAATGAAAGGTCATCTGGCTTATCTTGAAGATCCAGCTCCTCGATAAAATTTCTAAACGCTCGGTGCGTTTTTGCATTTGAACGAATGAAATTCACAATTTCTGGAACACATTTCATAACACTGTCATACCTAAAGTACTTGCCTACCAAATGACCACGGTGAATGATACAGTGAATAAAAAGACACACAGTGTACTTGGGATCTTGTGTCTAGAGCCCAACTAGGCCTACATTTTGTCCTACTATAGCTGGTGCTCCATCTGTTGCAACACTGACAAGTTTTTTCAATGGTACTTGAGCATTTGATAATGCCTCGTCAAGTGCGTTCTTTATGTCAACCCCTCTGGTGGTTCCTCTTGGGCTCATTAAGTCCAAGAGTTCTTCTTTCACATTTCCTTCGCCAGTAACATAACGAACAAATATCGCCAGTTGAGGGTTATCTTTAATATCTGTGGATTCATCGAGGGCCAAACTGAATGCAACAGAATTCTTCAAATCACTCTGCAACGAACATGTAATTTCAGCACTGATCTGGGAAATACGTCTCTCTGTAGTGTGACGGGAAATAGAAATACTTGCTATTTGTTCTCGAAGCTTTGTGCTATCTGGAGCGAGAATTGCAGTAACATCGGCAATATTCTTCTTCACAAATTCTCCACTACTGTAGGGAAGTTGAGCACGAGCAATATTCCCGTGACCGGACAGCTCATACCAGGACAACACATACCCCGACAACTCAGACCCGGACAACTCAGACCCGGACAACTCATACCTAGGACAACTCATACCTAGGACAACTCATACTCTCTTCAACAATTACCACCCCAATGTTGATCTTTTCATCTATATCCACCCCGAAAGTTTAAACTCTGCAAATTAACCAAAATAAGATAAGAAAACAATAACAACAAATTTATTATTTATTGCAAACATATAATAAATAGAGAACCATTATTTACATAAGATAAAATTTGAATGCCCGGTTAGGTCAACTGTACGCCCTTGACGATTGGTTAGGTTTAGTCGTGATGTTTTCGTTAGTTTTAACGAAAATATCACGACTAAACCTAACCAATCGTCAAGGGCGTACAGTTGACCTAACTGGGCATTCAATGAACCCAATGGTTCCCTGAGTTTTTTATGATACACACAGACCGTGCATAGAACAAGGAACTCTTCTGGGATAATTAAATCCACTATAGTCCGAATAAGTAATGGTAAATGACAAATACCATAGTTTTTCTTTTTCATGATGCAAGCCCGACGTGGGCAACGGGTCTCTCGCAAAGAGGTCCCATAAATATAGCTTCCCTCACCAGTTATCTACAAAGCAGACAGGATCCAGCTTTGGGACATAGATCTAGGGTTTAAAGCAGCCTAGCCCCACTACATTTAGAACCTCAATATAAGTAAAAGACTCGTTGCCCCTTTTTCTTTGATTTATTCAATCCGACGTGAATGCAACGAGTCTTTTACTTATATTGAGGTTCTAAATGTAGTGGGGCTAGGCTGCTTTAAACCCTAGATCCATGTCCCAAAGCTGGATCCTGTCTGCTTTGCAGATAGCTGGTGAGGGAAGCTATATCTATGGGACCTCTTTGCGAGAGACCCGTTGCCCACGTCGGGCTTGCATCATGAAAAAGAAAAACTATGGTATTTGTCATTTACCATTACTTATTCAGACTATAGTGGATTTAATTATCCCAGAAGAGTTCCTTGTTCCATGCACGGTCTGTGTGTATCATATATATATATATATATATATATATATATATATATATATATATATATATATTAGGGTGTTTCATAAATTAAAAGTTTGGAAAAATTTTAATCCACATGGATCCCCTTGTTCCATTTGCTGAGGAGACTGATAAACCGAAGTATTAATGCAATAGTTTAAAGTTTACGGGTCCCCAGTTTGATGCTCTGGCAGATCATAAACGGAAAAAATTAAACAAAAATCTGTCAATGAATTTTTATTCAACAAACGAGTACCATTGCACTACACATTTTCACAAAGATACAAAAAACATAACCACTTCTTGCGAATCATTTGTCCATGAAACGCGCTCTTCCATCCTGTGTTCCTTGACCAAATCCAAGCAAACTCGCGCTATCTTCTCGCCGGTTCCGGACGTCACCTTAGGAACGCAGAGCAACTTCTCCTTGTCGTCGCCAGAGACGAGGACGGCGATCCGGTCAACGCTCTCCTTCCATTGCTCATTGTCAGGTAGGAGCTTACCGTCCCAATGCAAGACAAGAGGCTGACCAGGACAAACTTCGTCGGATTGATAACTTTCAGCAGCCACCTTCCTGAGAGCCTTGCGTGTGCGGTACGTGGTACTGGCAGGAATGGACAGTTCATCCAAGTCAAAACCTAGTGATTTAGCCGCTGCAGCGTACGACATAGCTGAATCGCGGTACGAAATATTCAGCCGATCGTAGGTAGTCGTCACATCCTGTGAGATCAGATTCCTGCGTCGCTTCTTGGTATTTCCTTGGAGGAGGATGGAAAAACTTCCACGGTTGGGTCAACGACATCTGAGTCAGTCTCTGACGAAGTTGAAATCACTAAAGCCCCCGTATCTTCTGCAGCTCCTTGTTCCTTCCTGGCCTTCTCCTGTTGTTCCTTAATCTTGTCCAGCCTCTTCCTTTTCCTAATCTCCTTATAGTGAAGCTTCATGTCAACAGGGCCCATGCTGCAGGAATTTGGATCTTCACGCTGCATGTCGAGAAAGTGGATGTCCTCCTGATTCTTCATCATTTCCTTAGCCTGTGAATGAGCAATGTCCATGATCTCCTTCGCTATTGCCTCCTTGAACATCGCCTCCTTCACTCGGAAGGACTCTGCTTTATGTGACTTGTGCTTCACAAGCCGGTCGTATTCCTTGAGAAGGGATTCCATCTTCCTCAAGGCCGAATCTCGACGCATCATGGGGATTCTCGCTCTCTCCCAAAATATGAGACAGGCATCCAGGCACAGGTTCAGGCATTTAGTACGTCCAAAGTTTTGCTCCTTTTGGTGGTAAAAGTACTTTTTGAGTACTTGCAACTGAGTTGGAAGGCCACTTGATGTGATGTTCGCATCCGTCTGGCCAATAAGAAACACTTCTGTTTTCGCTCTGGTAGACACCTGGAAAGAAAACAAACTAAATAATTCCACAAATAATTTCATATCGTAATTAATTTCATTAATTAAATAAAGAAAAGCAGTAACTGGGACTCGAACCAGCGTCACAGCCGTTTGGCGGCATCGCTCAAGTCGGCGTACACAGCACGCTATCCACTACACCATCTAGGGAGTGGATAGCGTGCTGTGTACGCCGACTTGAGCGATGCCGCCAAACGGCTATGACACTGGTTCGAGTCCCAGTTACTGCTTTTCTTTATTTATAAAACTGATACGTGTACACTACGTTCTCTTTGACAATTCATTAATTAAATAAATTTCAATACCGCAGTAAAATTACATTAATTAGTATCATAAATAATTACCAGCTTAGTTGTCCAATATGCAACAGACTAATTAATTTCATGTAATATTAATAATAAATATCACTACCACAGTAAAATGACAGAAATTAAATAATAATAAATTTCAATACCACAGTAAAATGAGATAATTAGTAGCATATATAATTACCTCCATAGTTGTCCAATAGGCTATACAACACGAACCGCTCAAGTGACGAAGAAAACCGTCTTCACTGCAGGCAGGCGAGAAATGAACTGACAAAAAGTCGTCAAAGTTGGGGACCTCTAAATGCAGCGCGATCTGGTTCAAACTTGCACAAACGTGTTTTCTTGTTCTTTAGAATACGGAGAAACGTGTGGATTAAAACTCCAAGCTCATTTTTATTTTACCCTATAGGTATGAAACACCCTAATATATATATACTGTATATAACTTGCATGAATTTTAAATGTTTAAATTTAATTTTTAATTTTACGAAATAAATGTTTTCATTTCAAAATGTTTTCATTAATAACTTGCATGAATTCTAAATGTTTAAATTTAATTTTTAATTTTACAAAATAAATGTTTTCATTAATTTTTCATTTTTTTTTCTGGTCCTATGTATGAGTTGTCCTAGGTATGAGTTGTCCTAGGTATGAGTTGTCCTAGGTATGAGTTGTCCGGGTATGAGTTGTCTGGGTATGAGTTGTCCTGGTATGAGCTGTCCTGGTATGAACTGTCCTAGAACACAATATTCCATGCCATAACAAAACTAGCTTCAGTAGTTAAGTCAGCTGTCTTACACAATGATGAAAGTACAGTTTCTTGGGCAACTAGGCTAGATTTCAACATTGTTGACTTAGTCTTCCGCAATTCTGATTTGGGAGGAAATTCTGTAATAAAATTATTATGGTTAGTTTCATGATGACGCTTTAAGTTACTGGCTTTAAAGTGATTGAGTGCCACGTGGCAGATAAGACACGCAGGTTTCCCAACCTTAACAGTAAAGGCAAAGCTCTCCTCCCACTCCTGTTTAAAAACTCTATTTTCTTCTTCATATTTCCGTTTCTTACACTTTGTCTGCTCAGTCATTTTAATCAACTAAGGGGTTGTATAACTTTCGCTTGTATAGCTGAGAAAAATAGCTACTATTTGGTCTAAGAAGCCAATTTTAAAACACACTCACTCGTTACTAGACGCGGCCCGCAGGGTAGCTCGAGGGGTACTGGACACTGGTGAGTGGTGATTGGTGTTACTTATGTAATTATCCCTCTTAGTGCCTGTCACGCAAAAGAAATTGTCGTACGCATGACGCATTTTATTGTCATTTCAATTTTTCCTTGTTTTTTTTTCATATTTTTTTATTATGTGAAAAAAAATTATATTTGTATTATGAATTTTCTTTTAGGATAAAAACAATAAAAACCAAAATTGTCTCGCGAGCCGGGGTTTGGCCACCGTTGATATATATATATATTAGGGTGTTTCACGGCAGTGTGGTGGATGGATGAAGTAGAAGGAAGTTCAATCCACAGTGATGCCCCTGTTCCTTTTGCCGTGGAAACTCGTCTGAACAGGTTTCAACCAGATCAGAATACGTTTAAGGGTCCCGAGATTTGACGCTTCAGATTGCTTAGGTATTTCTAATTTCAGCTGTTCTAGAGTTAGTCGACTGCCTTTCTTCCTGACGAAAGGGTGCACTGCTCTCTGTCCTTCTTGTCAGTTGTCGAGTTTTGTCCTCGTTGTGTCTACCGTTGCGTATTTGTACTCTTTTCTAATTCGTATATTTCCTCATTACAGATAAACATGGCAACTCGAAGCAAGAAAGAGGTTTGGCTCATCGGACACCCGACTAAGGAGATCCTGGGTAGCCGCCTGCCGACGAAGTTGCAAGTCTTGCAAAAGTGCTTCTTCCATCAAAAACAGGAAAACCTAGGACGGAGAAAATGTCTGAACCTCTGTTTGGATGCTGTGATGGTGTTCTGGAAAAAAGCAAGGATCCCTACTATGAGGCGGCACGCGCTGCATTGATCTTGTGCGGGAACACGACCTGTCCGAACGAATCAAGGGGTTATCTTTCGACACAACGGCATCGAACACCGGGATTCACGTGGGAGCGTGCGTCAAGATTGAGGAGGGTCTCTGGAAGCAACTTCTTTACCTAGCATGCAGGCATCATATGTACGAAATCGTCCTGGCCCAAGTCTTCCGGTCTTCGATGGACCCCACCTCTGGGCCCGAGACTGGGATCTTCAAAAGATTCCAAGAGCAGTGGGGTTTCATCGACCGATCTCTTATCACCACTGCTATTGATTCAGATAGCTGCAGTATCGCTGGACCTCTTCAGGGTCTCAAGGACCGAACTGTCCTTGTCGTGAGGGAAGCTCTGGCTTCTGGTCAGCCGCGGGATGACTACCAAGAACTTCTTCAACTGGTCATCCTCTTTCTCGGGGAAGAGACTGTCGCCAATGTGCCACTGCGGAAGCCAGGAGCATACCACCATGCGCGGTGGATGGCGAAAGCCATTTACGGATTGAAGCTGTACCTCCTTCAGGACCAGTTCAGGATGACCGGGCGAGAGCTGAAAGGAGTCACAGAAATCTGCCTGTTCGTCGCCTTGGCCTACGCAAAGGCTTGGAATCATGCGACGAGAGCAGATCAGGCCCCACGTGTGGATCTGGAGTTCTTGCTGGACCTGGAAATACTGCAGGAAGATGCCGTGATCGTCGACGTCGCCAAGCAAGCGCAAGCGGCCATGAAACGACACCTCTGGTACTTCTCCGAGAAGCTGGTCGGCTTGGCATTCTTTGATCAAGGGGTTCCTCAGGAAGAGAAACAAAGGATGCGAGAGAACCTCGCCAAGCCGGCATCGAGGAAAGCGTTGAAGCATCTGAAGGGGAAGACCGTCCTCGGCTCCTTCAAAGGAAAGAAGATTTCGGATTTCGTTAGCTCGAGGACGAAGGATCTCTTCACCGCACTCGGGATCAACGGCGCCTTCGTCGAAAATCCCGCTTCGTCTTGGGAAAGCGACCCACACTACCAAGCAGGCCTAGCTAGGGTCCGCGTCCTGGCTGTGGTGAACGACTCGGCTGAACGGGGGATCGCTCTCATCGAGAAATTCAATACTGTCCTAACAACGAAGGAAGAAGACAAACAGTACCTGCTGAAAGCAGTTTTCAAGAACAGGAAGGATTTTCCGAAGAAGCAGAAGGAGGAAATGATGAAGAAGTGATGAGTCTGTGCTCTCTGACGTAAGGCGTGATTTCTCGGGACCCCTTATTTTTGTCGAAGGAGTCTCATTTTTGGCCAGGAGTGATAAATATGTAAAACGAATACGGGCATCTATGTAGATTAAAAATATAATGTGGTTCTCATTTATGAAACACCCTAATATATATATATATATATATATATATATATATAAGATGGAGAAGTTATTCTCCAGATATGTTGATGTAATTAGTTTTATATAGTCGTAGGCTTACGTTGTGTCCATATCACAACACTATTTCACATAGATTACTGAAGTTAAGCGATATTACAGTAGGTCTGGGCAGTAGCTGGATGGGTGACTGTCCTCTGCGCCAGGCGATGTAGCGACCTGTAAAGCTGTAGGTCCCCTCCGTCATATGACCTTTGTCGTTACAATGGAAGTTAAACAACTCGAAACATCCTTATTTATGAAGTAGACCTGATATATATATATAATATATATATATATATATATATATATGAAAATTATTTGAGGAAAGTAACACGCGAATAATATTTATGATGAAAATAACCACGAAGGAAAATTAAAACACAAAATAGTGCTCAAGCGATTTCGTCTAATGTTCCTGAGGATGTCATTAGACGAAATCGCTTGAGCACTATTTCGTGTTTTAATTTTCCTATAGATCGAATAAGTAATGAAAATGACAAATACTATAGTTTTTCTTTTTCATGATGGAAGGCCCAACGTGGGCAACGGGTTACTCGCAAAGAGGCCCCAAAATATAGCTTCCCTCGCCAGCTATCTGCCAAGCAGACAGGATCCAACTTTCAGACAGGATCTAGGGTTCACAGCTACACCTAGCCTACTATATTCAGAACCTCAACCTAAACCTCAACCTAAACCTCAACCTAAACCTTCAACCTAAACCTAGATCCTGTCCCAAAGCTGGATCCTATCTGCTTGGCAGTTAGCTAGTGAGGGAAGCTATATTTTGGGGCATCTTTGCGAGTAACCCGTTGCCCACGTTGGGTCTTCCATCATGAAAAAGAAAAACTATAGCATTTGTCATTTATAGTGGATTTAATTTCCCAGAAGAGTTCCTTGTTTCATGCACGGTCTGTGTGTAACATAAAAGTTACTCAGGGGACCGTTCTGAGTTGTATCATCTATAAGAGTATATATATATATATATATATATATATATATTATATATTACTTTGGAAATGTTATTAAAATTTTTTCTTTTTTTTAAATTAGCTTTGACTTTTCGCATTATACTAGGGGCACTCAATATATTTTGCCCCACCTTTTTTTATTAGCTAAATAATAGACCATGGGGCTGAAATGTCTTTTGGGCCGTAAGTTTGAACTTTCTGCGCTTTACATAACCGCATTTTTCCAGTTTGAACTTACCCTCCGTGTATAAAACCGCTTTTAAACGCTCTTTTATAAAACCGATGGTTAACGCAGTTTAAAAAATGGCGTCTGACAGTGATGTACGTCGTAAATAGAGAGCTGTTATTGAGTTCTTAACCGCAGAGAAAGAAACAGTTGGAAATATTCACAAACGTCTACAAAACGTTTACGGAGATGCTGTTTTTGAGCGAAGCACAGTTAGACACTGGTCTAAACGTGTGAGATCATCGAAGAGAGGGAGAGCCAGCCTCGATGATGAGCCACGCAGCGGTCGCCCGGCATCGGCTGTGACATCTCACACTGTGCACCGTGCTAACAGCATCATTCGATCAAATCGGCGCGTCACATACAACGAACTATCACGGGAGCTAGGAATTAGTGAAGGAAGTGTGAATACGATAATTCAGCAACTGGGATACTCAAAAGTGTGTTCACAGTTTGTTCCTCGCCAACTGACTAGAGATCACAAAGCCCATAGAAAAGAAATTGTTTGCGAGTCGTTGGTTCGATACGAGACAGAAGGGAATGACTTCATTTCACGAATTGTGACTGGGGATGAGACTTGGGTAAACCACTTTGAACCTGAAACAAAACGTTAATCCATGGAGTGGCATCACACACACTCCCCACGCAAGAAAAAGTTCAAAATGGCTCCCTCTGCAGAAAAGGTTATGGCTGCCATCTTTTGGGACATGAAAGGGGTGATTCTGGTGGACATTATGAAGAAAGGACAAACAATCAACTCAGAGGCATATATTGCTGCCCTACAGAGACTCCAGAGACGTATAAAGCGAGTTCGACCGGAGAGAAAACTGGAAGACGTCCTTCTTTTGCACGATAACGCAAGACCACACAACAGTTTGCAAACAAGAGAGGCCATCACAAAAATGCGGTTGACTGTGTTACCCCACCCTCCATACAGCCCGGATCTGGCACCTTCAGACTTCCATTTATTTGGGTCAATGAAGGATGCTATTCGTGGAAGAAAGTTTCAGAGTGACGATGAAGTTGGTGAGAAGGTTAAGAGGTGTCTCCAGCGGAATCCAGAGGACTTTTACCAGCAATAAATAAAGGCCCTTGTTTCGAGGTGGAGGAAAGCCGTAGAAAAGGACGGAGACTACGTGGAAAAATAAAAACTTGTAAAAAAGGTATGTAACTACTTGTGTACAAAATTTCTGGAACTTACAAGGAAACTTGGAAAGAAAAAAAAAGGTCGGGCAAAATATATTGAGTGGCCCTCAGTAGAATGGACGCAAAAGGAGATAGTGCAATGCAATTGCAAATGTTGAGTAATGTTGCAAAGGAAATGTCGCATACTGTTATGCAACAAGGGGAATGTTACAAGAGGTTATGTAACAAAGGGGGAGGGGGATTGTTGCAAGATGTTATGCAACTTGGGGGCGGAGTTATCCCCTAAGTTGCAATGAACTCCCGTTGGGGTGAGACCTCTTTGGTGGAGAAGTTGGGACGGCCTCACCCCCCAAATGGGTATACCTAACCTAAGAGAGAGAGGAGAAGGAGAGAGGAGTATTCGCTTGGTAGGAGCCAAGCGCATAATAAGACTTCACCCGAGCGGCCGCTGTCTTATAAGTTCCTAATCAGCCAGTTGACCAAATCCACCAGTTGGCTTAACTGGCTGAGTTGCCAGATTGCGCTATTTATTTAATTAAAGCATATATTCAAACTTAATCCGCCAGTTGGCTCAACCAGCCAGTTGACTTATAAGGCGTAAATGGCTTGGTCAGGTGCACATTATTAGGGTTGAGTTGCCAGATTGCACTCTATATTTAATTAAAACATATATTCTGGCTTAACCAGCCAGTTGACTTAGAAGGAGTAAATTGATTGTTCAGGTGTACATTATTAGGGCTGAGTTGGCACATTGCGCTATTTATTTAATTAAAGCATATATTCTGGCATATTCCGCCAGTTTGCTTAACCAGCCAGTTGACGTGGAATACCTAGAAGGCAGATGTAAATATTATTACCTTTTCAACCGCCATATTGAGCTATTCAGATATTTTTGACAGTTGGCTTAGAAATCCGTCAGCCGTTTTAGAAGGCAGACATTTGATATAATTAAATAATAATGTTGTTTACAACCAAAAGAATTAAATAAAACACCATTACATCATTCTGTTTATTTAGGCGAATTATTGGAACCAATTCCAATTTCAAACGATGGAATATATATGATCAAAAAATAAAAAATAAATAATATTGGCATAAGAAATACGAACAAGGAATAGTTATATATGTTAATCAAAAATATACAAAACGATTTAGTACAACCATCACTATATTAGTACAGGAAAAAAAATATATATACACAGTTATATTAAATAATTAAATATATTGAAAATAAAAAAACTAATATACAAAACGAAGGAGTTTAATCAGCAACATATTAGTACAGTAAAAATATATATACACACAATTATATTAAATAATTAAATATATTGAAAATAAATATACATCAAATTACTTTATGTTCTACGGCGCAAAACACTAAACTCAAACGTGATCGAGTCTACAGTCACATCATTATTGATTTGCACTACACGGTAAATATGGCCAAGCATTATTTCGCCGCTCAAGTTATACGGATACCCATACTCGATATAAATGGCCTTCATATCGTTTAATACTTTTTGTGCCCACTTTACATTCGGTTGACAATTTATCTTTAAACACGGCTAGAATACAATCAAATGCAAGCAAAAAGAGGTCATCGTTAGCCACAACATCATTATTAAACACAAGTTTATAAACACTCCTTTCCAATCGAGAGTTTTTTCTTACCGTCCCGAGCTTCTCAATCGTGAACTCTTCTTCACTCTCCATAGCGGCAATTGAAATATTCTTCCAAGTCGTAACGTCAGCTACTCATTATATAGAGATACAGCTCTTCAGCTCTTCTACTGCTGAAGTGCTTTGTACCAAAGTTCAGGATATTTCAAAGAGTCTAAACCTTTTAAATAAGCATCCAGCTCTAGACCATTCTCGCCTTGTTCACTCCTACACTCGATAAATCCGTCGAGCAGAGCGGTGTATGCGTATTGAAGAACCGTGTCAAAATAAATCATATCCGCAACACGAGCGTCTAATATAGGCTTCAGCTTGCGGAATCCGACGATTTCAAACATTCTGTCGAGGATGAAACAGTTTCGCGTAGGGACAAGAACGTTATTATCAGATACATTCTTCCACATCAGTCATATATCAATGCATGGATAATCATTATTTATACACAACGTGCAAACAACGGCATATGAGGGGGCATCACTAATCTGTTCTCTTCTTGTACCTACACCTGCTGGTATTTTATAACGGTCCTCTCCCCACTTCTCAACTATCACGAAGATTCTATTCATCTCCTCAACAATTAAATAAATAACTTTACGTTTACCAGAGTTTGCTTGCCTACAAGTCGTTTCAAGTACAGAGTTAATGACACCGGTTTCGCGCCTGAACACGCGCAATGACTTCGTCACGGACACATCGTACACGGCGTATTCGTACGTCCAGTCGGTTCAAGTTATGAAATGACTATGAGCCACAGGTGGGACGGATCGGCTCGACGACCAGAGTGAGTTGCCATAAACTGATGAAACGTGTACGGGTTTGTTGGAACTCGTGTGTTTCGGAGGGGTGAGGTACACGGGCGGGCGGCTCGACGGGGGGAGCGAGTCACACCATAAACTGCTAAAGCGTGTACGGGCTTCTTCGAATACTTGTGCCCCATTATACTGGGCAATCAGAATTTTTCCGCTACATGAAGCAATACTGGTTTTAATGTTTTATCGGAATGCTCACCAGACGTTCATTTCCATAAACTAAACACATTTTATTCACATTCCGGTGCACTATTTGAGAGAAACATATGCCCATATTTCTCTTTTTTGTTTAACAAACGATACTCGTCCCTAAAGTCTGTTAAGAACTCGCACAGGCCATTAGCCACAACCTCACTACAAACCTCGTCATGATATATATTAATATAGTGGTACAAATACTTAAGATTCTCCATGATGACAAGATTTACATTCTCAACCGTAGGGTATGAGTACTCGGTATGATGTAACATGACATAATATCGCTTGTCACACCACACATCAACAAGACTCTCTAACCATAACCGTTGCTTATCTTCTGAACGTGTTGTTTATTCTACTTCCGTAATATGTGAGCTTTTATAAAGGTTAGGTCTACAACATACTTCAATATATCGCTTGTACTACGAAATCCTACAATGCCCTCGCCAGAATATGCATAGAGTAGTTGAACATCTTGTTCCATCGCACGGTTCAATGTAGCCTTAAAAGTGTCAAAGGAGGGTGGAATAGGGAGTTTTTCAGTATCCACCACATCTTGGCACTTTGCCGAATACCACTTCATAAACGTTGAACACGCAATATTAAAGGTAGCCATCACTACTTTTCGTCTACGCGAGAAAATACACGTCTGAGCACAAGAGTTTGCAGAGGTCAACTGACCGCGCAGGGTAGAAATATGCCTCAGGTAGTGGCAGGAGTCACGTGACAGATCTTACAGTGGGCGGAGCTTTGGAATGTACACACGCACGCACCCAAAGGAGAAACTGAAACCTTAATTGAAGCAAATATACGTAATAAATAAACATATCGTTAACAATACACATATATAAATACAATCAAGGATTAAGGTATCGAAAGGGTAAGGTATCATAGGTACCAGGCACCTGGTAACGCTTCCTATAGGTGTTACGGCATACCTTCGTGCCCCTAAGTTCCTTCACACACCACAGTTTCTGCGCCCGAAAATTGTGCGTCCCAACAGTCAGTTGGGTGGGTGGTCGGCCTCATCTTCCAAGCACACTAGATCCTTCAACGAGTCAAAGTTAACGACTCGACGGTTTGCATGGTTAAGCGTGATACCCTTAGCCTTCACGATATACTTCATATCATCCCTCACCCTCACCAGTACCCCATAGGTTTTTGGCCCTGTTGATACAAATGAGTCTGCGTATGCACCATCACCATACTCATCCTTGATCTCGTCAGTTAGCTCTCCGAGGAATTCCCCAATAGCAGGAATGTATTCATCCTCCCTCGCTGTGAATATTACGCTATCTGTGTCAGCGTATAGCACCCTCCGCCCAAGAGAGTGCAGTAGTCCCCAAAGCTTGATGCGGGCGTAGGCAGTTGTGAAGCTGGCTACAGGTATGTTTGTAACCCGTGAGGTATCTGTGGCCAGCTCGGTGATGTTGTACTTTATTATGTAAGTATTACCTACATTCACGTTCTCCATAAACTCTTTATCGGGAGCTTTGGCATAATCCCAGACTTCACTATAACTTTGTGCCAAATGAACGTTCCCGTTGCCAGTATTCTGTGCAAATTTCCACCAAAGACTGTTTAGACACAACTTTGCACTAAAACGCTTGCCAGGATTCTTAACAATTTGGGACCGGTGAAGCTGCATACCTTCATGGGCACGGTAACGCTGAATGTAAGCCGTTTTTTCATCTTCGGTATCAACCCCACGCTGATATCCCGATGCTTCTACCTTATCCTTCAAAAAAGCGTTTATATATGGCGTGAAAAGGTTGGGTAGCTTCCGAAACCTTCACACCTCATGTATCTTCAATATTCTGTACCCATGGCGAACGGCTAGGGCCAGCTCAGGGTTTGTATATACACCTCTGAACTTACGCTGGTTGGTTGTATGGTTACAATCACCGTTGTTCTCCTCTGCGCACTTCACGCACAGGGGAAACATGAGCGTGTGATAACGACGGGTAAGATCGGCATCCACAAATCGAGAGGGGGGAGCACGTCTACGAAAGAGAGTCCAAAGTAGCGCTCACTAAAGTTAGCTGAAAACTCCTCGATGGTTGGTATGGTGGAACCCACCAGTTTTTCAGGCGCACCTACGGGGTACGGATTGTTCTTAATCACGTAGGGGTATAAAGAGCAGAAGTCGTAATAATGGAGTTTCACGCCCTCCACATGCGGAACGTATAGCTTGAATGGGTTTGTACGCCCTCCAAACAAGCTGTCACCGTTTGAGGGGGACCAACACCATTGAACGTTTGATGGTCCTTATTTCTTCACGGTAATGGTCATCTGTTTCCATCCGTGCATCATGCTCATGCTCCCACACGATCTTGTGAGTGAACTGGGAGCCTATAAGTTGATCGCGGTTACGGGTCCATGCGAGGCTGTCGGCGGGGATCTTCCATGGAGATCCCCTGTGACGGCACACTCAGCGCGCGGGCATCCATGCCACCAGCAGCCGTTAAAGGAATACACAGTCTTCTCACCAGTGGTTGGATCCTCACTTAGGCCATCAACCCAAAAAACACGACCATTGACCTTAACGGGTACTTCACCCGTGTTGCGGGCATGTTTTATGTATACCCCGGTCTGTTGCTGTAGTGTATGAGCCAGTAAATAGCCTTGTGCCCATAACTGCGGGGGTTGTTTCTGTGAATGACTGCTAAGGTGTCTTTAGGCATGAAGTTATTCTTGAACACTGTAAAACATAATGAGGCGATCGTGGTCGCGACTTGCAGCGGATCGCATTTGAAACGGGCTATGTACATCCTTCTAAAGGCCTGGAAACATACCTTAAGCACACGCACATCATTCACGCAATAACGTTCACATTCATCAACTATATTGCATGGACTCGCTTCATTAAAACTGTTGTAATAGGAGTCAAAATGTTCACGCTCAGTATCACTCATGTTGGTGTAGTTAAAGTAATGCTTGGGTGGAGGTAGTCCTACGTAATTTAAAGTTCCGCTAGTGAGGAATGTGTAAGGAAATACCCTTTTGAAACTTCAGCGGCTACACCCATCACCTTGGGTAGCTTTGCAAATTTACAAGGTGTGAACAGCAGGGTGTCTTTAAACTGTACATTACCTCTTATCGGCATTTTTATTAGTTTGTTGTCTCTTTTCAAGGGATCACCTGTAAATATCGCAGACGACTCGTGTTCAAGCAACTCCTTATAAAGGAACTGTGTCAAATTTCGCCCCGTTATGAGCAAGAACATGACAGTCATTTTTTTTAACTTGTCCGCTAATTTGACAATATAGGATACAAATATTTTCACAGGGCTGCCGTGCGCAGTCTTTTTAAAAACATTTGTCCGTTTTCCACATATGTGACACCCGCCACACTCGATCTTCATGCACTCATCACAGATAGTCTGACTTACGAGTAAATGTGGAATAACCTCTTTGGTTTCAGTGTTCGTGTAAGTTTCCATATCGTAGTACGCGGTTATACAAGGGCTTTTTTTAAACTTAGCATCTTTCATATAACATACATGCTTCATTCCATCCGCCTTATATTTTTCATGACATGTAGAAAAGTGAATTTCATCGCATTTATTTTTGAAATTCTCCCAATTATCCATCATGTGAAACATACCGCACTTATAAAACCTCATTTTTCTGCATGTGCCAATTGATTTATGGAGTTCAAAGCATTTATTATTGAAAAATATTCGTCTACACACATTACATTCCCTCTTCTCGGTTTCAAATACACGACTTTCACATTTTGGGCTTTTACACTGCTCACATACCATGTAGCAATCCTTACAATGTTTCACTATATCATCAGCAAACTGCAGACATCCCTTACACAAATCATGATGCCTTCCATATTTTCGACTTTTATCATAACTGGCGTAGAAAGCCCTTATGTTACGGATGGGGAGATAAGATGTTCCTGATAATCCTAAAATAAGTAGAGGTATTGTACGATCTCTCACGCAGCTTTTAAAAACATACATAGTCCTACGACGATCATCCATTCCAAATACGACTATACGCGCATTCATTTCCTGCTCGGCCCTTCTCAGTTCTTCAGGACCCATATTATAATCAAACTAAAGCTTAAAATATGAAGGCAGTTTACGAGCACGCTGCACAACCGTAGGCAGGTAAATTTCGTGCGTCCATGCATTTAGCACAGTGAACATATGAGCTAAGACTATTGCTATAAAGCTGCAACCACGATCGACGTTTAAATGCTTTCTATAAATAACCGGAGAATTGAAATTAAGAGTATAAGGTGTGGCACTCTGACCCGCAACCCGGAACACTCTTTCAATATCTACCATGAAGTTGTCCATATTGAAGGCTGTACTACTTTGAGAGGCTTGCATTATACGCCCAAATATATTCTATGTCTACAGCCGTCAAACGTCTGAACGGTATTACTACCCAAAAATCATCATCTGACCCGAACTTGAAGGACAACCTCGTCCGGACTTCACGTTCGTCGCGATTCTGAAGAGCAAACTCCACAACACGTTCAACTACGCGTCGCAGTCCAACACCGTTGTATACAGGGAGCCAAGGTCAACCCTGATCACGCACCGATTCCTAGTCAGGGCGTAGCGGTGGGGGTAGCGGTGCGCACCAGCTCGAATGTTATACCATCCTCCACAGTATGAGAACCTGCTGCTGCTGTGGGGGAATTGCCCGGAACTGAACGGGACTAATGGGGTATATTTGAGGAAGTTACTATTGTTGGGGTTGTGTCGTCAGACGTAGAGGATTGGGGCTCTATTATTGGGGTTCTAACAACCGGCGCAACCCTGGCGCACTTTATACCTGACGTGGAGGGTTCTTCATCATGCTTCCGCTTTGAATTGTCACATGCTACAGGTATCGCTGGTGAGGGTTCGCCAGCGGGTAAGGATCATGTAGTCACACGGTCATCAGGGTCATGTGTGATATCGATGATGGGGGAGCTGTACATCTTCGTCATTCACGGTTCTGTGGAAGAAGAAAAACAAGAATATAAGGAGCAACACTCAAAATTTGTAATATTTTGTAAATGACCCACTTAGGGGTGTAACGTATTAGAGATTGATTCTGTAGAAAAATTCAGGTTCACAAGCCCCTCCACATGTATTATATCTGGCCATACAGGATGTGGAAAAACTGTATTTATGCTTAAAATCATTAAAGACAAGGGGGAGATGTTCTCAAAATTTGTACATAAAGTAATATAGTGCTATTCGACGTATCAGTCAGCGTTCACCGAGTACCACGATGAAATTTTGTTCTACAAAGGTGTATATGACGTTAATTCATTAAAGTGTAATGACAATACAGTCATTGTAATTGAAAATCTCATATTGGAAATGGATAAAACGTTTGCCGAGACATTTACAGTGTTCTCCCACCATCTTAACATAAGCGTATTCTTCATCAATCAGAATCTATTTTTAAAAAATAGATACATGCGCGATGTGTCGTTAAATACACAATATCTAGTCTTATTCGCGCAACGTAGTGATGTGTCACAAATTGGGGTATTAGCCAATCAAATGTTCCGGAATCAACGTAAGGAGTTTTTGGAGGTTTATAAAGAAGCCACAAGTATGCGTTACGGATATTTGCTTTGTGACCTTCACCCGCGAAACACGTTTAGGGTGCTTCTAAGAACGAATATACCCAAACGACCTGAAACGTGTATATTCCAGAATGACAAATAGGCTGAAGAAATATCGTGAATAAAAATCTATCAACGATTACCCCGGGCACTGCAACAGATGTTTGTTAAAAATATCGACTCGGACTTTTTAAAATGCATCTGTGAAATCTGTCTTAATGTTATAAAATGTAATGTGCGTGCCAATGAAACCCCCTTAAGACCCGCTTACGTCGTTACAAGAACATAATACGCGCTCGCTCGTAAAAGTCAAACTGTGGGGAAGAAAAAGCGAATTATTGTACAAAGAGGAGGATCATTCCTCCCCATCTTATTTTCAGTTTTGGGTCCTTTACTGACTAGATTAATATAATGAAGAAGGTGGTAGTGATCCCGCACGAGGTGTATGCTTCATTGCAAAGTTCAAAGATTCCAGACACGGCTCTAGAACCCCGTAAAAGTAGGCTTAAAAGAATGGAAAGCGAGTTGCTAGCCCTATTAAACAGTGAAAAGTCACCTGATGAGAAAAGGATCTTGTACCAAGAGGCTTTGCAGAAATTTCTTCATGAGTACGAAGATTAAAAGTATCCGACAGAGCTCCCCGTGGTTATTAGGGACAGCGCGAGCAACGCTGAGCATGGCGACATAGGAACCGAGCCCGACATTAGGGATCAACAACCAAAGAATAACGGAACGCAACACATCGAGCATGTATTAAAAAGCAGTCTCCCACATACATTGAGGAATAAAGGCTTTAGTCTTTATAATCTATTGAGTGAGGACCTCATCATACAGTGGGCCGATACAGGCGAGGTCAATGTTGAAGGAACTAGGGTACAAGGATCCAACATCGTTGACATTATCCATGATCTGGTGAGAGTGAGACAGGCCCTCACAAAGAGGATAGAAGCATATTAAAGCAAGACTACAACAAAATAAATGTCCCCAAAACATTCGTAGGTAATCTGAATAGGTTAAAAGATTAGGATCAGGTCTCGCATGTGTCACAACTGAGTACGCCATCACCCCCAGCAGTAGCGTCTCTGAAGAGGAGAAAGAAGAGAACAAACGGCCAACCTTATCCACGTGTCTCTAAAATAAGCAAATGGCTAATATATTAAGTCAACGCTATTATGACATTTCTAACCCCGCTTCCTATGGCAGTGTTAATAGACTGTACAGAGGTGTTTACGGAGTAGGGATAAAAGATGTTGAGATGTTTTTGCGGGAGCAGGATGCTTAAACACTTCATAAACCGGTGATAAAAAGGTTTAAATCAGCCAAGACCACAGCGACTTCGATTGAATCTATTTGGCAAGCAGATTTAACAGACATGCAAAGATATTCAGTGTATAATGATGGCTACCGCTACATCCTATTCATAATAGATGTATTCTCTAGATATCTGTGGTCAAGCGCACTGAAAAATAAATCGCCTGAAACAGTTGCTAAAGCGACCAAAACGCTGATGTTAAAAGAAGATAGAGTTCCTGACTATTTTTGTACAGATATGGGGAAAGAGTTTATAGGTCGCGCTTTTCAGAACATGCTGACAGAGTTTAATATCAGTTACTACACTAACAGTTCTATACATGAGGCATCTTTAGCTGAAAGAGTTCAACGTACCATAAAGGAACGCATGCATCGCTCTTTACACATAAAAACACATACAGATATATAAACATTCTGGGGTCATTAACGTCGTCATACAACCGTTCACACCACCGTACGATTGGCACAACACCTAAATAAGTTTTAGAAAGAGGTAAGCTGCCAGAGGTGAAAAGAGGTGGGGATGATTATGTAAGGCTATCACGTTCGGGAAAGGAATTCGCGAAGGATTTGAGCAAGGATGGACACGTGAGATATTTAAAGTTAGTGCTATGAGACCTAAAGGCGAGATAATGATGTATTACGTTGAAGATTTGAATGGGGATGAGATCGCTGGAGACTTTTACTGCGAGGAGTTGCAGAAAGTGACATTTAATTTAGGAAAAAGTGTGTTTAAAATTGAAAAAATTTTAGGCAGCGAAGGTTCAGGAAAGAGAAAAATGTATCTGGTGAAATGGCTGGGTTACCCAGAAAGCTTCAACACCTATATAAAAGCTGCTGCAATAATGAAGCTTAAATAGTATGCAACATGGCTGCTAGCCACTTCCATGTCACACTCCCGTCCTCTTCTTCTCTCTCTGTACATCCTAACAACACTCTCGCCAACTTTGTGACAGAACTCCACAGACCCTTTGAATTGGAGCGTGATTCGTTTGAGGTGGGTTTATGTGAACTCCAGTTAGCTACCAAATTTTTAGCTCTTGAAAATGAGCAAATCATATTTCTGATCCTTAGAAGAATCGATGAGTGAGAAAAATTAGACATAACCTAAGCCAATACTATACGATCAGTCCTGCTCGGTGAGGTACAGTACTATAGTACAAATGTAACGCTAGGAATTGGTCATTATGACAGCCATGGACATTGTGACGGTGTTAAACAAGAGTCTTGAAAAGTCGTACCTGACAAACGATTTACTTTTTGAAGTCGAAAACATGGACACGCCTGCATGCACACTGAAGTTAAAATCAACGCTTAGTAGAAATATTAAAGATAAAGAGCTGTTCACAATTGTGGCCGAGGGTCGATATAGCGCAGCTCTCCAAAGAGATACCTTTCACGAGGTACAACATGACTTGTTCAGCTTAATGTATCGGTTGAAGATGGAGAAATTGGGTGAAAGCTGCCCATCCCCAGACATGTGCTATATTTACAGCAATATCGTAGGGCATCAATTTGTTGGGGACACCCAGGCGCGCCTGCTGCGCATTGCACACATCCCCAACTATAGAGGGAAAAGTTTGAGATTACGTATGACAAGCCTCCTTATGTGAATGTTGCGACTAATCTATTAACTAATATCTCGGTATATATAAGAACGATTGAGGGAAAATTTTTCCCATTCGGTGATGGGAGCTGAACAGTGAAGCTACAATTTCGTCGCCTTCAGTTATGATGACCCGAAGGCCATTCACAGTCTATCGAGGGGTGAGATATCAGCGTGGGAGTGGGCTTAGATCCATTTATTCAACCATACTACGCACCGCTGTCCCACTGTTGAAAAGGGGTGCTAGATACCTTGGGAGGAACGCTTTACAATCAGGTTTTAACGCGGTAGAAGACATAATGGGTTGAACTAAACCTGAAGAAGCCCTAAAAAAACATTTAAAACGTACACGGGACGCAATCATCAAAGATGCAAAGAGAAAAATGCGTGGTGGCGGAAAGAAGAGAACTGTCAGGAAGAAGGGGTTACCTCACGTGGCGCTAAATATAAAAGGAACTAAAAAAAGAAGTGCTCTAAGCGTATGAAGCCTATGGCTGATCATTTTTTTAACTGAATATAAGCTGAGGACACTACTCTCACGATCATAGGCTGATTACTAGTTGTCAAGAGAGGTGGTACTATTTCTGACTCGTCATGGGGCTTTTCATCCATCCGTGTAGTTCACAATGCTGTAAATCGGAACTGTCCCTCTTTGATATGCCCCCCACTCAGGTCTCTATTGAGCATAGCGACTTTATTACAATTAACACATTAAACACAATTAGTTCACCTAGTGACCCTATATAATTCATGATACCCAGCTCATGCCCTTACTTTTTTGACCCGAGCTGCATGCACATGTACGCTAAACTGCGTATAGCCCATTCAGATGGAACGGACTGCGATGATAGTTACTGTGCATACCCTGAAACCAACTTTCTACACTCCATATTCAGCCAGTGTGAGGTGTATTTAAATCAGGTTAACATCTCGGCAGGAACGGGGTATTATCACCTACGAGCCTATCTGGAAAATGTCCTCAACTTTTCAAAAGAAGCGAAGGACACCTCTTCAACCGCCGAGGGCTATTATCAGACTAAAGACGAAAGTAGTATAAAGGTTAAATTTAAAAATTCTAAAAAAATGATTTAGGAGTGTTTTAGCCGTCTTCACACAGCCTTCACGTTCCAGGCGAAACTGCTTTTGAACGGCGTCGATGTGAAACTAAAGCTCTTCCGCACGAGTCCTGAGATCTGCATAAATCTGGGGTCTGATCAAGAAGAGGGCGCAAAACCAGTTGTGATTCACATTATGGAAACATATTTACGTGCTCGGCGAGTGAAATGAAGTTCCCCGAAATATGTAGAAATTGAAAAAAATTTAATACACGCAACAGTAAAATACCCAATTAACAGAGTACAGATCAAACTATACACGGTGTCCGCCGGGTTGGCCTCGAAGCAGCTAGAGAACGTGGCCCTTGGAGTTCTACCTAAAAGGTTATTAATTGGAATGCAGGACCACGCCTCGACGAAAGGAAAATATAAAAAGAGCGCCTTTAAATTCGAGAATTTCGGCCTTAAAAATATAACTTTATACGTACGTAAATGGCCTTGCATTGGAAGGGATTATGGCCACGGACTACTCATCAGACGCTGTGTTCCCCCTCTGCGCTAGAGCTTATAGTAGTCTGGCTGATAATGCTGGTGCCTGTGACGAGCTTGGGTTTGGCTTAACGCAGATAGAATTTGTGGAAGAATTTAACATTTATTCATTTGATATTACGCCTGACTTGTCTGCTAGCATAAATACGCACTTAGGTCCACAAGAAAGTGGGAACATCTCAGTCAGGTTAGAATTTGCCAATCCTATAGACGCGCCTATTAGTGTACTCGTGTACCTCGAATCACAGACTCTAATAGAAGTTGACCCTTTCAGGAACGTGGGCACAGACTTTTAAAATGGACGCGAATACACTCCAGAGAGTAATGAAAAGTGACCGAATCACACTCTCAAAATTTATAGTTGTGTTTGTGAAGAATGAAATATTGAAATTGCCAACTACGAGAGACTGGTACGGGATTATCGTGAAAACCGACATTGTTGGGGGTGAGGAGATTCATTGGTTTGCAATCTATTTTAAAAATAGGGAAAGAATGTATTATTTTGATTCACTCGGCACTCATCCCTGGAATGACCCTGTTATAGTAAAATTTATCGAGCGGATACATGTCCCTGAAATTGTATAGAATCCTTAACGTTTCCAAGGATATTTTAGTAACACTTGTGGCAAGTATAGGCTTTCATTTCTCCTGCACATGTCACGTGGGAAGGGATTTATAAATTTTTACAATTTATTTGATTTGTGCGACACTGAAATGAATGAAGAGTTGGTATACAGAAAGATAAAAAAAGGTACCCATTTGTGAGCACCCGTTGTATTGTGTAAAGGTGTATAATTGTATCTATAGTGTGTAAAGGCGTATTTGTAAAATGTCTCCATTAAGGCTTATTTAATGGACGCTAGTTCTGTAAGCCGCTTTGTACATGTTCTCTACCATTTACTAAATTAAATGAAAATACAATGTTTTATTCTTAACCCCAATAAACTTACATTAGTTCCTTGATGACCTGTCATTCGTTGGACCGGATGTGAGCCAAAACCTCGACCTCGGTATTCAGGTCGCTGGGTTGGCTGTGCGGTAAAGCCTCCAATTCATTTATTCCCCTTCCATCAAAACGAAAAGTAGCTATAACATGTTCAAGTTCCGTTTCGCTCCTTTCAGGAGAAATTAACATGATTAGTTGATACTGAATCATTTAAAGTTAAGTTAAATTAAAGTTTAATTATGCCGGGGTATGCGACACTAGGTTAGGTTATATTAAGAGATGAGTGGAAAAAACTGGGTGATGGAATCCCCGTTAAACCGTAGGTCTAGGGTGGGGTGAAAAGTTTGACCTTCTTGGGTAGGTTAGGCTAGGTTATATTATACCCGGATAGGTTACGCTAGGTTAGGCTATATTATGTCCGGTTAGGTTAGGTTATATTATAACCGGTTAGGTTATGCTAGGTTAGGTTATATCACACCAGTAACGATTCCGGTTGTTAACACATACAACCATATATATATATATATATATATATATATATATATATACAGTATATATATGGGGAGGGAGCTACAATAACAGAAAACGCTTGGGTGGTGGATTCTCCGTTAAAACGTAGGTCTAGGGTGGGGTGAAAAGTTTGACCTTCTGTGCTAGGTTAGGTTAGGTTATATTATACCAGGATAGGCTACGCTAGGTTAGGCTATATTATGTCCGGTTAGGTTAGGTTATATTATAATCGGTTAGGTAATGCTAGGTTAGGTTATATCACACCCGTAAGGGCTCGGTTAGGTTATATTACGACCGGTCAGGCTATGCTAGGTTAGGCTAGGTTAGGCTATGCTAGGTTAGGTTATATTACGCCGGTCAGGCTATGCTAGGTTACGCTAGATTATGCTAGTTTAGGTTATATTATTATATACGAGAAAGAGCCCTGGGATTAATTTTTCGTTGTAGAAAAACTCAGAATAAAAGAAAAAAATTATTTTACTAAATAAATTATAAACGAGAAAGAATCCACCATGGTTAGGTTAGGCTAGGTTAGGCTATATTATTATAAACGATAAAGAATCTTGGGCTGATATATATATATATACGCTACGTTAGGTTAGGCTATATTATTTCCAGGTTAGGTTCAGTTGTATTAGGTTAGGTTAGGCTATATTATTTCCCGGTTAGGTTCAGTTGTGTTAGGTTAGGTTAGGCAATATTATGTCCCGGCTAGGATGTGATAGGTTAGGTTAGGTTATATTATTAAAAACGAGAAAGAGTCCTGGGATTAATTTTTTTGTTGTAGAGAAACTCAGAATAAAAGGAAAAATCAGATTATTAATTAAAATATAAACGAGAAAGAAACCACCATGGTTAGGTTAGGCTAGGTTAAGCTATATTATTATAAACGATAAAGAGTCGTGGGCCGATATGTATATATATATATATATATATATCTATATATATATATAAAGGCTATGTTAGATTAGGCTATATTATGTCCCGGTTAGGTTCAGTTGTGTTAGGTTAGGTTATATTATATCTGGTTAGGCCATGCTAGGTTAGCTCGACCTCTGGGCAGATTTCCTTGCACTTCGTTTTATTATGAATTTTAAAAATTATAATACTTACAATGAATGAAACGTTGTATATAGACCGAGAATAAATCACAAACTAGTTTTTCAAAATGCATTTATTATGGCTCTTTATAAATTAACTCACACACTGGGCAATAATTAAAAACCTATTGCTTTTCACCAAAATACACACAGAGGAACATATATATATATATATATATAGAGAGAGAGAGAGAGAGAGAGAGAGAGAGAGAAAGAGAGAGAGAGAGAGACCGGGCCTCGATCTCTGAGCAGATAGCCTTTCACTTCGTTTTATTACGGCTTTTTATAAATTAACTAACACTGATTGAAACGTTATATATACATAGCCTGGCCTTCCGCTTAAATCACAAACTATTTTTCAAAACGCATATATTATGGCCTTTTATGAATTATTTAACACTGAATAAACCGAAGTATATAATCACAAATTAATTACTTACATTTTAATATCGTCTTCATTGAACGGTTCTTGCACTCCGTAAAATTTCTGCAATGGAATGCGTTGAAAGTAGGGCGTTCCGGTCTGCAGCTGCGAAAAGGTGGAGCGCAGCCGCTGCATAGAAATCTTTATCTTCAAACAAATCCGGAGAGTTGTAGAGCGACGTTTGGCTCATGACGAGGTATTTCTGTAGCACTCGCTGATAATGCAACTGATGAGGATTCCAGACGAAAATGCTCCATTTTATAATGGGGCTCGTAATTGTGAACATCTCACAATACCCGATTCGCGAGCTTCTTATTGGCTATCAGTGAAATTTGGGTGGGGTCTAACGTATAGGCCCGCCTAGCATCCAACCAGAGGTCCTGGGCTCCGCCCACAGGGTTGTGATTGGCTGCCCTGTGAAATCAGGGGCGTGTCAGATATACCCATTCGTAGAGAGAGAGAAACGCGTTGTTTTTATCTTGCTTTCTGGCTCCGATGATTTGGCGGGGGAATGGAGATTTGAACGTATGATAGGCATCTACTTATATGAGGTGCTTAACGAGGTTGAAAGATAAATTTGTAAACGGTTTATTGTACCCCATCTAAAATAGGTTCGGAAAATTTATTATTTCCTCTGAAAAATAATTCATCAGAAACTGGAAATAACTATTAAAGTCACTTATCCGTGAAGGAAAAAGGAAAAATCATCAGTGCGCGAAGGTCTACAGCACTTCGAAACAATTCTCGTACCTGTAAAGTTTATGACATGCGTATAAATGAAAAATCATCTGTGCATGAAGGCTCGCCTACCGCACCATATACTGGGGTATTAGGACCTCACCTGTATATCTTCGATTGTCAGAAAAGGAAGGGTTTTAGTGACATTCGAAGATATATTCAGAATTCGGGTACAAATCGCATATGTTTGAGAGAAACGCTAAACTGAATTCTCAATTGCGCGTGAAGTTTAATCTTTATGATGTCTATGCCCCGAAACAATAAAACTTCTGCGGAAAGAAGTTTATCTATCGCCTTCGTCAAACTCCACAATTTTCAGAACGATATTTAATTGTGTATATCCTTCTATTGTTCAGCTATTTACATCGTTTAATTAGGAAATGTTTAGAAAGGTTTTTGTTTATATGCTTTCACCTTCTTCTCTTCATTTCCCTCCTTTATCATATTTCCTTCTATTTATTCATTTGTGCTGCACATTTTCATTTTAATGCTATGTGTACCATTTGTTCTGTTTTAATTTGCAGAAGTTATGGGTTTTAGTGAAGGAAGGAAGGGTTTTAGTGACATTCGAAGATATATTCAGAATTCGGGCACAAATCGCATATGTTTGAGAGAAACGCTAAACTGAATTCTCAAATGCGCATCATCTTTATGATGTATATGCCCCGAAACAATAAAACTTCTGTGTATATAAATATTTTTTCCCCATAAATATTTGTCCTTCTATTGTTCAGCTATTTACAGCGTTTAATTAGGAAATGTTTAGAAAGGTTTTTGTTTATATGCTTTCACCTTCTTCTCTTCATTTCCCTCCTTTATCATATTTCCTTCTATTTATTCATTTGTGCTGCACATTTTCATTTTAATGCTATGTGTACCATTTGTCCTGTTTTAATTTGCAGAAGTTGCAAATGAAAAAGACCGTAATATCCAATTCAAGTTAGCCGGAGAGAGATTTAATTAATACAATTTGACATGATTATAAATTTTCTGTACGCTTCTTGTACCAATTTTCAGAATTTATTAGACGAACTTTTTCCGGAATTGTACATATATAGGCTCACCTTTGCTTTCAATGGTTTCGGCCCGAATTGTTCATTCTAGCGAAGGTCAAGCTTTCCACTCCACCTTAGACCTACTTTTTAAGGGGGAAATATATATATATTTGTGTGTGTGTGTGTATATATATATATATATATATATATATATATATAAGAGAGAGAGAGAGAGAGAGAGGGAAATAAACAAACAGATAAACAAGATGATCGAGATTTGCAATACAGTTTAACGGGATCCCCTGGTTGCCCATTTATCTACCAACCGTGGAAGGATGTTTACACTCCACCTTAGACGTACGGTTTAACGGAAAAAAAAAAAATGTATATATATATATATATATATATATATATATATATATATATATAAGAGAGAGAGAGAGAGCGCAAAAGAGGGAAAGCGCGCGCGCGAGAGAGGGAAAGCGCGCGTGCGCGAGAGAGAGAAAGCGCGCGTGCGCGAGAGAGGGAAAACGCGCGTGCGCGAGAGAGGGAAAGCGCGCGTGCGCGAGAGAGAGAGAGGGAAATAAACAAACAGATAAACATGACTGCTTCTTGCAATACAGTTTAACGGTATCCCCACTAGGATACCCTGGTTACCCATTTATCTACCAATCGTGGAAGGATGTTTACACTCCACCTTAGGCCTACAGTTTAACACGGACCACTAGGATACTCTGGTTTCCCATTTAGCTGCCAACCGTGGAAGGACGCGCCGTCATCGGTTCTCGAACCCGGCGTATATAATTGCGCATATAGTTGTGTGTGTGTGTGTGTGTGTGTGTGTGTGTGTGATATTTTATGGGCGCATAGGCGGGGGTGTACGTGCATTTTTCCAAACGTTGTATACACTGTGCCAACTGGCGGATTAAACCAACTGGCTAATTAGGAACTTATAAGACAGCAAGCGCTGGGATGAAGTCTTAATATGCGCTTGGCTCCTGCCAAGCGAACACTCCTTTCTCTTTCTCCTTTCTCTCTCTCTTAGGTTAGGTATACCCCTTTGGGGGGTGAGGCCGTCCCAACTTCTCCCCAAAGAGGTCTCCCCCAGCGGGAGTTCAGTGCAACTTGAGGGATAACTCCGCCCCAAGTTGCATAACCTCTTGGAACATTCCCCCACCCCCCTTTGTTGCATAGCCTCTTGCAACATTCCCCCTTGTAGCATAACCTTATGCAACATTGATCAACATTTACAATTCCATTGCACTCTCTCCTTTTGCGCCCATCCTACTACCCTCGTATAATTTGTTTAGATAAGAAATGACACTTCGTCGCGTCCTGAATGACTTTCACGATGAAATCAAATGCCTTCTCGACGATTTTATCAAAAATAAAAAGGGTTCATTCATCGCAAATTATAAAGCCATTTTCCGAATACAAAGGTTGTTAATATTTTGATGCAATTCTACATTTTAAAAGAAATCTAAATATTTCGCTAAACATGAATTTGTCTCAAATTTCTAGTCATTTCAAATTACTAATTGTTATATTTTTCACTAATTATTTTGCTCGACGTTGGAGTAGAAATTTCGGTAAGCATCTGGCTTTAAAGCTAGCTAATGTTTCACATACCTCGATTTGTCCAACAATGAAGTGATTAGCAAATTTCTGAGCAAGATGCTTCCAGAAAAGCTCAACAAATTTACCTGAAAATATTTTTAAAAACGTCATGTTTATTATTATTATTATTATTATTATTATTATTATTATTATTATTATCAATCCAAATCGTAAGCCCCCACTAGAAATATCAGAAACAAACAATCCAAGGGTTCCAGCAGGGGAAACGGCTCAACAAGAAAAGAATGTAAAAAAAATAGAAAGAGAACAAATAGCACCAAATGTATAAATATTAACAAAAAGTAAGAACAAGAAAACACACCATCAATAAAGACATGAAACGACAGACCCAGAAATAGTGTACATACTACATCGGTCTACTTAGGAGAAAGCATTAATTCCCCTTTTGAATTCCTGAAGATCACTGGCTTCAACCACCTGGCCAGGGAGAGAGTTCCATATTTTGGTGTAGGACGATGCGTGTCCGGAAATTTCATCGCCGCAAATTTCATCGCGACAATTTCATCGCCGGGAAATTTCATCGCCGGGAAATTTCATCGCCAAGAATTTTCATCGCTAGGAATTTTCATCGCTAGGAAAATACATCGCCGCGCAATAGAAAATAATTTAAAAATTTTTTAAAAAATGTTCTAAATATAATATATATAGATATATATATATATTAACAAGATTTGCATTGAATTAATTTTTCTTAATAATTTTAAGTTCTTAACTTTTGTTATGCAAATTTGTGTATACAAATAAAAATGATTGTTATTGTTAAGTGTAAACATATATATATATAAGTTATACATACGAAGCTTTAAATGATCATGGGACTGATAATTATAAGATTATGATTAAGTGTCTCATTTTGGCCCTTTTTTGACGTAAATGCAGGTGACTGTTTTAAGAAGCTAAGATGGGAGAAAGGTTACCAGATTAAAATGGTTAGTTTTAGCATGCAGGTGCCTGTTTTAAGAAGCTAAGATGGGAGAAAGGTTACCAGATTAAAATGGTTAGTTTTAGCATGCAGGTGCCTGTTTTAAGAAGCTAAGATGGGAGAAAGGTTACAAGATTAAAATGGTTAGTTTTAGCATGCAGGTGCCTGTTTTAAGAAGATAAGATGGAAGAAAAGTTACAAGATTAAAATGGTTAGTTTTAGCCCATTTGTCATGCCCCACATAAAAGCCCCGCCCCTGTAGTCATTAAAATAGACCTTTAAGATTTTGGGGTCTATATTATTTGAAATTATATTAGAATTTAATCATTGGTTGGTTTTAGCCCATTTGTCCTGCCCCGCATAGAAGCCCCGCCCCTGTAGTCATTAAAATAGACCTTTAAGATTTTGGAGTCTATATTATTTGAAATTATAATACGAATTTAATCATTATAGACTTGGTATTGTCGGTGCGTGGTTGTGTTATATATATAAGAAAAGGCAGTACATTCAATATGCCCCTCAACTATGTTTCAAGCACAAGGAATCAGCGGAAACTGATTGATAATGGTCTTCTAATTGTTAGAGAGAAGGCAAGTGGACAAAAAGTATTTTGGAAATGCGATCAATTTTACAAAAAGCGTTGTCGGGCACGCCTTCATTCAGAAAATTGCTCAATTACCAAACCAGTTGGAGAACACAATCATGCAGGCAATAGTGCTCGTGTTGAAGTAACCAAGGTTCTCAATGCAGTGAAAGAGAAAGCTCGCACGACTCAAGATGGGACTCATTGTAACACAAGCCTACATTGGGTTATCTCGAGCAGTCGTCGACCAGATGCCCCCTACAGAATCTTTAAAGAAGACAATCCGAAACACTCGAAATCAAGCGGGACAAGTGCCTCCCAATCCAGCGACTTTAAATGATTTGAACATTCCTCCTGAGTACCGAGTGACACATTCAAATGAACCTTTTCTTTTGTTCGACAGCAACGATGGCCCAAATAGAATCTTGATATTTTCTACTCAGCGAAATCTACAGTTATTGTCTAATTCAAGATGTTGGTATGCAGATGGAACTTTTAAGACTGTTCCACCTTTATTCGAACAACTCTATACAATACATGGAGTCATAAATAGTGATATTATTCCTGTTGTTTATGCGTTATTGACTCGAAGAAATGAAAATACTTACAGCAGACTTTTAGTGGAACTAAAAAATTTGGAACCAAACTTGTCACCTACGACGATTATGACAGATTTCGAGCTTGCAGTGATCAATGCCTTTAGTGCAGCCTTTCCAGACTGTCAACAAAAAGGTTGCTTTTTTCATTTCTCCCAATGTATTTTTCGAAATCTTCAGACAAACGGACTGCAGCAATTGTATGAAAATGATGCAGAATTTGCCTTGAAAAGGCGCATGATCTCAGCCATCGCATTCATGCCACTTAATGACGTAGTTCGTTGTTTTGAAGATTTGTGTGATAATAATAATTTTCCAGAGGAAGCTCAGCCAGTTTTAGATTATATGGAAGATACGTGGATTGGCCGCCCTGATCGTCGTTTAATTCGCCGACCTACCTCCTCGCTTTGCCCATGCATTATGGAACTGCTTTGATACAGCCCTACAAGGTGCTCCTAAAACAAATAACTCATGCGAAGGATGGCACCGAGCATTCAGCGAATTAATTGGAGCTTCTCATCCAATGATATGGAAATTCATAAAAACCATAAAAGACGAACAAAGCAGAAACGAAGGAAAAATAGAACAATATGTCGCCGGTGCAGAAATTCCTCCTTCTAAGAAGAAATATAGAGATGTTGCAGCAAGAATCCAGCGCATCGTAAATGATTATGAAAATCGCGAAGTACTCGATTATTTACGAGGTATTGCTCACAATTTTGGTTTCTAAATTTTACAAGTTCTGCATTTAACTAATTTTTCTTATTTTTATGTTTCTATTATTCGTTATTTTTATTCGTTTACTAATAGTAATGATTAATAATAAGTAACAAAATTTTATATATTATTAATATAAATAAATGTAAATCAAAATAATTGCTATTTACTTTTTATATCTTATTTTTTATTTATTAATATAACTGAATGCAAATAAAAATAAATGCTATTTACTTTTTTTCCCTTCAAATAAAATATTATACATTATCTAAAATAATATATATTTCTATGGTGTGGCGATGTATTTTCCTTGCGATCAAAATTCCTAGCAATTAAAATTATTTACGATGTAATTTCCCGGCGATAAAATTTCTGGCGATGAGATTTCTGGCGATGAAATTGCGGCGATGAAATTTCCGTGAATCAAGGCGATGCGGTTCAGGAAGCAATGAATGCAATGGATGAAATGGGCTATTATAAATTTTGTAAAGCATACATAAAACCAACGGATCGGCGATGTCACAGATCAATATGTAAGTAATGAATAATGAATTTTATGGCATTTAAATTTCGATTCAGTAACTTCAGATGAGTGTCAGCAGCAGAAAACCAAACTGGGGAGTAATATTCAAGACATGTATAAAAAAGAATTGAAACAATTTAAAACAATTGAATCATCAGTAAAAAGTTTACAACACTTAAGCAAAATGCCAATCTTTTGAGATATTGAGGATGATGTTCCACGGATATGCGTTCAAACGTAAGCTTCTCATCCAAAGTCCTTTATTAAAAGAATTTTAAACTCTCACTTAGAAAAATATTTGCAATAATTTGTCATATAAATGGATTTAAATTTAGTGGTTGGTTTTAGTATGCTGCTACTTTTCACCATCAGTTTTTAAATATTTTGCATTTCTTTGATTTAGATAACTGAAATAGTCCCAAGTGTCTGTTTCGTCAATACTTCATACAAATGTTGTAATGTAACTTATCTTTACATAGCTTGTCGCACCAGAATCTCCTGTACAATTTATTTTTATGAATATTTATGACTGAGAAAGGAATAGATATGAAGACTTCCTGTGCATGATAGCCTATGATTATAACAGCCTATATTTATAATGTTACTAACACGTCCTTGAAGTCTAGCAGAAAAATTGTTGCAAAACCTTAATAGTTAGTTAACACTTTATTTCCGAATACATTGCAACGTAAATACTTTTTTGAATCCATTTGATATTTGTGAAGCTTCGCCACTTTATAAAATTTAATGGTTTGAAATATGTTTAACTAAGATGTTTTTAAGAATTCTTTTATTATTTTGCCAAGTTTACCAATGGAAAATGGGAACAGTTTTTAAGTAACGAATGAATAAGTGACATAAAACATAAAGTTGCCATTTTAGTGTGCATACAGTACGAGGGGTGTTCAGAAAGTTTCTAGTTTAACGTATTTATTGAAATGCTAGAACCCATCGGATGTAACAGAAAAAAATACTGATTGCAATAGCCTCTTGCTTCTCTCTTCATATTTTGTAAGGGGATCCAGCAAAGTGAGTCAGTCAACGAAGTCAAGAAAGATAGAGAAGACCGCTGGAAAGGGCATGGAAACAGTTTTCTGGAACAGTAAAGGGGTGATTACCTATCAAAAGGTGAGACTGTCAGTGGAAAGTACTATGCTGGTGAACTGCAGCGGCTGAAGAAGCCATCAAGGAGAAGCGCCCTTCGAAGATGAGTCAAGGAGTGATCATGACCTTTGCGGCAGTCTCCTCAACTTTTCTTCACTTCGTTGACTGACTCATCTTGCTGAAACCTGGGACAAAATCTGAAAAGGGAAGCAAGAGGTTATTACAGTCAACAAAGAACCAGAGGTCAGCACTTTTGTTGTTACACCCATTCGGTCATCGGATATCCATAAATGCGTCAGGCTAGTAACTTCCTGAAAACACCTCATAAATGCCAATGTATGTGACATAAATTCAAGGAATTATCTAATATATACAAGGTCTCCAACAAAGGACGGTCCATTTTGTTTATTTCACTTACTGCATAGTATTTTAAATATAAATTTCTACGACACATCATTATTTTCACAGAACTTTGGAGGTAGTTTGGAAGTACTCGTAGTTCAGGCTAGGTTATCATCGAATTTGCAGTACAAGATCGGGTATTCTACAGCTCATGCATCGGTTATTCCCATACACAGTGCACTGTGGAGGGACAATGTCATTTTAAAGCAACTGAAATAATGGAAGCCCCCGTGAAGGTCTTGCAGTAAATAATAATAATAAGCTTTATTCAGAAAGAACACATTACATAAGATATACATTACGTCCATATAGGTTTACACAATGTTGGCATTAACGTTTAATTTTGTATTTTTAGTGACAAGTAGTTTAATTACAGTATTCTTATCTGAATATACCGTTGGGAAGCATGACAGTTTTTCAGGCAAAAATCTTTGAGATTCATTCCCATTTTTACAAAGGAAAATAAGAAATATAAATAGAATCTGTAAAAAATAAAATAAGTTGCATTTAGTTAATTCTGTCATTACAAGTGAAAATTGAAATAATCTTCGAAATAAAGAAGTAAAGAGACTAATGAAGAAATTCGAAGATAATGGAGATATGAAACACAATTTGAAAAGTCATGTTCGTCAAAAGAAAATGATAGAATACGCCGTATTCTACCGTGAAATAGATTACTTGTACAGTATAGTATAGCTTAGCCAACGTCCATAGCTCAGTGGGCAACATCGCTTTAAAAAAGCGAAGTGAAGATACTAAGGTTGAGGGTTCTAGTACCGAAGATGCTGGTAATAATAATACAGGACTTAGCGCAATTGGCCGCATGAGTTAGTCTAACCGCTGTTCAGTTTCTGGCCCTCCTTTTTGATTGATTATTATAGCCTAGCCGAAACTACATAAAAAAACTCAAACGTTCGGTGAAAATAATGATGTGACGTACAAATTTACATGTTAAATGTTTTATAGCATAAATTAAACTAAATAATGTCCGTTCTCTCTCTCTCTCTCTCTCTCTCTCTCTCGAAATATTTAAAGAATCCCACGATAATTCAGGGAGTAAAATACCCCTCGGAGACGATGAAGATATCCAAAATCAGGGGAATTTATACGACAACTTTGTAATTCGCTGCTCTCTTATTTATTGACTTCTTTTTAACTTCGATCGAATGAAGTTCTAAGTTTTCTCCCCAACTTGTTGAGAAGTTTTCTTTATGAAAAAATCCTTTTTTTTTAATTTTTTCAGTTTATAAATTTTCTTAACGGAGGCCCACTGTTTTTACAAAAAAATTGAAAATGTGAGATTTCCTTCTGAAAATTTCAGTTTTTGAGATGATTAAAACCAAAATATACCACACACAAACAAATTTACTTTCCCTTATCAACATGATAAAAAAAAAATGTATATATATACCCTTAAACACAGCATACTTCTGGCTCTAAAGATAAATCACGCTTTTCTCATCTAAAAAAAATTTTAAATATAAAAATGAGGATTAAAATATTCTTGTTAAAATTTCCAAATTTAAGGATTTTATACATACAACTATTTAGTTAACAACATTATTATACAGATAAGTGTTCAGATGATGAAACAAATCAAACAAAAAGTCTATAAGAATTTTATTCATACAAATATTTTGTTAAATTGTAATTTAATCTTCAAAGAGTTCTCCATCCACTATGATACATTTGTGGATTCTCTCTGTGAAACTCTTCATTGTTCTTCTGAACATATCGAGTGGGATCCTTTTCAGTCTTTCATCTATTCTGCGGCGAAGAGCATTCAAATCTGGATAGATGAAACAAGGAGTGTAGAGGTTGTCACGCAAATAATCCCAAAGCCAGAAATACCATGGGGCTAAATCGGGTGATCTGGCTGGGCACTCGATTGAACCTCGCTGTCCAAGCCATCTTCCTTCAACGTTCGCATCCGGAATCACACGGGCAGCTGCAGAATAATGTGGCAGTGCTTCATCATGTTGATAAAGCCAATTCCTGCCAACGCCATTAGGAAAATGAGGCAAAACTTTGTCCCTCATTAACTGGCAATAGTGTTTTCCATCCATTGTATCTCGATATATGAAAGGAAACGAGTCCTGAATAACCAGTGCACCCCCAAACTGTTAGTGCAGCCGTTTTAACGGGTTTACCTAATCGTATTTTGGGATTTGTTTTTACGCCCAGTAGTGAACGTTGTGTTTGTTTCCTTTACTCGTTAAACCGAAGACACATTCATCTGAAAATTTGATCTTTCGAACGAAATCTGGATCAGTGTTGAACTTTTGTCTCATTGTTTCAGCAAACTGCAGCCGTCTATCAGAATCACTAAATGGGTTTGTAATCGTGCTTCCCGTGATTTCAATATTTTTGCGACTGAAAACTTGGAAATATCCAATTCCTCTGCGACTTTTCTCGTTCAAGTTGTTGGATCGACTTGAAAAGTGGTTGGAACATTTTGGTTGTTGTTGTCTCCTGTCGCCATTACTGACCTTCTGCTTCTTGGACGATCTTTTACCAGGTTCCCTGTTTCCAAAAATTTGAGCTTCCAGTATGACAGTGTGGTTGCATTTGGTGGTTTATTATATTTCTCTTGAAATAAACGCAAACTTTCTTCACAATTATTGTAAGCATAACCAACGATAGAAGATAAACTTTTTCTTCATTGCTGTATTCCATCCTTACTGACATGGCGCTCACTGTGGCTAGGGCTTAGGGCTTTCCTGTTGTAGCCTAGCGTCATTCCTGACCTTGTATAGTTCCTTTAAAAGTATCGCATACACTGCAGTGATATCATTGGAATTTATTTACTCGTATTATTAACAAATTATATTTGTATGTATAAAATCCTTAAAGATTTTTCTCCCATCCTGTATATAGGGTATATAGATAGTTAGATATGCTACAGCTCAGAATGGTCCCCTAAGATACTTTTATTTACACAATGACCGTGCATGGAACAAGGAAATCTTCTGGGATATTAAATGCACTGTAGTTCGAATAAGTAATGGTAAATGGCAAATACTGAAGTTTTTCTTCTTCCTGATGGAAGCCCAACGTAGGCAACGATTCACTAGCTTATAGCATGAAAGAGAAAAACTTCAGTATTTGCCAGTTACCATTACTTATTCGAACTATAGTGCATCTAATATCCCAGAAGAGTTCCTTGTTCCATGCATGGTTTGTGTGTAATATGAATATATATCAGGGGACCATTCTGAGTTGTAGCACATTAAACGAACGTGTTAAGTGCCTTGAAAAGTGGAGGCTCAAATTCTCCGGGTGTGGTTTAAGTTTTGGATTTTGGCTAAAAATACAAAAGTTACCCTTTTTCTTTGGTGTATTCGATCCGACGTAAATGCAAAGAGTTTCTTGCGTATATTTAGGTTCATAATGTAGCTGTCCAGGTTAGGCTTAAACTCTAGAGTCTAGACCTTGTCGCGAAGCTGGGTCCTATCTGCCTAGCATATTTGCTTAGTAGATGGCTGGTGAGAAAAATTATATTTTGGGGCCTCTTTGCTAGTGACCCGTTGCCCACGTTGGCTTCCATCAAGAAAAAGAAAAACTTTAGTATTTGCCATTTACCATTACTTATTCGAACTATAGTGGATTTAATACCCCAGAAGAGTTCCTTGTTCCATGCAAGGTTTGTCTAACATATATATATATATATATATATATATATACATATATATATATATATATACATATATATATATATATATATATCATATAATACCTCGCAGCCCAGCATCGCCTATTCACGTCATAATAATAACACAATGAGTGAAAATACTGTCACTATTATAGAGTATATCATAATATCTGCCACGGTGTTTTTTCATCGGTTGTGGAAATGGGAACGAGCAAAAGACAAAAACCAGTACAAACGCAAACAGAAATTTGACGAGGCTGTATATAGGACAGATCACCTTTCTGCCTAACTAAAGAAAAGATATGGGTAAGAACTACTCGCGCGAATGTAAAAACTCTTCACATTCATCAGAAGAGCGAATTAGAACTCACTATGAATAAAGAGGAAGTTGCTCTCATAGTTTTCATTCAGCATAGTAATCAGTACTGATGGGGTCGCTAAATAGAGTACAGTATACGTATGATGAAAATTGCAGTTAACGCGCTTATTCTTACCTCTTACCTATTATATTATCATCATTGCATTATATTATTGTTTAACATAAGATTAACAAAACACGTTGTTTTTATCTTATTCTTTGTATGAGTTTATAAAATAGTTTTCAGGATATTAAATTAAACCAAAAAGTTTTTAATTGATACCATTAAGGAAGCTGAATACTAATACAACTGATAATATTAAAAACATTAATTAAAAGTTTGTTTTATTTTGTAGAATAAAAAGAGTAACTTTCCATTTCATCACTAAACGAGATTCGATGTTTCGTTAGAAGTTTTATTGTCCCAACTTTGTGGCGTTTCATTTATCTACAGTATTTCATTTAGATTCCTAAAACATTTAAATTGTTCTAAGTTTTTAGATATCTGCAGTTATTATCTGAAACATTTAAAGAATCATCTAATAAAACATCTAAATATCTAAAGAAACATTAACTAGAGGCAACCTATCTTATTTCTTACTTGAGTGCCACAATTCAAAGGTAGACACACGACCACTCCAAACGTCCTATAATAATGCTTTGCACATGCGTTACACACGGATGATCAAGTTGAAGTTAGATGTCCGAAATATTAAATGTTTCCCATTTGCTCACTTGAAAAATCTAAAAACTTGGAGTTAAATAAATAATTTATCGAGTAATGAGTTCAAAATTGTCATCATTGTTTGAAATATCGAATAGGTATTTCATATTTCGAATCGTCATTTCAAAGCTATAACTAAACATCAAATTCTCTTTAGAGTGTACATATCATATACTGTAAGTAAGAGTTCTTTCTATGGTTTATGACGTGTTTGCGATGTCTCGTTTTCTGTATGAACTCGTGAGTACTGAGCAATACTCAATTACACTAGGCAACAAAGATTTTGTTACAGAAGACCAAATAGGTGCTCCTAGCTAATTTCGGTATGCTGATTTCAAATCTATAATTAGATTTTTTCTATCACGTCTAGATTTTGTGTAAAATGCAAATCACTTTTAGTAAAATTTTCTACCACGTCCAGATTTTGGTTTTAATCGGCTTAATGCCAGTAATATGAAACTTGCTTTTCAAGGTTAAAGCAATTTTTTTTGCCAACTATATACAAATTCGAACAATTTTGATAAATAAAATTTATCCCGAGTTGGCAACACTGAGTCAAGAGCATAGTAACGGGCAACGGCCCAACGGTGTCGCTACGTGACAGTCAAGCAGAACGGTTGTTGAAGCTCTCTGCTGATGAGCAAGTGACAGGTTGTGGTGACTTGTGTGTTTTTTTAGCATTTGTTTTGTACTACGGTGTGTATTTCTTTTTATTTTGCACATCGTAATAATTACTTTCTACATTTTTTCAGATATTGTATGGTAATTCAAAATGGCATCAAATAGACGTGCTTGTGTAAATCACCTAGACAACTTCTGCTTTGTCTGTGGACAATATACACCTAAGCCACAACGTAGAAACATAACAACAAAGATTAAACTTGCCTACAAGTGTTATTTTGACTGTAAGTTAGGAGACCAACAGAGGGACTGGGCACCACATATTTGCTGTGCACAGTGCAATGCAATGTTAATAGCTTGGATGAATGGTAAAAGAAAAGATATGCCGTTCTCAGTCCCCATGGTTTGGCGTGAGCCGAAAAATCACTTCAATGATTGTTATTTTGTTTGACAAAGATTGCTGGTTTCACAAAAAAACAAATCAAAGATCACGTACCCAAACTGCGAATCAGCAATGAAACCAGTACCACATGATGAAACAAATCCACCACCAGTTCCACCAGCAACGATAACAGACAGCAGTTCATCTGAAGATTCTGCTAGTGATATAGAAACAGGGAAAGATGGCATATATGTTCCAGATGCAAATATTTCCCCACATTTGTTAAGTCAAGCGGAGTTAAATGACTTAGTGCGCGATTTGGAATTACCAAAAGAAAAGGCAGAGTTGCTTGGTTCAAGACTTCAAGAATTTAATCCTCTCCAACCAAACACCAAAGTTTCCCATTTCCGCCATCGCCATTTGCAGTTTTCATCATTTTACTTACAGGAAGAAAACGTTTGTTTCTGCCACGATATCAGGGTCAGTGGTCTGATGCAAGGGATTGGCTGTCGCTATGATCCAAAAGAATGGAGACTGTTCATTGACTCTAGTAAAGCTAGCCTTAAAGCTGTATTACTGCACAACGGCAATGAAAAACCTTCAATACCTGTAGCACATGCCACTGGCCTTAATGAGACTTATGAATCGATGAAACTGCTGCTAAGACTCATCAAATATAAGGACCACACATGGAATATTTGTGGCGACCTTAAAGTTGTATCATTACTTCTTGGGTTACAGTTGGGCTACACAAAGCATATGTGCTTTTTGTGTCTATGGAACAGCAGAGATGACAAGAACCACTACAAAAACATGATTGGCCATCTAGAACTGAACATGTTGTTGGTAAATACAATGTGAAACACCCAGCACTTATTGACCCTCAGAAAGTACATCTTCCACCACTTCACATTAAACTTGGCCTTATGAAAAATTTCGTGAAGGGTATGGATCATCAAGGTAGTGGTTTCCAATATTTAAAGGATAAATTCAAGGAATATTGACAGATGCTAAGCTAGAAGCTGGAGTTTTCCCTGGACCACAGATCCGCAGTGTCTCCACGACTCATCGTTTCCATCTAACCTAAATGAGAATGAACTAGGAGCATGGACATCTTTCGTTGAAGTTGTTAAAATTTTCTTGGAAACCACAAAGCTGAAAACCACCGTAAACTCGTAGAAAACATGCTTAAATCTTATGAAATAATGGGATGCAGAATGTCTTTGAAAATTCATTTTTTACATTCTCATCTTGACTTCTTCCCGGCCAACCTTGGGGCTGTAAGTGACGAGCATGGTGAGCGCTTCCACCAACAGATCTCAGTTTGGAAAACAGATACCAAGGTAATTTCAACCCAAATATGATGGGAGATTATTGTTCGTTCCTGCAGAAGGAGAGCTCGTCATCCTACAAGCGACAAAGGAAGAGGACACACCAAAGTTTCACTTAAGAACAGGAATTTGCCTTTCAGTAGTAACAACAAAATACTAACGCGCTTTGGGTGGATGGTTGGGCGCAGGGGTGGTAACTCCGCCAGCGGAATTCCGCTGTCTGTCTTAAGCCAGAATAAAGGAGGAAAGACATCCCTGTTCCTAATTATTTAAGTATGCTTAACATAAAACGTGGCACGGAAAAGTAGCTTAGACGGCTTTCGTAATAGAAGCGGGTGAGAAAAAAAATGAAAAATAGGGGTTTTCGGTTACACAAAATCTGGACGTGATAGAGAAATTTTGATATCAGATCTGAAATCAGCATCAGCGCTTTAGTAGGAATCAGTAGTTCACGTGTCTGTAACAAAAAAAAAGTTGAAATTTGTTGCCTAGTGTTATCGGCAAGACCAAATTCTTCCATACTTTTGGCATTATGTTTGCGTTTTTGCTATATGGAAGCTCCTCCCAGTAACTCCCATAATATTTCCAGCTGTTATTATTTTAGCGTTATAGTGCTCTCTGGATTCCGCGCTTCATGACATTATTACCCAAAATCTTTGACCTGTATAGACTTGTAAATGACAGCCATTAAAAAAATAACACGAGTCCAAATATTAATTTTACTGTAGATTTTTCATCCATTCGCTTCCCGCGGTAACTGAAGTAAATTATGAATAGAATAGAAACTAAATTATTTTAGCTATCAAATTCCTTTGCAAAAACACACGGATGAGAAACATTTTACTTGCTCTGAACCTCGCATGAGAAAAATAATTTTACCAATCCTGCAGCTTCCTCAAATACTTGATACATCTGATTTCTAAGGACCCCCCCTTCACGCTCTCAAGGCTAGTGAGATGCGGAAGTGGGCGTGCTATCAAATGGTTCCTTAAAAGTTTATTTTAAGGAACCTCTATTTAACCTAACTTCGCTTCCTTACCTATCTCGTTTGATAAAAATTTCATGAATTTCAATATTTGTTCGTGCAAAGTTTAACTAAAAATTTCAGATTTAAACCTTGCATAAGAATTAGTTTTATTTCCAAACTGTTCTTAAAGAAAGTAACTTCAACAGTCAAAGTACCACGGTATAAAACAACATTTCTAAAGCTGCACAACAACCACTTCCAATAAGAGAAAAGACATCTATGATGTTGCAATGGAGAGAAACTATTTCAAAAAATAATTGAGACGGAAGTTACATACGAAGTTTATATGCACCGTCATTATATTTATTATATTCACTTAGTCAGATACAACTTAAAATAAAATTTTATGTAACAAGCAGACCACCAAAAAATAAAGAAAAGCATATATATATATATATATTACAACTCAGAATGGTACCCTGAGATACTTTTATGTTACACACAGACCGTGCATGGAACAACGAACTCTTCTGGGAAAATTAAATCCACTATAGTCCGAATAATTAATGGTAAATGACCACTAGTAATTTCTTCATATAGCTTCCCTCATCAGCCATCTGCTGAGCAAATAGGACCTAGCTTTGGGATAGGGTCTAGGATATAAAGCTTCCCAGACTGTTACATTCAGAATCTTAATGTATGCAAGAAACTCTTTGCATTGGTGTCGGATTGAGTACATCAAAGAAAAAGGGTAACTATTGTATTTGTATCCAAAAAGTAAAACTTAAACTTCAACCAGAAAATTTGAACGTCCACTTCTCAAGGCACTTAACGCGTCCGTTTAATGTGCTTGCTAGTGAACCGTTGCCCACGTTGGGTTTCCATCATGAAAAAAAACTATAGTATTTGTCATTTACCATTACTTATTCGGATTATGGTGGATTTAATTTTCCCAGAAGAGTTCGTTGTTCCATGCATGGTCTGTGTATAACAAAGTTTCTCAGGGGACCCATTCTGAGTTGTACACACACACACACACACACACACACACAACATATATAATATATATATATATCTATATATATATATATACACACATATATATATATATATACACACACACACACAATATATATATATATATATATATTATATATATATATATATATATATTTATATTTAGGATAAAAACGAAGACGTAGAGCAAGAAAGTCATTATATTTGGCTGCAGCCAACGTTTCGGGCAACTCTACCCATTTTCATGAAAATGGGTAGAGTTGCCCGAAACGTCGGCTGCAGCCAAATATAATGACTTTCTTGCTCTACGTCTTCGTTTTATCCTAAATGTAAAATTACGTCTCCTTAGGGGGATCCTATTTCATATGTATATATATATATATATATATATATATATATATATATATATATATATATATATACACACACACACATATATATATATATACACACACACACACACACATATATATATAATGTGCTTGCTAAAAAAAAATAATGATAAAAAATAATGATAATACCAAAATTAAGAACTTTGAAAATAATAAGAAAACAAGAAGTAGAAGCGTAGAAAATAGCGTATGTAAATCCTACGCGAAAGGGAATAGCAGATATCGGGATGGGCAATGCATATATGCACATCCCACATTATGCAACATGCATTACACAAGTGGATACTGCAAATTTGATAAGAAATGCAAGTTCCACCATCTTACGGTCTGTAACACCTATGCAAGATATGGAAGTTATAAATACGGAAAAAAAAGCCGTTACCACTACCCTCAAAGGAACGCAACGAGTCAACAGGAAAAATGAAAATAAAGAAGAGTGTGCCAATTTTTTAGACGCAGCCAACACAATTCAGCTGCTAAATACTATTCAGCAATTACAAATTCAGCTGACAAATATAGGAATCCGAGAGCCGGACAGAAGCACGCACAAAGACACTTCATGCGTTATCGGGACAACAGGTACCGACAAAGATAAAAAGAGGTAAATTCTCGGAGGGCCAAAAGGCAACGAAACCGGCACCCCATTGGAAAACGAATCGGAACCACCTGTATGCGAAAACGATAGAGAAAAAATAAAAATAGTCCTAGCCAACATTCAGGGCCTTAAATCAAACCATTTGCCGGACAAAGTTTTATACCTGAAATGACTCATGCAAGAAGCCGTAGCAGACTTTGCATGCCTCACGGAAACCCATCTAAAGGACTGCCAGGCGAACTGTGAAAATTCTGAGTCCTGTATTGACAAAAAAGAAATACAAATTGACAACTATAAAATCCTCCGAGCCGACAGAACAGTGAGACGTAAAGGAGGATGTGCTATTTACACACGCGAAAGGCATATTGCAGAAATGACTATAAGTACCTCAAACAGCTATGTAGAATGTGTAGCAGCAAAAGTTGAAAAATTAAATATGGTACTAATTGTAATGCACAGACCCCTAAACACGCCAACCTCAATTTTCAGATTCCATTGCAGAGGTAAGAACTGGGTAAAAAATCTACACTCTCCAACTCCAAATATTTTTTTCTGTGGTGATTTTAATTTCCCATTCATGAAATATAAAAGGATAGGAAAAAATATATGTATATACCAGGACAAGGGGGGGCACACGAGAAGACCAGGAGCAGGTAAAAATGCTACTAGCTCTAGCTGATGAATTTATGTTAACGCAAGAAATAACAGAAAACACAAGAAAAAAACAACTGCCTAGATTTGGTATTCACAAACAACAGCAATCTAATTGATAAGGTAGATATATCCCCAACTATGATATCAGACTACAACATCATTGAAATTACAACTAATATAAAGGCAACAGGAAAGGAACGAACACGCACAACAGAAAGAAGCAAATTCGAAATTTTTTATTTTCACTCCAAAGCTATAAACTGGGAAGATGTTACATCCAGCATGGAAGTAATAGACTGGAAAACCATTTTCGAGGCCAAGACAACGGAAGAGATGCTAATGACTTTAGAGAAGAAGACGTTAGAAATTGTGGAAAAACATGTCCCAAAAATACAACAAAGAGGAAAGAGAAGCAGGTTCAAGAGACAAAAGAGAGCATTGTTTCGAAAGAGAAAAAAGAGTGACTGCAAAATTAAGTAACTGTAAAGATAAGAACATCAGAAAAATATTAAATGATAAACTGCAAAATATCGATGACGTCATACAGGAACTAATTGAGAAGCATACAGAAAAAGAAGACGACGACGCTATACAAGCGATAAAGGAGAACTCAAAGTACTTCTACAATTTCGCTAAAAGAAAGTCGAAAAACCATGCGACTATCGGACCTTTAAAAAACGAGAACAGTGTGTAGTGAATACTCTTATTTTAGTTTAAAGATAAATGTTAATTTTACAGTCTTGAATTTCGGAATAGCTATAAATTCATTTTAAATTAGTTACCCCTCATAATTCAATTGTGAACCACATTAATACTAATTTTATGTATACTATATTATTTTATTGTATGTAAACATAATTAATTATATATCACAATTGTCAGTTAATTATTTATATTCAAATAATTATTTTAATCTAATACCATGTCCATTTTACAAATAAATAATAGAAATCCAAGGGTTATATTTTCCACCTTTGGTACTGTCGCAGTTTCGCCTAACGGACTCAATACGGCTAGTGAGATAATCACTGGTTGGCACTTAACTAGCGGCAGTGCTTATGGCTACATCATCCAGGTTAACCTATACCGGATAGATGCGCTACGGTCCCAAGCCGTAGCTTGCCTAGGCCAACGACGACGACGTAAACCAACAATTGGTGACTCCGGAGTTGGATTCCCCCCTTTTACCCGAACGACTAGGATTAGACTGTAACGTCGTTCGTGCCCATCACCCCCTTCACCCGAGCGACTAGGACCAGACTGTAACGTCGTTCGTGCCCATCACCCCCTTCACCCGAGCGACTAGGATCAGACTGTAATGTCGCTCGTGCCCTCTGCCCCTCACCCTGCCCGTGCGCTCTGTGCCTGCGCTCGTCTCAACCTCCACTCCTTCGTTGGTAACTTGTCGTCTTGCTTGTACGTCAGCAAGCATAGGAGAATGCCTGACGACGCTGGTGCCATCTCCCACTTGAGCGTAAAGCTCCCCGTCTTCTGGCCGGGTGATCCATTTATTTGGTTCCACCAAGTGGAATCACAATTCAACTTGGGAAGGATCACCGCTAGCAGGACGAAATACGATCATGTTTTGTCCTCTCTACCAACGAGCATCATCTCTGAAGTCCGTGACGTCATCGTGTCTACTTCCACGAGTGAGGACCCATACAACGATCTGAAGTCTGCCATCCTGTGCCGCACCACTGTCTCCGAGCGTGAGAAACTACATCAGTTAATCTCAAAAGAAGAACTTGGAGACCGTAAGCCCACTCAAATGCTGAGGGCTATGCAGTGCGCTCTAGGCGAACGCACACAAACCTTCGATAAGGACATCTTTAGACAGTTGTTCTTGCAGAAACTTCCTCCATCAGCTCAGCGTGTCTTGGCCACTATGGATCCTGCTACTCCAGTTGATAAACTAGCAGAAACTGCCGACAAAGTAGTGGAGATTGACACAGCTCCGGTCAACAACGTGAACACACAATCGGAACTGGAGTTGAAAGTGAAAGAGTTAAGTCAACAACTCAACCACGTTTGTTCTCTGCTACAAAATCAACGGCAAAGAAGCCATTCTCGGTCAAGATTTACGAAGAGGCATCGTTCGAGTTCCGGAAAGATCTGCTTCTACCACGCTAAATTTGGAAAGAAGGCTAGGAAGTGCATCTCCCCTTGCAATTTTTCGTCGGAAAACCCCAGCAGCGAGTCCTAATGGCGTCTAGTACTCGCACTGCCAACCTGTTATTCATAAAGGACAGGAACTCTGGTGTCAATTTCTTGGTCGATACCGGAGCGTCAGTCAGTGTATTCCCTCAAAAATCTGGTCATACGCACTCGGAATCTCCGCCTCTATACGCTGCTAACGGTTCACGCATACCCACGTACGGTACTCAGTCGCGTGAACTAAACTTGGGCCTTCACCGATCCTTCAAGTGGATTTTCATCTGTGCTCAAGTGCGGCATCCCATAATCGGCGCTGACTTCCTCCAGCATTTCAAACTCCTGGTGGATCTTGACAAGCGACGCTTATGCGACCAGGCCACACTGCTTTCTGTTCTTGCCAAACAGGTTGCCCTTCCGGACGCCTCGAACTCTGCACTTTCCCTCGTTCCCCCTAATTCCATGTACCAGTGCCTTTTCCAACGATATCCAGGAATTCTTCAACCTATGCAGATGGGTGATACCATTAAGCACACCATTACCCATCACATTACAACAAAAGGTCCCCCTGTGTTTGCAAATCCCAGACGTCTTGCCCCGGACAAACTGAAAGCTGCCAAATCGGAATTCCAGCTTATGATAGATCTTGGGATAATAAGACCTTCCAAAAGCAGTTGGTCCTCTCCCCTACACCTGGTCCAGAAGAAGTCAGGAGACTGGAGACCATGTGGGGATTACCGGTTTTTAAATTCGACAACCATCCCGGACCGATATCCGGTACCAAATGTCCAAGACTTTACTTCTCTTCTCCACGGCAAATCTATCTTCAGTAAAATAGATCTCGTTAAGGCTTTCCACCACATTCCCGTAGAGCCTTCGGATATTCCCAAGACTGCAGTTTGTACACCATTTGGGTTATTCGAATTTGTGAAGATGCCGTTCGGGCTACGGAATGCTGCGCAAACCTTTCAGAGGTTTATAGATGAGGTCACCAGAGGCTTAGACTTTGTTTATGCCTACATCGATGATTTGCTTGTGGCCAGCTCAACGGAAGAGGAACATAAGGAACATCTTTCACTCCTCTTTCAACGCTTAGAACAATACGGTGTTACTATTAATGCATCTAAGTGTGTGTTTGCACAGCCAACTTTGGAATTTCTTGGTCACACGATTTCGCAGCACGGAATTACCCCCCTTCAGGACAAGTGTGAAGTGATAAAAAATTACCCTATGCCAAATAATCAGCGTGAGTTACGTCGGTTTCTAGGTTTGGTAAATTATTACCACAAGTTCATTAAAAACTGTGCCAGTGTTCTTGCTCCTCTACACGCTATGATCACACACAAACGCAAGGTAACGAAATTGGTATGGTGTAGCGATAGTTTACAGGCGTTCGACAATGCCAAAAATGCTATCAATAGTGCATTGTCTCTGTCATTTCCTACCAGTGATGCCCCCCTAACTCTGACGGTCGATGCCTCGGATGTTGCGATCGGTGGAGTGTTGGAACAAACCATTAACGGTCAACAAGCACCCATCGCGTTTTACTCGAAAAAGCTGCAGCCAGCCCAAACGCGTTATAGTGCTTTCGGACGTGAACTTCTTGCTATTTACTTAAACGTGAAGCATTTTCAACATTCCTTGAAGGCCGAGAGTTTTGTGTTTTTACCGACCACAAACCTTTGGTCACTGTCTTCAATAAAAACAGCTGTAACAACTCTCCCAGAGTCATCAGGCAACTCGATTATATCTCGCAATTTACCACAGATATCCGCCACATCAAAGGTGTCTTGAACACTCCAGCGGATGCACTTTCAAGAATAGAGATTACTTCTGTTACCCTCAGCTCTACACTGTGGAATGCTATTGCACAGGATCAAGATAAGGATACGGAACTACAAGACCTGCTCAGAGAAGACTCCACTCACTCACTTTCCCTCAAGAAAATGAGTATGCCAGGATTGTCTGTGCCCCTCTATTGCGACGTATCAACAGCTGCTATTCGCCCTTATGTCCCTCCATGTCACAGAAAAGCAGTCTTCACGGATCTTCATAAGCCCTCCCATCCTGGTATCCGTGCTTCGCAACACCTGGTTACCTCTCGCTTTGTTTGGCCCTCGATGCGGAATGATGTCAAACATTGGACCAAAACGTGCCTTGCCTGCCAGCGTGCCAAAGTCCAAAGGCACACCAGGTCCCCCTTTGACGCATTTCCGCCCCCATCCCAGAGATTTGAGGTAATTCATGTAGACATTGTTGGCCCTCTTCCAGTGATTCAAGGCCAACGTTATCTGCTCACCTGTCTCGACCGCTTTTCCAGATGGCCTGAAGCCATCCCACTTCCTGATATCCAAGCGGACACTGTTGCAAGAGCCTTTCTTCATGGATGGGTATCAAGATTTGGATTGCCGACAAAAGTCATCACTGACCAAGGTCGCCAATTTGAGTCTTCGCTTTGGAAGAAGTTTACCAGCTTGTTGGGTACAGTACATGCGCATACCTGTGCGTATCATCCGCAAGCTAACGGCCTCGTCGAACGCTTCCATCGCCAGCTGAAGTCATCCCTTATGTGTCACGAAGACTCCCATTGGATGGATAAGCTTCCACTCGTGTTGCTTGGTATTCGCTCTGCATTTAAGAGTGATCTGAAGACTACAGCGGCTGAACTAGTCTATGGAACAACACTGCGGCTACCAGGTGGCTACTTCACTGCAGGGGATAAGTCATGTGATCCTACGGAATTCGCTCAAACACTTTCCTCTCACATGCAGTCCCTTCAGCCTGTTCCCCCTCGATTGACTAGCCAACAGAACATCTTTGTTTCCCCAGCCCTCCAATCTTGCACCCACGTTTTCGTTCGTGTACCTCTCCCAAAACGGCCTCTCCAATGTCCATATGACGGGCCCTATGAAGTTCTTCGACGTACGCGCAAATCATTTCTCATCCAGCGCGGTTCCAAGGTCGACAAGGTTTCTATCGATCGTCTTAAGCCTGCGGTTTTGGAATCAACCTTAAGCGAGGTACATGTAGCTACCAAAAAGGTCCAGGGAAAATCTGTGTCGTTCGGAACTCTTTGAACTTCCTCTCTGGTGGGGGAGTGTGTAGTGAATACTCTTATTTTAGTTTAAAGATAAATGTTAATTTTACAGTCTTGAATTTCGGAATAGCTATAAATTCATTTTAAATTAGTTACCCCTCATAATTCAATTGTGAACCACATTAATACTAATTTTATGTATACTATATTATTTTATTGTATGTAAACATAATTAATTATATATCACAATTGTCAGTTAATTATTTATATTCAAATAATTATTTTAATCTAATACCATGTCCATTTTACAAATAAATAATAGAAATCCAAGGGTTATATTTTCCACCTTTGGTACTGTCGCAGTTTCGCCTAACGGACTCAATACGGCTAGTGAGATAATCACTGGTTGGCACTTAACTAGCGGCAGTGCTTATGGCTACATCATCCAGGTTAACCTATACCGGATAGATGCGCTACGGTCCCAAGCCGTAGCTTGCCTAGGCCAACGACGACGACGTAAACCAACAAGTGCTTTATCTGATGATCTAACAGAAGTATCTGAAATATTAAGAGCTCAGTACGAATCATCTTTCAGTATCCCAAAAACTGACAAATTGATATGCGATAGAAACGCGTTCTTTGAAGAACTACAAGGGAAAAGTATAACGGACTTCGACTTTACGACGGATGATATTACACAAGCCATAAAGAAACTAAAAACACATTCAGCGGCAGGACCGGATAAATGGAATGCCACATTGATAAAAAAATGCAACAATTCAATCGCTGAGCCCCTATACTGGATATGAGGACGATCACTAGACACGGGAGAAATATCGGGCATCCTGAAGAGCGCGAACATAGTCCCAATATATAAAGGAGGAGATCGATCCGAGGCCTAAAACTATAGGCCAGTGTCCCTTACATCTCATCTCACTAAAATATTTGAAAGAATAGTTAGACAGAAAATCTATGACCTTTTGGAAACTCAGAAAAAATTAAATGATAAGCAACATGGGTTTCGGTCAGGCAGATCATGCCTATCACAACTAATGGAACACTACAACAACATTATTGATGCAATGGAAAGTAATGAAAACTATGATGTACTATACACAGACTTTGCTAAAGCGTTCGACAAGTGTGAGCATGGAATCATAACACATAAATTGAATGATTATGATAATGATTACTGATTATGATTACATAATGATTACTCATTACTCAACTGATAATACAGGTTTGGACTGTTTGGATGTGATAGAAGATTGAGGGAAGTCTTTGTTTTCTGTGAAACACAAGTTATTTATGCAGAAACTTTAAATATATTTACAGTATTACGTCGCTACAATATATGAGAAAGAGAAAACTTCATCAATTTGAGTAGTCTAAGCATCATCATCCTGTTTGCATATACGTTTTGTGTTTCTTATTTATCAATTATTACGAAAGAAATCTTTTATAACTTGAAGAGCCTAATCATTTTCATTAATCAGTAAAGTAACATAAATAGCATCAACTGTTGCTGCAAAATAGAAGTCAACATCTTCCTTCCTTGACTAATCAATTTTAAAATTAGAAAGAGCCGTTTTAAGCAGAAAACTGAGATTTGTTTATAAAAAACCTCTGAACAGGTAGCTAGAACAACGTGAAAAAAGTGTTAGCAGCTGACGAGGAAGCTTCTAACAGTGGCTGCATCCTCCAGCGTGGGACACGTCAACGCGAAGAAGAGGCGACGTCAAACCAAAACATCAACGCGCTGGTGGCCAAACTTCCTCAAATCTCCGTGCAGCGGGCTGTCTACGGTTGGTCAGACTGGCAGTCGACGGCCTATTGCGTGGCACGGTCAGAGTGCCGATCGGCTCCCGGGGCCGGACCTATTCTCAGCGTGCTATTTTTTCAATTACAGGGAGCAATTACGTGCTTCCCGAACTACTCTTACTCTCTGGCGACATTAAGACTAATCCAGGCCCCACTACAACTTACACATGTCACCATACACATAGACATAGACACAATAGCACCATGAGACACATACAGAAGTATAATATTAACATATTACAGTACAACGTAGATGGCCTCACAAACAAAATCATGCAGCTTAGGGAATTCGTACACAAACAAAACATTCACATAGCACTTATACAAGAAACAAAACTAAAACGCACACACAAAACACCAACCATCCCTGACTTCACGGCGATCCGTCATGATCGTACTGGGGGTAACGGGGGTGGACTCATCACTTACATACGTAAAAGCATTAGCTACACTGATGCTACCCAAAACATTACAAACACAATCCAAGCAGATCACACGATAGAAATACAGGCAGTTAACATTAAGACACGCGCAAAACACAACACCACACTAATCAACATTTACATCCCACCAGATAGTTCACCTCAGGTGCCAGCCAATTACAATCCACAGTTACACAATCTGGCCTCTCTCACTAATGTCATCTTAGGAGGAGACTTCAACGCCAAAGACACTAGCTGGTACCTGCACAACCAAAACAACACCAGAGGCGCCAACATAGCCACACAACTAAACAGCCTCTTCATTCTTAACAATACAGAAGAACATACACACATACCACATCAAGCAGGATACTCAAACTCCTCCCCAGACATAACGTTCTGTTCCCCCTCACTAGCAACACATACACAATGGAGAACAGAAAAACAACTGTCATCAGACCACCTGCCCATCATCATTACAACACATTCTACACTCTGCCCCAACAGTCTTAGGCACACTTACAGAAATTACAAGAAAGCTGATTGGGAACAGTTCAAAATACAGACTGATGAACATTTCACCACATTAAACAGCACACCCATCATAAACATCAATACAACACTCAAGACATTTAATCAGATCATCAATAATGCAAACAAATACATACCCAAGGGCAACATTAGGAAATACAACCCAAATTACACTAGAGAAATAGCCCACCTCATAAGGCAACGTAACAACCTCAAATATTACACACAAACACCACACACAGAAGCCATAAAACAACAGATACAACAGCTCAACACAGAAATAAACAACAAACTCAAAGAAAAACAAACAGAAACATTCAGGGAATTCATAACAACACTAAACCACTCCACAGATACATACAGGCTATACAAGACTATAAACAGCATTACCCACTCTAACAGCGGCATTCACACCTCACACGCGGCTATCTGTCGCAGCCAAAATAATATCCCAACATACACACAACAAGCTAACATTCTAGTTAATCACTACGCAAAGATAAGTCACTTAAACAGAGACAACAACCAGAAACACGCAGACAGACAAACAGCCAGACACAAGAAAACCTACAGACTCGACACGACCATTACACCCTTCAATACAGACCAGACCACCAAGATCATCAAAAACATTAAAAATTCGAAGGCTACTGGACCAGACAACATATCTAACATACACCTTAAACACTTGGGCCCACAAGGAATACTAGCTCTCACAAATATCAGCACATATTCATACCAACACTGTATTATTCCTGACATATGGAAACAAGGTAAAATTATTACACTACTCAAACCAAACAAAAATCCAACAGAACCAGCTTCCTATAGACCCATTACTTTACTATGCACACCTTCCAAAGTAACAGAAAGACTAATCTTACAAATCACCAACCCACACATACCACTATCGCCTACTCAACATGGATTCAGACCTCACCACTCAACCACGACATTACTCACTAACCTCACGCAGCACATCATGGATGGCATCAACTCAGAAGACCAGCTCAACGTACACTATTAGCAACAATAGACATTAGTAAAGCATTTGATGCTATCCCACGCTTCCCTCTCATAAACAAAATACTCAACACAAACATGCACAATAACACCAAAAGGTGGCTGAGCAACTATCTTCAGGAAGATACTCACATGTCACATTTAATGGCAAGTCATCCAAAAACAAGCTTTTTCCGAACGGGGTCCCTCAAGGCTCTGTTCTCTCACCAACACTCTTCAACTTATACATGCATGACATTCCAACACCCATAGATAACAAGCTTACCTTATCATCATATGCAGATGATATCACTCTAACATCCACCCACAACAACATCGACACCGCTACAAATAACCTACAAACATACATAAACAGTATACAAGACTGGCTCACACACAATAGACTCAAAGTAGCGCCCACAAAATCAACCATCACCTTGCTTACAAGCAACACAAAAGAACACCAGGTAATTCCAACTTACACTAAACAACATCAACATTCCACACACTCACAGAACCAAAATACTAGGTGTCACATACAACACATCATTATCTTTTGCAAACCACATTCAGGACATTAAAAACAAATGTACGTCAAGACTTAACACGCTTAGGGTACTAACAGGCACAAACTTTGGACACCAGCAGGAAACAACATCACTCATATACAAACAATATATTCGCTCAGTTATGGACTATGCTAGCCCATGCTGGGCACCCATTATCTCAAACACACACATAAACACCTTACAAACAATACAAAACAACGCACTTCGTATCATTACAGGATGCACTCAAACAACACCAATAGAACACCTGCACACAGAAACAAAAATACTAAAAGTTAGGGAACATTTAGACATGAGGGGAACACAATTCATGGCAGCAGCGACAACTAACCCACAACACCCTTGCCACTACATGTACAATCATGCACCAACACCTCGCACCATTAAGGTAACACCAGAGAGACATTATAACCAAATACTCCACTCCATACCACGCCCCACAGACATCACACAGTACAGAAAACACATACACACACACCTAACCCACAAAGCACTGACACGACTCGGTCCAAATGCGGTCCTAGGTGCGAAGCCGCCACTCATTAACAGGTCAGAGATCAGCCTGAGCAGATCGGATCGAGTTAACTTAGCACGTTTCCGATGTGGACATCACCCCAACTTACGGACATATAAACACAGACTAGACAACTCCATAGACGACACCTGCCACCTGTGCCAGGGGACACCACAAACAACTGAACACATTATGACAGACTGTGCCGCTCTAGCACAACAACGAACACAAGACAACATCACTAGTGCGCTGAACCTCTGGTCCACTCCGGAGAGGACGATCGGTTACCTGCGTGCCGCCTGCTTGCTCGACCAGGGTGGGCTGATCGGCTAAACAACAACAAGAACAACATAAATTGAAATATATGGGAATAACAGGAAAAGTAGGATAATGGATATATAATTTCCTTAGTGAGCGGCGACTAGTCGTTACAGTACAAGGAGTATCTTCATCAGAATCAGAGGTCCTCAGCTCAGTACCACAAGGAACAGCATTAACTCCACTACTCTTCATAATCATGGTAACTGACATAGATGAGGACGTTACAGGAGACAGCACAATAACATCCTTTGCGGATGACACATAGATCAGTAGAAAAATAAGAAACCTAGAAGATATAGGATCTCTACAAACCGACATGAACAGAATCTACAAGTGGACGGAAGACAATAATATGAAGTTTGACACTGAGAAATTTCAGCTGTTACGGTACGGAAAAAGAGAAGACCTAAATCCATGGAATATTATACCCCAAATGGACAGGAAATTCAGAGAAATTCTAGAGCAAAAGATTTAGGGGTTGTAATGACTGATGATGCGAAATTTGAAACACAAAATAAGATAGCATTAAACAGAGCAGTAAACGAAACAAAGAGAATAACGGGGTAGATATTGAGAACCTTTAAACGAAGGGATAGGAATGTAATGATTCCTCTACTGAAAACCATGATCATACCCAAATTGGAATACTGCTCGGTCCTAACATCCCATATAAAAAAAGAGGACATTTGTCAGCTGGAAGGGATCCAGAGAAGCTTCACAGCCAAGATCCACGGATGCAAAGAACTAAATTACTGGGAAAGGTTACGCGAACTAGACCTATATTCATTGGAAAGGAGAAGAGAGAGCTACATCATTATTTTACACTTGGAAAATAATGGAGAAACTAGTCCTTAATCTTACTCTGAACCCTATAATTCCCAAAACAACGGTGGAAAGTAGAAACGGTAGACTGTGTCGTATTCCCAAATTAAAGGCGAAACAGGGAACATCCTTAACCCTGAAAAAAATAGCTTTGTGGTGAGAGGATCAAAACTGTTTAATCAGCTCCCCAAAGACCTAAGAAACATGAAGGGAGTTGCAGTGGACATCTTCAAAAGAAGATTAGACGCGTGGCTCAGAACAATCCCCGATGAGCCGGGTTTACCTGGCTATGTGAGGTGGAGAGCACAAGAAACCAACTCACTACTTCACCAGGCCAACTCAAGAGAAGGGGCGACAAGCTTCACCTTCGCGAAATGAGGAATCATCGCGCGGAACCTTTGTAAGGTTGTAAGGTAAGGTAAGATATATATATATATATATATATATATATATGGGTGCCGGACAAAATCCCGAAAGCCGAAATCCCGAAAGCCGAAATCTCGAAAGCCGAAATCCCGAAAACCAAAATTAAGAAAACCAAAATTAAGAAAAAACAAAATTAAGAAAAAACAAAATTAAGAAAAAACAAAATTAAGAGCAGCTTCTTTACTTTTTTTAAATTTTAGACCCTAGCCTTTGTAAAGGTTTTAGAGATGTTCGAAATATACTAAAAATTTAGGCTAGCCAAACCTAACCTACGATACGCCACATATTTAGGCCTAGAAAATTTAAGATTCAGCAAATCACTGAATTTATATAAATATAGTCTAAAATGCGGGAATCTGTAAGATATCTCCAACCTAACCTACCCTAACCCAAACAGGTCTGGAAAAGTTTAATAAATCCTACTTGTTTCTACGTTTACCCCCTCCCGCCCATTTCCAACCAAAGTCTTTAACACGTTGCGTGATCCCTTATCTTTTAAAAAAGTTGTAGTTTCGGGATTTTTGTTTTTCTTAATTTTGTTTTTTCTTAATTTTGTTTTTTCTTAATTTTGGTTTCTCTTAATTTTGGTTTCTCTTAATTTTGGTTTTTCGGGATTTCGGCTTTCGGGATTTCGGCTTTTCGGGATTTCAGCTTTCGGGATTTCGGCTTTCGGGATTATGACCCAGACCCTATATATATATATCGAGAGAGAGAGAGAGGCTTGTCTGCAATGTAAACTAACGACATAGGCACGAAAATGTTTACGAGTCAGACTCTTCATTGAATTATGATAGCAGCATTTTTGGTTCTATTGGTAATGAGTCACGTATGGAAGCCTCGTTATATTCTATGACCTTCAAAATACTTGGCGATGATGGTACAAGCTGCTCGTATACTGAATGGGTGTATGGACGTAGCGGCACTTTGTGCAAAACAGTGAAACTTTGCTTCCCTCACCCACTTATACTTAAACTATTGACATGTATATCTCGAGCATTGAGAATATATATCTCATATATACTGTATATATACAGTATATGATACACGATACACACAGACCGTGCATGGAACAAGGAACTCTTCTGGGAAAATTAAATCCTAACTCTAACTGTAACCCTTAGATCCTGTCCCAAAGCTGGATCCTATCTGCTTTGCAGATAGCTGGTGAAGGAAGCTATATTCTTGGGGCCTCTTTGCGAGTGACCCGTCGCCCATTTCCGGCTAACATCATGAAAAAGAAAAAACTATAATGTTTGTCATTCACCATTACTTATTCGGACCGTAGTGGATTTAATTTGACCAGAAGAGTTCCTTGTTCCATGCACGGTCTGTGTGTATCATGAAAAAACCTCAAGGGACCATTCTGAGTTCAATCCCATATATATACGGGGTGTCCCGTAAGTCTGGACCCATATGGATTTATAATATATTTTTTTATTGTTATTATTATTATTATATTATTTTTTTATTTTTTATTATGATTTTTATTTGTGGGGCCACTTGAAAGCCAAAGTGTACGAGGTCAAACTTCAGAACATTTTCCACCTTAAAGCACGCATTGTGGAGGCGTGTCAAGAAATTTCTGCGATTGTGATTCAGAAAGTGCTGTCGCAGTGGAGATTGCGTCTTCAACTATGTGTGCGACACAACGGCGGACACTTTGAACAGATTATGTAATAAATTTTTGGACTATTTTGTAATTTTATTATTTTTCCCTATGGGTCCAGACTTACGGGACACCCTGTATATATATATATATATATATAGGCGCGAGACTGAACGATCGCACCCTCTAAACAAAACTACAAACTATATTATAAACTATATTATAAAGTTTTTCAATGCAAAACACATTTATAATGACTTTCATGTAATTAAAATTATTTAACCCATTACAAGCCGTTGTTTATCGAATTTTAAAAGAATTTAAACCCATCAGAACGTATCGTGAATATTTTGCCCGTCTGGCACCGTAGCAGAAAATAATAATGAAAATTCAGCTCTTTTCGGTGCGACGCACACGTTTTTGTTGTCGTACAGCAAAATTTCTCACTCCCATCTATCTATTTGAAGATTTAAAAAATTTGTAGGTGATTAGGAATTTGTTATAAGAAAGTGGTTATTGTTATTATGAATTATATTGAAAAATAAAACTGCATAATTTTGTAACCCTCAAAATGAAAAGTGAACCTCGTATCAATCTAGTCTGAATATATAAATGTTTTTGGGGTATGATGAGTGACGACTTGGGGAGTCAAATAGTTAGTCCCTTAGAAAAGCAGCAGTGTTCTTTCTATAAACATTTCGAGAACATAACTTAACTCGAAACGGGGATTATTCCTGAAGACTTCAAATTAGCTAACGTCACGCCTATTTTTAAAAAAGGCGACCGCGCAGTAGCTAGCAATTATAGGCCCATTAGCTTAACGTCAATTGTCGGTAAACTTTTGGAATCCGTAGTTAGGGATCGTATCATCGATCACTTGGAAAGTAGAGATTTTATTAATAGTAGTCAGCATGGGTTCGACGCCATAGGTCTTGTTTAACTAATTTGTTAGAATTTTATAACGAAATAGTGCGCGAATACGATAGGCATAGAGCAGCTGACGGTATTTATTTAGATTTTAAAAAGGCGTTCGATACAGTTCCGCATAGGAGACTAATTGCGAAGGTCAAAGCGCACGGTATACGCGGTCAGGTAGCTAACTGGTTAGAAGAATGGCTTCGTGCTAGGAGGCAGAGGGTCGTAGGTAATGGTGGTGAATCGGGGTGGTTAGATGTAGGTAGCGGTGTCCCACAGGGTTCAGTGTTAGCCCCATTGCTATTCGTAATTTACATTAACGACATAGATGTAGGATTGACTAGTAACGTGTCAAAATTCGCGGACGATACTAAAATAGGCGGTAAGGTTGTTAACGAGGACGATAGAAATGGGATCCAAGACGATGTAAATAGGATTATGGAGTGGACAGATAAGTGGCAGATGCAATTTAACGTAGACATATGTAAAGTTTTGCATATAGGTTCTCGCAACAATAATTACACGTACACGATGGATGATAGGGAGTTAGCGAGCGTTGACGAGGAAGTAGATTTAGGCGTACGTGTATCTAAGGATTTAAAGGTTAGGAACCAGTGCCTGGAGTCTTGCGCAAAAGCTAATATGATGTTAGGCTTCATAGCGCGTAATTTCGAATTTAAATCGAAGGATATTATATTGCCCCTTTACAAGTCCCTAGTCAGGCCTCATTTAGAATATGCAGTTCAGTTTTGGTGCCCGTACTTGCGTGAGGATATTGATAGGTTAGAAAGGGTTCAACGTCGTGCCACGAAACTGATTCCGTCATTGCGTAATAAGTCTTATGAAGATAGGATTAAAGAGTTAGACCTGTATTCACTCGAAACTAGGAGATTAAGGGGGGAGCTTATTGAAGTTTTCAAAATCGTTAATAACATCGATAAAGTAAATTTTGGCAAATTGTTCACTTTCGATAATAGTAATACTCGTAATAACGGATTTAAGTTGCGTGGCAGACGTTTCATTACTAATATCGCTAAAAACTTCTTTACGTTTAAAGTAATTGATAAATGGAATAATCTTCCCGCGTCAGTCGTTCATTCTACCAGCGTTAATATGTTAAAGAACCGTCTTGACAGACATTTTAAAAGTATTAACGTTGTTTAATATAAAAAAACAAAGTTAGCAACAGGAGCTCTGGTGGTGGTGTTCGAGGATGAGTCTGTTGACGATGAATGCCAGCTTGTGACATGTCAGCGTGTGATGCCAGCAATAAAATTATTAAAAAAAAAAAAAAAAAAATTAGACTAACACGAACGTAGATGTAGCTCGTAGCGTAAACTAACCCACTTTTTGTTTAACTTTACCTACTTTTTTTTTTTTTTACTTTGCATGTCTGTAACTCTCTTTTCTTGCATGTTTGTAGTTTGCATGGTATGACTGTGAGTTAAGACTGTGTTTGCATGGTTTGTAAGCGTTCTTATTTTACTTCTTTTTATCTTTCACCCCTCTCCTATTCTCTCCAACTATTTTTCTGACTTGTCGGCAGTGGCCAGCGAATGATGATGGTGAGTTTTTTTTCTCTTTTTCTGAATGAAAGTTAACCCACGAATGATAGGTGTTGCTCCTTACTTAACCCCTTATTCTCTTCTCTTCTCTTAACCCCCTACTCTTTCCTTTCTCTCGGGCTAACCTTAGAGTGGATCTTAGGGTCTTTGTTAGCCTTAGCTTCTGTAGATCTTATGTAGATCCTTACGAGTGATTAATACATCCATAAACGAAAGCGTATTATTTTCTTATTTTTCTATTGTAAATTTAAAGGTCGTATGACGCTCATTAAAATACGTTAAAAACTGTGACGCATCGTTCCTCTCTTTAAATAGAACAAAACAATAAGCTACATAACTCTTCTAGAGCAAGAGGCGAAATTTTTCCAAGCAATTTCCCAATCAATGCTTTTTCACGATGACAAAGAAATGCACTTGCAAAATTGGGTCCCAGGGGTGAACCTATTGCCATACCATCTCTCTGTGTATACAAATCACCTTCGAATAAAATGACCGAATCTTCTACCGTAAGTTTAAGCATTTTCAGAAACGTAAACCTTTCAAATCCTGAAACATTATCCGAAGTATGAAATTACAAGTTTCGTTCACATGAATATTTGTAAATAAAGACTTAGTGACAAAACTCGTCATGAAACAGTTACCATTATCCACTGAACTAATTACCTCTAATTAACTAATTAAAACCACTCGCAGTCATGATGTTGTGAAGGAAACTCGCGTTATTATTTGAATGTTCTTTTGCGAGATCAGTATTTAAATCTCCTGAAATAATACAATTGTTACCAATATAATTGGAGATTAGAATTCTATCGATATTTGGTCATATTTTAATGTTCTGTTCTAAAATGCAAGTATAAATTAAAAAGATTTAATGAAAATTAATTCAACTCGTATAATTCGCAATTTAGATTTATTTAAAGAGTAATTTTTAAGACACTTGCCAGAGAAGTGAATCTGATAATGAAGGATTAAAAACCATATTTAATTTTTTCATTCTTTTTTTTTAATGAGATTATTTAACCAGTGTGTGTGTGTGTGTGTGTGTGTGTGTGTGTGTGTGTGTTTACCCTCTTGTATGACTTTGCATGTTTCCATAACTTTTAAGACTGGAATTCTTCTGATTTGTTTTAATTCGTAACGATTTATCGAAATGATTAACAAGTTTCAAAACGAGAAAAAGTTAATTTTTAACAGTTAACGTTTTCTAAATTAATCCCTAATAAAGAAGCGATTAAAACAGTCGTAGCAAAATTAAATAAAAATGGATCCAGTCTTAAACACGGTCGAAAATTCGCATACTCACTTCAGATTTTAAAAAATAGAAAATATTTTGGAAATAAACGCACTCCAAAAATTCACGCAGCCATATTCAAATTTAAAAAAATAAATTGGATATATGACCGAAACTGCCAAAATTTTTCTTAAAAAAAAAAAAAATATTATATACAGGGTGTACATAAAGTCAGGATCTATTTTTGTGAAGCACTTGGAAATTATATGGAATTCAATCATAAAATGATAAAGTGGTAACATTTATTAAATAATTAAGAGTAGGATTCGACGTGACGCCCATCAGTATCCCTGCACAGCTCAAATCGTTCCGCAGCATTTCTAAACACATTCTGGAGCATTTGCGGGGTTATGTTATCTGCAGCAGTTCGTATACGTGTACGTAAGTTTTCAAGACTCGTAATCTTCGTCTGATAGACGTGCGACTCGATAAAGCCCCATGCAAAGAAATCTAAAGGGGTTAAATCTGGTCATCTCGCGACACAAGGTCTGTTGCTTCCGCGTCCGATCCAGCGATTTGGAAAACGTCCATTTAGATAATCCTGAACAATTTTGGCATAGTGACAAGGAGCACCATCATGTTGATTCTAAGGGGATAGGATTCGTTTCATAACATGACGTAATGAGAATCTATAAATAGATCCATAAATTGTTTAAACTTCATTCTCTTCATTGGAATTGCATCGGAGTTACGTGTATTATTTACTTGTCAAGATGTATAGAAGAAGGAAGTTTGTTCCTCGAAAAAGGAAGTATGTTCCTCGAAGGAAAGTTAGATGGCGGTCAAAGGAGAAGATATTTACAGCTTCAATGAAATTTGTTTATTTGTCTAAAAATACTTTTGATGTTAATGCAGATGGATATTATACATTGAGTTTGGATCTTTTAACTAAGGATGCTAAATCAACTATTTTAAAATTTAATTATTATCAAGTAACGGGTGTATCTTTTCATAGTATTCCCGGAATGAATATGTCTGGATATGTTATTAATTATGAAGATTCATTAAGTCGTAAGAAAGATGTTAGGGAAAGGTTAGAGGGACCTAATGTAGGGATATCTCCATCTCCATATGTAATTGTTCCCCATTGTGTTTTGTTTGAACCTAATATAGATTCCTCACATAGTGCAGAGCAAGTAATGAATCATCCCAGAACAAAGTGGTTCTCACCTTTTAAGGAGTTTAGAATGTATCGTAGACTGAAGCCGGTGTGTGATTTAGGTAAACAAGTAACTGCCCAATTCCCTAATACTTTAATTAAGATATCAACCAATGATTTAGCTAAACCATTAGGTCATATTTATGTTGGTAAATATACACCTGAGGGATCTCAAAAAAATGAGTATGCATTTACATATGTTAATCGAATTGTATTTTATGTTAAGCTGTATGGTATGAAACAATAAAAAAAAAAAAAAAAAATTTGGTTCACCCTGTATTATTTGCCATTTTTGGTTTACCCTGTATCTGTGCTGCGATGCCATAGTATTACCTAGGCATTGCAGCAGCACACACTTTTGACAGGAATAGAAACTGACGTCATCAAAACGTCATACATTTCTTGCTTATTGAACATCCGGTCTACATCCTGTTTATGGTTTTATAATACCAATGATTTTGAAAATAATAATGATGGTCTGCAGAGCGCCCTCTGCAAGAGTTAGAGCCTCGCCAGAGGTGGTTAGATGTACGAAGTTTTTTTTTTTTGTTTGGCCAAACAATATTGGTTACAGAGATTTTTAAGGTTTGGTTTGTATTGTAGTATTCATATGGGTAGAGTACCTAAGTTTTCAAGACTCGTAATCTTCGTCTGATAGACGTGCGACTCGATAAAGCCCCATGCAAAGAAATCTAAAGGGGTTAAATCTGGTCATCTCGCGACACAAGGTCTGTTGCTTCCGCGTCCGATCCAGCGATTTGGAAAACGTCCATTTAGATAATCCTGAACAATTTTGGCATAGTGACAAGGAGCACCATCATGTTGATAGACGACGGGGATAGGATTGTTAGTACCGTCGTCTATCAACATGATGGTGCTCCTTGTAACTATGCCAAAATTGTTCAGGATTATCTAAATGGACGTTTTCCAAATCGCTGGATCGGACGCGGAAGCAACAGACCTTGGCCAGCGAGATCACCAGATTTAACCCCTTTAGATTTCTTTGCATGGGGCTTTATCAAATCGCACGTCTATCAGACGAAGATTACGAGTCTTGAAAACTTACGTACACGTATACGAACTGCTGCAGATAACATAACCCCGCAAATACTCCAGAATGTGTTTAGAAATGCTGCGGAACGATTTGAGCTGTGCAGGGATACTGATGGGCGTCACGTCGAATCCTACTCTTAATTATTTAATAAATGTTACCACTTTATCATTTTATGATTGAATTCCATATAATTTCCAAGTGCTTCACAAAAATAGATCCTGACTTTATGTACACCCTGTATATATATATATATATAATATAATATATATATATATATATATTATATATATATATATATATATATATATATGTTTTTAGGGGGGGGCATGAATCTGGAAATTAATTTTTAGAAAAGCAGAGATAAAATAAAATGGGAGTATTATATTATTTCTAAAACCGCTGACTTTAAAATAATTCTGGATTTAACAACTTCATTTACGACAAAGCTACAGGCAATAAAATGTTAAAAAATGGCTGCTTTCGTCTGAAATAATGGAATGACATCTATAGTAAGCGATGTTGTCCAACTATAAAACAGATGCAATGTCCTGTGTTTTTATTTGATTGTAATGAACACTTTCCTGTGAAGCAATTTTTACAGTTTGGATTACATTGATATGCATATGAAATTTTTTTGTCTGCTGTGAGGGTTTTTTCAACTCATATTATATAATTCGACCATGCTGAATTCGAAAATGACATTGGTTTTCCTCAATCAGGTCAGGTTTTTTCTCTATTGGCCATTTATTATAAGTCCAATTTTATCCCCAAATTTATTGATTTTTTTAGCTTAAACACTGTAGATACGAGTAATATTATAAGAACACTCGTGAAAAATGAAAACATTTTGTGAATAAATACTTTTATAGCAATAGTCCGCCAGCATATTGATATCCCAGTTTCCCTGGTACCTCTCTTCCATTATTTTGATATCTTGGTGAAATCGTTCACCCTGTTCCTCACTATAATCCCCGCAATTTTCAGGAAAATAGTCCAAGTGGGACCACAAAAAGTGCATTTTTATGGACATGCGCGACCCATGAGCTTTGAAAGCTTCCATCAAGTTTTCGACAACGGACTCGTATTCTGGGCTTCTACGCTTGCCAAGAAAATCAGTGACAACTGATTTGAATGCCTGCCAGGCATTCTTCTCAGTTGGAGTCATTGCGTTTTCGAACTGAGTATCCTTGATCAAAGTTCGAATTTGAGGACCATCAAAAACCCCAGCATTTAGTTTAGCATCAGATATATGAGGAAATTTACTCTCGAGATATCGGAATGCTGAACCCTCCTTATTCATTGATTTGATGAAATTTTTCATCAAGCCCAGCTTAATATGAAGTGGTGGGAGCAAAATTTTTGTTGGTGGTACAAGGGGCACTGAAACGACATTATGCGACCCAGGTTCAAAATTCTCTCTGGATGCCCATTCACGCTGTGCATAGTGATTCTCATCCGCTCGGCTATCCCATTTGCAGAAGAAACATGGGTATTTCGTGCATCCTCCTTGCATTCCCAATACAAATGCCACAATCTGAAAAAAAATGAAAATATTTAAAGAATTTAGAGAATTTGTTCTATCAGATAAAAAAATCTATGCATTCGACTGTATCACTTCTGTGGGGAAGTTAAGTGTTCTTATACGCTCTCAAATAACCTTTGGAAAAACAACATAGTCAATAGCAATAGTTTACTTATGATATTAGTATTACCTTCAAATCTCCACAGATCCTCCAGTTATGTAGGTCGTATACGAGAGCATCCAGTAAAATTTTCATGTTATCGTAGCTCTCAGTAAGTTGTACGGAATGTGCTACAGGGACTGATGCAACCCTATTCCCAATGTTGAGAAGTACTGCTTTCAAACTTCGTTTAGACGAGTCTATAAATAGCCTCCATTCTGATGCGTTATATGGCAGGCCCAAGGATTCGATTAGCCCCTCAACATTGCAGCAGTACACTAAGGAAGAGGTATTTTCGTGCACTGCAAAAAACTTGCGGAATTCTTCCTCTCGTTTCCTATACCAGGAGAATGTTGTTCCCGGAGCCAGCATGTTGTCCTCTCGAATTCGTGAGCCCAAGATCTCGGCAGCTAATTTGGAAAGTCCTAAATCCCTGGTAAGATCATTAAGTTTGGCCTGGTTGAGAGGCCTCGGCTCATTTGAAGCGGTATTTTGAGGTATATACGACTGGGACTGGTCATTGGCATTGGTCATTGATTCATCATCAGAATCATCGAAGTCCAGGGTTTGAGGTGGGTTGGGTATTGGAATTCCAGGACCATGGGATACAGGTCTCATAGCAGAAGGAATGTCAGGGTATACAACAATGTGTTTATTCTTCTTGTTAACTCCTGAAAATAGAAACACAGAAACATGGATATAAAACTTGCATATGAAATAGAAGAAGCATTCAGACAGTGGCGGCTCATGAGGGAAGGCTGCGGTCTGTAAGATATGAAATAGGTCGATGGAGTCTGTATATTTTCTTTCTTTTTCATTCATATTGTCCCTTCGGGGACAATATGAATGAAAAAGAAAGAAAATATACAATCATTGTATATGTAAATGTAACTTGTATAACAATATGTATGTGTAAATGTATTTTCTATAACAATATGTATATGTAAATGTATGATTACAATTATGGTGAATATTATGCTATATATGGTGAATATTACATTATGGTGAATATTATGTGAAGTTTCATACGAGGATTTCAAAATATTTAAGAAAAATAAATTTATAAGCCCACCTTGGAGGTTTGTCATGCAGAAATAGCAATCTGTCACGTGATCCTTTCCTTCTCTCCAAATCATGGGAATTCCAAAAGGCAAAGATTTCGCTCTGCCTTTGCTCCATCTTCTCAAATTTTCAATGCACGTCTTGCAGCACATATGAGGGGCGAAATTTTTGTCCTGGTCCCCTAGCTTAATTCCAAAGTATGCTCTATACATTGTCTTCACAAATTTAGTGATTTGGGACTGGTTATTTGGCATGGTAACCGTCCCACATATGTAGCAGAATCTATTGGGATCATTTTTACACGCTCTATTCATTATGAAATATTTTATCTATATCCCTGAAAAGTAAAAAAAGATATTATACAAGTGAAACAAGTGATGATAGATGTTACTGTTCCAATTCCGCTTTGACAAAATCACGAAAAATTCTATTTTACTTATGAGGCCATAGCCGAATAACCTGAGCTGATGAGAAAAACGGATTGCAGATTCGAGATCAGCAGGAAAAACTCTATAAGAATCACTTACAAAACCCTTGACAGCAAAATTGATGCATACCAGTGTAATCAACATATAACTTCATTTTTATAAAACTTATAACTCATTGTAGTCGAAGTATACACTGTATTAGGAAATGTATGTACTTCAATATTATCGCTGAAAAATTTCACACGCACACGCACACGCACACACACACACACACACACACACACACACACACAGTGTATATATATATATATACCGAGAGAGAGAGGAAGAGAATACAACCTGTTAATGTGACCGCCTCTTCAGAGTGACCACTGGACGAAATTGATCACTCTTCTGCCGTCCAGGCAAAAATCCTACATTTATAACATAAAATTTTCTCTCTATAAGGAGCAGTTGTATATTGTGGAAAGTGACCTGTTTTCCTCAGCTATTTTTTTTTTTTTTAAATTTTAACTTTTAAAGTGACCGTACGACCTTATTACGATTAACGCACAAATTGAGATTTAGCTCGCCTTAATTCTTTTGTAAGGCAAGATCATTAAATGTAAAAATTCCATTTAATGTTTTTAGTTTATTGATTCATAATGAAAATAAAGGAAATAAACACAATTTTAATTTTGAATTCGAATTCATATTAATTATATATGTATATTACCAAATCCTCATTTCCCAACGAACTGAGGTGAAAAGGCAGAAACAACATGGCAAAATTCCACGCCCGTGACGCTTCACGCCATGTGTGATCGCTCTTCCAGGCCTTGTCCGAAATAAAAGAGCGTCCCAGATATATATACTTCAAACAAATCTCCTCTATTCCAATCTACTTGCAGGTGCTTCTCTTGCATTTCTCGGATCGAGTCAACGCTTCCTCACACAATCATTCACCATGACCATCCATCTTCGTCTCGGCATTCCTCTTCCTTGTACCTTCACAAACACCCTTATACACTCCTTTCATAACTATGTCGTCTTTCATTATTTCCACATGTCCAAACCAACTTAACACACTTTCCTTACTTTTCATTTCCACTGATTTCTGAACACCACATCTTTCCAGAACCACACGACATTTTACTCATCAGTCTGACGCACGCCACGCATACTTCTCAGATTATCAATCTTAACTTCTCTTATTCTTAATTTCTCACTTTCATGCCATGCCAATGTTCCATACCCATACAAAAGTGTTGGTACCAACACACCTTCATGTACCTATACATCTCGCAGCATTTCTATCCAGCCTCCGCTTTCTCACAGATGCTTTCAGCGCACCCACCACCTTTCTTCCTCCACTCTTAAAACTGTTATTTGTACGAGTAAGTACCATATAATAAGATGGTACAAAACTGCTACCATACTGAACCATACAGTACCGAAAATGAACATCACTATTAATGACGTCACTAATATGACTGGCCAAAATTGGCCGAGAGCTCATGAAGACGACATCAACTTTCGGCCAGTCAGGAGCCATGTCAAAAACTGGATGTCACGAAATTACATATTCAGAGGGCTACGTCGTCCCTAACGTCGTAACACCGCTTCCCGTCGATCAGTTAAACAGTCCTAAAACTTTACATTACTTTTCTTACTTTGAAGGAAAACTAAATATAGATTTATGGGCTAAAGTTAACAATAGTGGAACATTTTTTTTGTCATATTTAAAAAAAATGCTTATTAGATTTTTAATAGAATATATAACCACAGGTAAGTGTTTTTTTGCAGGTTAGGTTAGAGTATTTATCTTAGAGTTTTTGCTTTCCCATGCTAAACATGGGACTAGTTCGTTTAGCGTATAGACTCGTTAGATATTTAGATATTTGGGCGATTAATTATAGTAGCCGAAATCGATGTTGGACACCAAATAAATCGCCCAACAAAACATACAACGACATGTGTAAAATTTTTTGTAAGTTAGGTTAGGTAGGTTAGGTTAGTTTTATTTGAGTCCCAATATGGATTTCGGCATATATAATTAATCGCCCAAATATCTAAATATCTAACGAGTCTATACGCTACACGAACTAGTCCCATGTTTAACTATTATTTATTACTTTATTTACAATTTCTATTAACCAAACCCACTTATTCATGGCATAAAAGGCTATTTGGAATCGGCAAATATTCGTTTTAGTAAACATCGGTGTTTTTCGACGAGAACATATTTTTCTGGTCACTTTTTAATCGTTTTGCATGAATTCCTGTGCAAATGTATAGTTTTTGAGATATCTTCACTTGAAGATATCGCAAAAACTACAGGTTTGCACAGAAAACGAATATCAGATTCGTGTAAAACGACTACAAATTTAGCAGAAAATATGTTTTCATCTTTCCCTAATGAATAATCTAATCTAACCTTAACCTAATCTAACCTTAACCTAATCTAACCTTAACCTAACCTAACTTTAACCTAACCTAACTTTAATCTAACATAATCTAACCCAATCTAACCTTAACCTAACCTTAACCTAACCTAACCCTAACGAGCCCTAACCTAGCAACGAAAGCATGTAATTTCTCATCTTATTTGGGAGGATCGAGTTCCGCAATTGCTGTGAGGAAATGATGCAAAATGATGCAATCTTGTGGTTTCGTCGGAATGCTCGGAGAGAAATAAGTAACGTGCAAAATATTTGCGGTAATGATACCATTTATTTCCAGCACGTAGCACCCACCACGATTTTATGTCTTCCCACAAACTTTCAATGTTCTGAGTGTGGATGTTTTGATCTTGCGGATGAACAAAATGTTCGTTGTGATTAATTTTCTTATGCATGCAACCTACTGTAGCTCACTGAGGTGGTCATACGTACGCCAAGAGTCACTAATAATGGTCGACTGGGGTTTAACAAATTTTTTAATTAATGATGCAAGTGTTTGCGCCTTTCTATCTGGAACAGGGGTAATAAATTTTGCTTTCGATACACGTTCATTTCCACTGAAGACCCAAAGTCAAGCAATTCGTCGTCCACGATTATCTAATATACTATTTCAGAAATGAAGCCTTATATATATATATATATATATATATTATATATATATATATATATATATATATGTGTAACAGTTTTTTTGCGCACATCTACAGGTCGCTACAATTGGTGTAGAACAATGCGGTTTTCACCATTCGATGCGTCATTTTATTGTGCAGTGCCCATGCTAAAAAAAAATTCCCTAACATAATTCCTTCCCCCCCTTTTAGGGGTACAGTTCTTCCTACGCCTGTACACGCATTTTTTTAATTTTTCATTTTTAATCATAATTTTGACACAAAATAAGTCAATATTTACTAAACATTTAATATCATTCGATTCACAAAAGATTTTTCGATTCACAAAAGATTTCTTTATCGATTCAATACAAAAAATTACATAATTAAAACGGGCAATTTAAATAAACACGAGTTTAAAGTTAAACGAGCCACACTCGAAATTATTTACCGTGACTTTTGTGCGTTTTATTACTGTGGCTTTTGTACAAATAATTTTACGTATACACAAACAATTTGATAGGATATTGATTTATCATTCTATTTTTTAGTTGTCATAGAAATATGTTAATTAAGTTATCTGATTAGATGCGCTTTTATAGTTGAAGATCATTTTTAGAAAATTATTTATTTTCCCCACTTTAAAATATTACAAAATTTCTATTAGGTATCTTAATATCATTATGCCTGTCGCTGTAAGTAAGAAAATAGCAATTATTTGCCATTTTATGAAAATTTCGGACCCCCTAGGCCTACAAAACCAATTTTCTCCTTTTCTTTATCAAAAATTGTTGATTTTCGGGTCTTTCGGTTATAAATTTGTACCAGTCTATTGTTTATCTATAATAATAATAATAATCTATATTATAATAAGAGAGCTGTCCGTCTGTCCGTCTGTCCGTCACACTTTCAGAAATTGTGAGAAAAAATTGAGAAAAAATTCAGAAATTGTATTACGGGCGGAAATGTGAAGCTCAAGATTTTCATGACTGTGTTCTTTTCTGTAGTTTAGCAATGGGGGAAGGGTGGGGGTAATGGGGGATGGGCGGGGTAATGGGGAGGCGTGGGGGTAATGGGGGAGGTGGTAATGGGGTGAAGGGGAAGGGTGGGGGTGGGGGTAATGGGGGATGGGTGGGGTAATGGGGAGGGGTGGGGGTAATGGGGGAGGTGGTAATGGGGTGAAGGGGGAAGGGTGGGGGTGCGGGTAATGGGGGATGGGTGGGGTAATCGGGAGGGGTGGGGGTAGTGGAGGAGGGGGTTAGCCCCCAAGTTGTATGAATGGGGGTGAGGAGGTTTTGGGAGATACCAGATTCAGAAATGTTGACACAATGTGAAGCTCAAAATTTTCACGGCTGGGTTCTTTTTTTGTAGTTTAGCCTGTCTAACCGTCAGCGAAGCGACGGGAACTATACTAGTAATAATAATAAAAAGACGTGTGTGTGTGTGTGTGTGTGTGTGTGTGTGTTACAAACATGAAACTTCACACACATATTGATTAGGTCCCGAGGTTGTGCACGTGGGTGTTAATAAATTAAATAATTAATTTTAAAACATTAAATGACGTCATCACGATCATTACGAAACCTATGCTAAAATTATTGAATACCCGGTTAGGTTCATTGAATGACAGGTTAGGTCATCTGTACGCCCTTGACGATTGGTTAGGTTAAGTCGTGATATTTTCGTTGGCTTTAACGAAAATATCATGACTTAACCTAACCAATCGTCAAGGGTGTACAGTTAACCTAACCGGGCATTCAATTAACGTACCCGGACATTCAATTAATCTAATCGGGCATTCAGTTGACCTAACCGGCCATTTAATTAACCTAATCGGGCATTCAGTTGACCTAACTGGGCATTCAATTAACCTAACCGGGCATTCAGGTTACCTAACCGGGCATATATATATATATATATATATAGCGTTCAACATCCACCCCGGCAACGCCGGGTCGCTCCGCTATTATTGAATACCCGGTTAGGTTCATTGAATGCCAGGTTAGGTCATCTGTACGCCCTTGACGATTGGTTAGGTTAAGTCGTGATATTTTCGTTGGCTTTAACGAAAATATCATGACTTAACCTAACCAATCGTCAAGGGTGTACAATTAACCTAACCGGGAATTCAATTAACGTACCCGGGCATTCAATTAATCTAATCTGGCATTCAGTTGACCTAACCGGCCATTTAATTAACCTAATCGGGCATCATTACTATTATAATTTAGCAAAAATGTGTCTGCCTGTCTGTCCGCAGAAAAAACTTTTACGTTTCTGAACCGATTTCGACCAAACTTCGTATGGTGGATGGGGATGATGAATAATGAACGAAAATATATGTGTGACCAGCCCCCCCCCCCCACCAATTACTGGGCCCGAGGGCCCCCAGCACCGCGATAAAACTATAGAAAAGAACGCAGCAATGAAAATCTTGAGCTTCACATTGTGTCAATATTTGTGAAGCTTAAGATTTTCATGACTATAGTTTTATTGACCAAATAATTGAACCCCCAGTAATTATGGGCCTGCGACCCCCCAATTACTGTCGGTTCAATTATTTGGTCAATAAAACTATAGAAAAGAACGCAGTCATGAAAATCTTGAGCTTCACATCCGAGTTCATCGTATCAACATTTGTGAAGTTTTAGATTTTCATGGCTGCGTTCTTTTCTGTAGTTTTATTGACCGAATAATTGGTTCGCCAGTAATTGGAGGGCCACAGGCACACCAATTACTGAGGCCCAAGGTGAGAGGAATGGGAACGATATCCAGATAAAGGGCCATTGATGTTCAAAATAAAATACGCCGTAGGCCCACAATTCGGCTTGGGTCGAAGGTCTAAGCACCGCAGATCTAGCAAAATCGGCCGTAGCGCCGATCTTTTGCTAGTATTTACTATGACCAAAATGAGACTCGTCTATTTCTACAATTATTCTTTCCCCAACAATTGGCTTTTGATTGTCCATCCACTTTTCGCACACTTCACCACAATACAACTTCCAGTTAACTATAGTTTCACTGTTTAACTCCAAGAAATTATGTGCATAACTTTGAGAAAAAAACTTGGGAAGATAAACATTAATGAAGCGAAGGTTAACATTTGCAGAAATTCTAGATTTCAAGAATCACGTGTTCTTGAACTGAGACAATAAAATTACACTTGCGTTTATTTTTGGGCTTAACTTTACGACAAAAAAAAATGTTCTGATCGTTTCTAATATTACACTGGTTATTACATTTTGGCCATCTTAAGGATGCAAGAATTACTCCGTGATGACAAAAGACTTCCAGAGCTTTTTCGTCTTCACGGCCGATATGGCGGATCAACTCCTCAAAATCAAGATCACAGGAAGGGTACAACATATTGCGAATACGTACGGCTGATAACTAAATGAAGAGCGAAAAAATCAACATATCGCGAATACGGCTACTAAATGAGGAGCGAAAAAATAGTAAAAAAATGGTGAAAGCATTAGCTAAAAACTAAATATTTTCAAGTGAAGCTTTCTCAAAAAATATACGTTTGCAACTCTTATTTTGGATTACAGTTTTAAGGTAAAAAATATTTCGGAGTCACCCGTGTACTTTCTAGGAGTGTTGAGGAAAAGTTTTAAGTCATGACTGCACCATCTAGGTCCTCTTCAGAAACACTGTATCGTTTTGGGTCACGCTATTAAGAAAGTACTTACATTGAACAGTTTTTAGAGTGTTGATGCACTCTACAGTATTATTAGCTTCATCCGCACTCGTGTCTCTTTTGTTCACTACACATCCCAGATACTTAAAAGACTCTAGTATTTCACCATTCACCATTCTTTACAGTCTAAATTTCCCTCTCTCCACCATGAATAACTTGCTTTTACTTACATTTGCTTTCAATAGTCTTCTCTCACACACCGCCACAAAACTCTTAACAACCCCTTGCATATCCATTCACTTTTAACAAATAGCACAGTAACATCTGCATGCAACAGATCCGACAGGCCCCACCTGTTCCCATCACACACACCAGATTCAGTCCTCTTTCTAGCAGTCGCACATTCACTTCTCTCAATATCCATCCATAAACAGACTGAACAGCCACGGAGACATCACACATCCTTGACGCACAACACTTTTATTAAACCATTCATTCAGTTCATTACACTGGTATGCATCAATTTTGCTGTCAAGGGTTTTGTAAGTGATTCTTATAGAGATTTTCCTGCTGATTTCGAATCTGCAATCCGTTTTTCTCAATCAGCTCAGGTTATCCGGCTATGGCCTCATAAGTAAAATAGAATCTTTCGTGATTTTGTCAAAGCGGAATTGGAACAGTAACATCTATCATCACTTGTTTCACTTGTATAATATCTTTTTTTACTTTTCAGGCATATAGATAAAATATTTCATAATGAATAGAGCGTGTAAAAATGATCCCAATAGATTCTGCTACATATGTGGGACGGTTACCATGCCAAATAACCAGTCCCAAATCACTAAATTTGTGAAGACAATGTATAGAGCATACATTTCGCCCCTCATATGTGCTGCAAGACGTGCATTGAAAATTTGAGAAGATGGAGCAAAGGCAGAGCGAAATCTTTGCCTTTTGGAATTCCCATGATTTGGAGAGAAGGAAAGGATCACGTGACAGATTGCTATTTCTGCATTGACAAACCTCCAAGGTGGGCTTATAAATATATTTTTCTTAAATATTTTGAAATCCTCGTATGAAACTTGACATAATATTCACCATAATGTAATATTCACCATATATAGCATAATATTCACCATAATGGTAATCATACATTTACATATACATATTGTTATAGAAAAAACATTTACACATACATATTGTTATACAAGTTACATTTACATATACAATGATTGTATATTTTCTTTCTTTTTCATTCATATTGTCCCCGAAGGGACAATATGAATGAAAAAGAAAGAAAATATACAGACTCCATCGACCTATTTCATATCTTACAGACCGCAGCCTTCCCTCACGAGCCGCCACTCTCTGAATGCTTCTTCTATTTCATATGCAAGTTTTATATCCATGTTTCTGTGTTTCTATTTTCAGGAGTTAACAAGAAGAATAAACACATTGTTGTACACCCTGACATTCCTTCTGCTATGAGACCTGTACCCCATGGTCCTGGAATTCCAATACCCGACCCACCTCAAACCCTGGACTTCGATGATTCTGATGATGAATCAATGACCAATGCCAATGACCAGTCCCAGTCGTATATACCTCAAAATACCGCTTCAAATGAGCCGAGGCCTTTCAACCAGGCCAAACTTAATGATCTTACCAGGGATTTAGGACTTTCCAAATTAGCTCCCGAGATCTTGGGCGCTCACGACTTCGAGAAGACAACTTGCTGGCTCCGGGAACAACATTCTCCTGGTATAGGAAACGAGAGGAAGAATTCCGCAAGTTTTTTGCAGTGCACGAAAATACCTCTTCCTTAGTGTACTGCTGCAATGTTGAGGGGCTAATCGAATCCTTGGGCCTGCCATATAACGCATCAGAATGGAGGCTATTTATAGACTCGTCTAAACGAAGTTTGAAAGCAGTACTTCTCAACATTGGGAATAGGGTTGCATCAGCCCCTGTAGCACATTCCGTACAACTTACTGAGAGCTACGATAACATGAAAATTTTACTGGATGCTCTCGTATACGACCAACATAACTGGAGGATCTGTGGAGATTTGAAGGTAATACTAATATCATAAGTAAACTATTGCTATTGACTATGTTGTTTTTCCAAAGGTTATTTGAGAGCGTATAAGAACACTTAACTTCCCCACAGAAGTGATACAGTCCAATGCATAGATTTTTTGATCTGATAGAACAAATTCTCTAAATTCTTTAAATATTTTCATTTTTTTTCAGATTGTGGCGTTTGTATTGGGAATGCAAGGGGGATACACGAAATACCCATGTTTCCTCTGCAAATGGGATAGCCGAGCGGATGAGAAGCACTATGCACAGCGTGAATGGGCATCCAGAGAATTTTGAACCTGGGTCGCATAATGTCGTTTCAGTGCCCCTTGTACCACCAACAAAAAGTTTGCTCCCACCACTTCATATTAAGCTGGGCTTGATGAAAAATTTCATCAAATCAATGAATAAGGAGGGTTCAGCATTCCGATATCTCGAGAGTAAATTTCCTCATATATCTGATGCTAAACTAAATGCTGGGGTTTTTGATGGTCCTCAAATTCGAACTTTGATCAAGGATACTCAGTTCGAAAACGCAATGACTCCAACTGAGAAGAATGCCTGGCAGGCAGTCAAATCAGTTGTCACTGATTTTCTTGGCAAGCCTAGAAGTCCAGAATACGAGTCCGTTGTCGAAAACTTGATGGAAGCTTTCAAAGCTCATGGGTCGCGCATGTCCATAAAAATGCACTTTTTGTGGTCCCACTTGGACTATTTTCCTGAAAATTGCGGGGATTATAGTGAGGAACAGGGTGAACGATTTCACCAAGATATCAAAATAATGGAAGAGAGGTACCAGGGAAACTGGGATATCAATATGCTGGCGGACTATTGCTGGTGTTTGAAGCGAGACGTGCCCGAAGAAAAACACAGACGGAAAGCCAAGAAAACTTCATTCCTTCCTCAATAAACTTTTTTCCATATTCATTGTATGAATAAAAGTATTTATTCACACAATGTTTTCATTTTTCACGAGTGTTCTTATAATATTACTCGTATCTACAGTGTTTAAGCTAAAAAAATCAATAAATTTGGGGATAAAATTGGACTTATAATAAATGGCCAATAGAGAAAAAACCTTACCTGATTGAGGAAAACCAATGTCATTTTCGAATTCAGCATGGTCGAATTATATAATATGAGTTGAAAAAACCCTCACAGCAGACAAAAACATTTCATATGCATACCAGTGTTATTTACTCTCACATATGCACTACTCCCATTATAGAAACTCTTCAGAACGTTGATGAGTCTACGGCCAGCCCTATATATACCGAAGACTTGCCACAATGCTTCCCTATTCACTTTATCATACGCTTTTTCATGATCCATAAATGCTATGTGTACCTTGCAACCGCTTTCACAGGCTTTCTCAGTCACTTGTGTAACTGCAAACACTTGATTCACACAGCCTCTTCCACCTCGGAGCCGTCCTTGCACATCGTTCATCAAGCATTCTGTAGCACCAATGTACCACGAATTCTTTCTATCACTATCCTGCCACACACTCTCCCAACTACACTTAGCAGACTTATACCTCCGTAATTCTTACATACTCTTTTCACAATGAATAATTATTTCTTTCTTCCAGTCTTCAGGCACACTCCCATTTGAACATGCACTCTGACATATACACCACAACCACTCTACCCTTTCCGTCCCCATATTTCATCATTTCCCTCTATATCCCATCCACACCTGCCGCTTCTCCAGTTTACAGGTTGCAAACGCCGTGTTTCGTTCACTCATGGTTGTTTTCAGGCACTCTGTCACATGTTCTCCTCACACCACGAAATCCCATCATACTTATATTTGCTCTCCTTTCATCTCTTCCACCCATCAAACCTTCGAAATATTCCTTCCATCTTTTACGTAGCTCCACATCCGCTGTAAACATTCTTCCATTTTCATCCCTTACTTTCGAACTTTCTTCCTGCACATCCACACTTCCTTCCAGAACAACTTTCCATTCTCTACACAATTCTCATTCATCCTCCTTTCAAACTCATTAGTTACTCTCTATTTCTTCTGTCGCACTAGTCTCATCACATTAATTTCTATTTCTCTTTTTTTGACTTTCTTTATCAGAATTACACTGCACACACAACATCCATTTCCTCCATTTATCCTCAACCGCTGATGTAACATCGACAGCCCATCACGCTATTGCCCTGTTCTTTGCACCTGCCTTTGCAAGTTCAAACGTTTCTTGCATTCCAGTAGTACAGGCGCAAAAACGTCGAGTGAGGAAACGAGGGGAAAGGTGGGGAAGAGAAAGGGGAAAGAAGGGAAAAGAGCTGAAAAGGGGAAAAAAGCAAAATTTTAATCTCTCAAAGGGGTTGGGTATTATAAGGTGGAAGGGTGATAAGATAAAGGGCTGGCGGGTACCGATCCCAAAATTCAATCTTGCTCTAAATATACAATAACCTAACTAACCTAAAAATAAAAAATTGAATACAGAGTATAGTAATCTAACCTAACCTAACCTAAACTTGGAAATTTTTTTTATACATATGTATGTATACATGTGTGTGTGTGTGTGTGTGTGTGTGTGTGTGTGTGTGTGTGTGTGTGTAACGTCACACTATGAAATTTAGCTGTCATCATTCATTTCTGTGTCTGATACATAACAGTGATATTACACCAATCTCAATCTTTATAGAAGAATAATTTGTCTACGAATAACTTAACCGAACCCACGTGTTTCGATCGAAGTCCGAATAAAAGAGGTATTACAGTAAAAATCCAGTAGTTAGTCAGTTTTAAGCAGTGCTGGTATTTGAGTGAATGTACAGTGCACACAGTGGTATTTCTCTTTAAGTAGTGAAATCGCTGCGTATGTCATAAAAGTAAATAAAATCAAAGCGAATTAATCTATACAGCGTTTTACCGAGTATTTCTTTTGAAGGAAATTAGCTGCCCATCGATAAGCTGAAAAAAATCCTACAACTATCCCCCAGTTATCCCCAGTAGCCACACTCCTAGGCACTAGTCAGTGAGAATATACAGCGTGCCACATCCCACATTCCCCGGAGTAACGGAGAATACTTTCCTTCACTTAGTTTGAGTCAAACTCCACCCAGTACCTTCAATAATACCATTTTGAGTCAAGTTCGTGCACCAACTTTTACTTTCTATTAGTAACATGGCGTGGTAAATAAATTTCTACAACTCTGCGGTTTCTGTAACAATGTAACAGATGAAGCAAAAGTGATTAGCTGTGATCTCTGCCAACTCCTTTTCGATTTCAAATGCCTGAAGTGGAAAGATTAAAAAATCTCTCTCATAACATGCGCAAAGCAACTGAACGGGCTCTAACCAACGAGTTTATGTTGACAAAAGAGATAACAGAAAACACCAGAAAAAATAACTGCCTACATCTGGTATTGACGAATAACACGAACTTGATTCATGATATAAAAATAAGCCCAACTATTGTCTCAGACCACAACATAATCGAAATATCAACAAATGTGGCAACAACATTTAAAGACAATACCCATACTGGAGAAAGAAGCAAATTTGGGAATTTTAAGTCCAAGACTATACGTAAATAGGGAAGCAATGCCCGAAATAGAGTGGAAAACAGTTTTAGAGAATAAAACAACCGAAGAAATGCTAACAACTTTGGAAGAAAAGACGCTGGGAATTTTAGAAAAACATGCACCGAAAACAGCCAAAAAGACAGATGATCTAGTTCGAGAGGCAAAAGCTAACAATATTCGGCAAAAGAAAGAGAGTAGCGGCGAAGTTAGTTAATTACAGAGACAACAATACCAGAAAAGTAATACAAGAAAAACTGGAGAGTATCGATAAGGCAATACAAACCCTGATTAAGGCCCATAAAGAGAGGGAAGAGGAAAAGGTGGTAGAAGTAATAAGGAAAAATCCAAAATATTTCTATACTTATGCGAAAAGGAAAACGAAAACGCGCGCCACTATCGGACCCTTAAGGAAAGGAAGTAATGAACTAACCGACGAGCTAAAAGAAATATCCGAAATATTGAGAGCCCGGTATGAATCACTCTTCAGTACCCCAAAACGTAACAAGGCGATACCTGACATAGATGCATTCTTTGAAGAGAAATTGCAAGGTGACCGTATGACAGATTTTTATTTTACCTTAGAAGACATGGCGCAAGTTATAGGACAAATGAAATCACATTCAGCTGCAGGTCCAGAAAAATGGAACGCATTATTGATTAAAAACTGTAAAATTTAATATGAATATGGAGAAGATCCATAGACACTGGGGAAATATCGAACATCTTTAAAAAAGGAAATATTGTCCCTGTATATAAAGGAGGGGATAGATCTCAAGCAAAGAACTATAGCCCAGTGTCATTGATGTCCCATCTCACCAAAGTAATTGAAAGAATACTTAGAAAGAATATATATGACTAATTGGAGACACTGGAAAGATCCAACAAAAATCAGCACGGATTCCGATCAGGAAGATCATGCCTCTCACTACTTATAGAGCACTATAAAAATATCCTAGATGCACTTGAAGGAAATGAAAACTATGATGTCATATGTCATTTTGCTGAAGCGTTCAACGAAGATGATCATGGTATAATAGTACATGAAATGAAACGTATGCAAATAACAGGTAAAGTTGGAAAAAGGATCTACAACTTCCTCACAGAACATACACAGGTCGTCAAAATTCAAGGTATATCATCATCAGAATGAGAAGTACGCAGCTCAGTACCACAGACGATACGAAGACGATACAAAGATCAGCATAGGCCTTGCATAGGGACACGAACAGAATATACAAATGGTCAGAAGACAACAACATGACATTTAATACCGAGAAATTTCAGCTCTTGAGATATTGTAGAAATGAGGAACTTAAACAGACTACATATTATGCTCCAGATATAGAGGAAATTCAGAGAAGCACGAAAGCGATCGATTTGGGGGTTATAGTGACCAATGATACGAAATTCGAGCCACAAAATCAAATAGCGATAAATAAAGCAAAAGAGTCACGGCACAGGTGCTAAGAACGATCAAAAGAAGGGACAGGACAGTAATGATTTCCCTGCTAAAAACACTGATTATACCAAAATTTGAATACTGCTCAGTCTTGACGGCCCCATATAAGACGGAAGAAATTAATAAACTAGAAGAAATTCAGAGACATTTCATAGCCAAGACTGATGGCTGAAAAGAACTTAACTACTGGAAAAGACTACCTAAACTAAATCTGTACTCCTTGGAAAGAAGAAGAGAGAGGTACACCATAATATACATATGGAAAATGATGGAAATCTTTTACCAAACCTGAAACTAAACCCAATTACCACCCAAACAACGCTGGAAAATAGGAAATTTACAGAATGTGTCGTATTCCCAAATTAAAGGCCAACAAGGGCACTGAAGGAAAATAGCTTGGTTGTCAGGGGGCCAAGAATTTTTAACCAGCTTCTAAAGGACCTCAGGAACGTTACAGGGGTCAAAGTTGAAGTCTTTGAAAGCATACTAGATCTCTGATTCAGGACGGTACCAGATGAGGTGGGTATACCTGGCTATGTGCGGTGGAAAACATAAGCGAGCAACTCGCTCCTCCACCAAGCCAGGCCTAGAGGCGGGACCACCAGCTTGACCTTCGTGTGAAGAGAGATCATCGCACGGAACTACTACGAGGTTACGAGGTTACACCTGTGAGTTTGACGTCATATTATGTTTTTAGCGGCCACCATTCCATCCTGTGATTTAGATATGACAATGATATTACACCATCGGAGGTTGAACCCCAGACCTCCGTCTTTATAGTACAATAATTCGTTTTTGCATAACCTAACGTCATCTTTCACACTATCTCAAGAATAACCTAGCGTAACATCATCGGGATTCGAACCCTCGATCTCAATCTTTATAGTACAGTAACTCGTTTTTTCATAACCTACCTCATTTTTCACGCCATAAACCCACAATCCAGAGGTTACCACTCCTAGCAACTGATATAATTGTTGGCGAACCCTAAATATACAAACGTATATGCATATACTGTATATATATATATATATATTTCTTATGAAGGAAGGAGGGGCCAAAGGCGAATACCCACACAAAAGCTCCACCGCCCCCCCCTCCCAACCACATAAGAAGAAAAAAGTCAAACCAAAAGTACAAGGTTTTTGAGATGCTTCGACACGGCGTTTGAAAGATTGGAAGTCACATACAGGGGGAAAGATGGATTCAGCAAGATTGTTCCAGAGTTGGCCGTTGAATAGATGAAAGCGTTGGATAGAAAAGGAATGGGAATGTGTCGAAAATCTGGTACTGCATGCTCGCCTTAAAGGAGGAGGCATGCAGTTAGAGGGTTCAGAAGAGCAGTGTCCGTTATAATAAAGAGAGTGAGGCAACATTGCGCTGAAGAGAGAGGGATTGAAGCCAGTCAGTAAGAGGCGGTGAACAAATGAGGTCTTTGATTTCATATGCTCAAGTAGAGCTGTGTGGGTTGAGCTACCCCACACACATGAGGAGCGTTCCCGATACAGGGGCGGACAAGACCCTTTACAGAGACAGCAACTGAGTGGGGTTGAAGAAATTACGAAACCGGCACAACACACCTAACCTCTTAGAAGCTGTTTTAGAAAGAGGGTATATGTGATCTTTCCAGGAAAGATCAGGAGAAAAGACTACACCAAGAATGTCAAGAGAAGGGAAAGGATTGAGTTGTGTATTGTTGAAGGTATTGTAACAAGTAGACAGATAAAGAAAAGGAGTTTCTGAGGCATTGAAAGCCACAACTTTCTTTTATGGCCAATCAAAGATAGTAGAAAGATCATAGGTCAAGTGTATCACCATCCCACGCAAAATACGGAGTGACTGTTGAGAGGGACGTTTTATGAAGCGGGTGGAGAAGTAATGAGTGGAATCATCGGCATAGGAGTGGATAGGACACCGCGGCATGAACTTTTAGGGACATGTCATTTTCCGAGATGAGACGTTTTCTTTGACTATTCCTGGAGGACTTCATTGCTGACGAAGGAACGATACACGATACTTAAATGAGCATCCTCGAATAGGTGCGAATGATCACGTGATTTGTAATGTTTGAGTTTGTGAAATCTTCACACACTCGGCAAAACCACTCTCCATCTTCGAAAACTCTTGAGAAAGCTATGTTTCCGTCGTGAACAAATAGTCGTCGATGCGCGCTCTCTCTCTCTCTCCTCTCTCTCTCTCTCTCTCTCTAAATATATATGTACGAGGGTACTTCAATAAGTATCCGCACTTTTTATTTTAGTGATAATATAGTATATATAATATGAGGCGCTCCGCGCCAGACGTTCGTAATCGCCACCCCGGCTAAAACTTGTTTTTTGTACCAGCGTGAAGCTCAGTTCCCATACTATCCAATGTAGAGATATACGAACATCTGGCTCTGAAACCATAAGGTCAAAATCGCTATTTAACCGTGTTTACAAGCCGACCGTAATAGCGTGGCATGAAGCGAGTGACTATACTCCGTGCTAGATATTCTTAACTCACACCGCGCTACGCCTCCCGCCTGGAGCCAATCAGCGCGTGGCATCTAGTGCGCGTCACCATAATGGCGGCCAATCAGCGCTCATGGTACCGTGTGTGTGTGTGTGTGTGTGTGTGTGTGTGTGTGGTGTGTGTGTGTGTGTGAGGGAAGCGGGCGCGCATTTCATCATGTCTGATCGAAGCCTAATCTCTTGAACCTTATAAGCACGCAATTTTCAATCCTAAGCGTAGAGAATACAATTTTATTGTCATTATAGCATTTCACAAAGTCTTTTTCACAGTTTCTATTGAATACCCCTTTAATTAATCCATGATTACTACTAATCATTAAGTGATTAGTGTGTTCTAATGTAACCAATCGGTTAGCTGAGTTCAAAAGCTATAAATTTCATATAAACATCTTTGCGCTATCTTCAGTGGTTCAAGAGATACAGTCTCATATTCATTCCCCAACTTTAACTGCGTTTTCTGGCGTTATTTATTTTTGGCGCTTACGAACATCTGGCGCGGAGATGACACCAAAATGATGATGGAAGCTGAAGGCAGTGACAGGTATTTCCTGGCCTCATTAAGGAAGAACACTACACAGTGTGTAATGAACCAGGTGGGAAATATTTGTGGCATTTTGTACCAGAGGAAGCTTCAGAGGAGAGAAGTCATGCTGAGGTCATTGCTGATCATCTGGTGAACTGGCTAAGAGAGAGAGAAGCAGACCAGACCCTTTTGGCCATAGGAGGTGACAGTACTGCGTTTTCTGGCGTTACTACTGAGATCTATAGGCTTATTTAAGCTAGCAACAGTATAGGCTTATTTAGGTTACTCGTAGCTGTCACATATCGTACGAGTAGTGAGCATGGCTGCGCCGCTTTCAATTTGTACTCTGGAAGAACAGAGATCCGTGGTTCGTTTTTTGTGGTCAGAAGGTGTGAAAGGAGCTGAAATTCACACGCGTTTATGTGCTCAGTATGGGAATAATGCATTACCACGGCGAAGTGTGTACGAGTGGATTCAAATGCTCAAGGAAGGTCGGACATGTGTGACAGATGCTCAGCGCTCAGGACGACCGTCAACATCAACCAGTTGTGACAAGCAGGAAGAAGCCAGAGCCATGATTTTCGATGACAGAAGATTAACAATAAAAAAAATTGCATCTTCATTAGACATCATTCAAGGGTAAGCCTATTCAATAGTTCATGACATTCTTGGCTTTCACAAGGTTTGTGCAAGATGGGTGCCCAAACAGTTGACAGAAGAGCACAAGCGTAATCGTATGGACGTCTGCTCTCGTCTTTTGGCGCGGTATCATAATGAAAGTGAAAACTTTTTGGAGCGCATTATCACTGGAGATGAAACCTGGATCCATCACTATGAACCAGATAGTAAACGACAGAGCATGCAATGGAAGCATCCAACATCTCCCGTTACAAGGAAGTTCAAAGCGCAGCCGTCAGCAGGTAAAGTTATGCTAACACTGTTTTGGGGTACACGAGGCCCTATCCTTGAACATTATCCAGAGCGTTGAACTACAGTAACAAGTACATCGTATTCTGACATGCTTCGGAATGAGTTAAAGCAAGCAATTCGCACAAAACGGAGAGGGAGATTGTCGGAAGGTGTTATTCTGTTACACGACAATGTGCGCCCTCATACCACTGCGTAGACTAGAAAATGTCTTTAAGAACTTAAATTTGAAGTTCTCGACCATCCAGCCTACAGTCCAGACCTGGTATCTTCGGATTTTTACCTGTTTGGACCAGTAAAAGACGCTTTGAGAGGTCAGCGATTCCAAGGCGATGATGACCTGAAGGAGGCGGTGCATGACTGGCTACGCACACAGCCAAAAACATTCTTTTGTGATGGCATTATGAAGCTTGTAGATCGCTGGACTAAGTGTATTGAGAAACAGGGAGACATGTTGAGAAGTGATGTGTTTATAATCTATCAGATGTGAAAATAAAATTGTGAAAATAAAAAGTGCAGATACTTATTGAATTACCCTCGTGTGTATATATATATGTATCCGCTAGCGTGGTGGCGTCGGCAAGTTCCGTTCCTTTGAATATATTAAAAGGGGCTCAGCGCCCTTAAGGCAGATTCCGAGGTGACGGGTCTCCGGGCTGAAATGGCGGGTTTTCAGTCTGTTAACGGGAATTTGAATATTAAAGGATTTTCAATTGGAGTCTGACTGTAGGATAGGCAGTAGACTTAGCAATTGACTCATACATTCAATATTTCCAATAAGAACCCGAAGTTTGGAAAAACAGATTCAGAACGGACAAGGTTGAACGTCTTAGAAGGGATCTCTGGATTGACGGGTAGTTTAGTTCGTTAGGAAATTGCTTTATGGTTGTGTATACGGAAATTCGGGCTTGGAGCTCTGACTGTAGGTTAGGCAGTAGGGTGTGTCAATTTTAGTAAAGCCAAGAAATCAAAAGCTACTAATACTCAAATGATGTCATATTATCTAGCAAACTTAGAAATATCTTTAGTGTTGTTTAAAAAAGCCATTTACCTACTTATATTTGACCATAAAGGTTTGAAATATAACCTAAATATGACTGTAGCGTCGTATATCAATGTGCCATTGATATGTGTGGTCAACTTTTTTTATTTTTAGTGTGCAGTATGGTTCCTAAGTTTCACATAGTCACAAATGCTGAAGTTTTGATTGTGAATGCGTGTTTTCCCTCCTTTTTGACAATTTTGATTACTTTGTAATGTAAATATTGTGTAATTCAAATTATTCGAAATGTTATGTGTGACCCAAACTTTCTATATATTTTGATATGATAGATATATGAAATTGTCATTACTTTGAATAATTAAGTCTTGTACCTATAACAACACAACCTTTTATCTGAGCTTATAGGAAGATACTAAGAATTTCAATTAACTTAATTTTATGTAATCATAATAATCAGTAGGCCTATCCAAATTTCAATGACATTTCTTTTGTTCACAGGTCCACAGGATGAGTTAGAAAGAAATCAGAACCCGAAGCAAATCAAGTTGTCACCTAAGTCATTTGGTGGGGACTGGGAGGGAACTTCCCCATGCTGAGCTGCCCACAGACAGAGATCTGCTGATGTATGGTTTGTTGAGGAGAGAGATGAGTGAGGAAGGCAGGAGGAATTACCCAGTTAATGACCTGATTAACAACGTCATTGTTCCAGGGCTACTGGCTCAGTGGAGAAAGTCCAACGCTCTATTCACAGGACCTGTAATCAACACTGAGGTCAGGATCAAGGTAAAGTGAAGGCACTGTGGGATGAGACAGTGAAGGTGTCCATTGGCAATGTGAAGCTAGAGGTCAGAGATAGGTTCATGATGAAACTGGACAAATTGGTGGACATCCTGACCTTTCACTGTGTGATCAGGAGCTGCAGTGAGCTTGGGTGCAACCCTGTCTGCAACAGTGAGGTTCACATTGACTGCAGCTGCATGAGCGAGCAGAAGATACCAGTGTAGAAGCTTGCCTTCATTAAAGGTCAGAGAGAAAAGGTGGGAAGTGTGGGGGCACACCAGATAGGTCTAGCTGATCACCCTGAGACCAGGAGACAGAAAGCAGTGCTGCAGAGACAGGAGCAGAGAAGGAAGGCCGAAGAGAAGAGGAGGAGGAAGGCAGAGGAGTCAGCCAAGAAAGAAGAGGAGTTGAGGGAGGAGTCGCTGCTGGAGATGGAGTTGGAGGAGATTGGAAATATACTGGAGGGAGCAGGGAGGAGAGAGGAGGACGAAGACTTCATACCAGAGGCTGCGACAACTTCTTCCTTGCCTGTGGCTAAGAAGAAGAAATACAACACTGAAGATATCACCAACATAGCTCTGGCTAGCTTGAGACATCACACTGGGCTGAGAGAGACTGCAAAGATTGCCACTGCTGCCTGGATTGATGCTGGTCTTATCACAGAGTTTGACACAGTACTGGTGATTAACCACAACAAGGTGAGGAGGGCTCAGGAGAGACTGACTAAAGAGCTGGTCAAGAAGTTTGATGAAGAGATTAGGGAAGGCATCATCTGTATCTTCTTTGATGGGAAAAGAGATGACACCAAAATGATGATGGAAGCTGAGGGCAGTGACAGGTATTTCCTGGCCTCATTAAGGAAGAACACTACACAGTGTGTAATGAACCAGGTGGGAAATATTTGTGGCATTTTGTACCAGAGGAAGCTTCAGAGGAGAGAAGTCATGCTGAGGTCATTGCTGATCATCTGGTGAACTGGCTAAGAGAGAGAGAAGCAGACCAGACCCTTTTGGCCATAGGAGGTGACAGTACTAATGTGAATACTGGCTGGGAGGGAGTAGTAATGCATTATATGGAGGCCAAGCTTAGCAGGAAGTTGGTGTGGATTGTCTGTGACTTGCACACTGGGGAGCTGAGTTTCAGACACCTGGTGACTGCACTGGATGGCAAGACATTGAGCAACAACAAGTGGTCTGGGCCCCTAGGGAAGATGTTAGACACTGCCACTGAGCTGGAGATCAACCCAAACTTCACGATGATCACTGTTGGTCCTCCTCTACCCCATCTCAGTCAGGAGGTAGTCAAGGACCTCAGCACAGACCAATCATGTGGCTACAGAATCATCACTGCCATCAGATCGGGGGAGGTACCTCAGAGTCTAGTTCTCCTGGAGATTGGGCTAGTCTGTCACAGTAGGTGGGTCACCACGGCTCTAAGGTTCTGCAGATTGTGGATTTCCAAACATGGGCTGAAGGGTAGGAACCTGAAGAATCTGAGGATAATTGTGGAATTCATAGTGGGAGTCTACAAGCCAAACTGGTTCAACATCAAGTTAAATCACAGCTGGGTGGAGAGTCCCAGGCATGTACTGTACCAGCGGGAGATGCTCAGAAGTCAGAAGAAGGAGGTAATAGGAATAGTGATGCCTACAGTGAAGAGATCAGCCTGGTATGGACACTCTGAGGCTGTGCTCCAGGTCATGCTGTGCAGTGAGGTGAAGGAGGAGAGAAGGGAGGCAGTGAAGAGGAAACTGGAAACCAGAGGTGAAGGAGATGAGGACACACAGGTAGGAGACTGCAGTGTCAGACCCAGGAAGACTCCTGACATCAACCCAGATGCCACCAAACTCTCTGAGCTTATTGACTGGAACTCTGGCGCGACTGAGCTTCCTCTGACCTGCTCCCTCACCACTGCTGCAATCAAGGAGTTTCTGGATAGACCAATGGAAGTTCTTGCATGGCCCTCACACACACAGTCAGTAGAGAGGTGTGTAATGATGACAACTGAAGCAGCACAAAATGTTTACTCACAAGAGAGGAGGGAGGCGTACATCAGTGGCCAGGTGGCTAGTAGGGAGCTCATATCCAGAAACAAGAGCAAGGCAGACATGGCATCCTTGGCAAAGTTTAAGAAACCTATCTATATTTCTAAGTTTTAATATTGAAATACAATCAAAATGTCTTTAATTGTATGTATGTAAAATGTAGTTATATATGGCATCCTTGGCAAAGTTCGAGAAATCTATCTTTATTTCTAAGTTTTAATATTGAAATACAATCAAAATGTCTTTAATGGTATGTAATGTATGTAAAATATAGTTATATACAATAAAAAAAATACTTGCAAAAATTGTTGATTTTTCGTAAACTTCAACTTCAAATATAAGTAGCTAGGAGTGGTCAAATCTGGATTTTAAAGCCATATTTCGATTTAGCACATACAAATGCATCATTTGGTCACTAGTATTCTTTGAAAATCTAAAGATTTCACTTTGCTCCCTAAAATTGACACACCCTAGTTAGGCAGTGGGCTCTAGCAACATTTAACGTATATCTGATTATCTTAGAATTAAGATTAAACTATTACTGTATTCAGTAACATAAAAGAAATTTTCATATTATGGACTTGTTGTGAAGATAAATTTGATTTATTATAACTGATTGGAAACATTAACTTGCTTAAAATAAATAAAAAAATAACTACCGACGTGTTTCTTTGGCAACCAAAGAATCTCTACACAGTGACCCTCAAATGAACAGAGATTTCGGCGTGCTCTGTGGCAACGGTTGGGCAAGAGAGTGAGGCTGTCCTTCCGATCCAGGAGTACAATATCATACCCTCTTGGAGAATTCATTAATTCATACACTAAACTCCAGGGGTATATGATATATATATATATCTACTGTAAGCTATTGACTTCTCCATAGGGAAACGGAGCTTACAGATGAAAAAGAGGACCAACACAACAGCAAACATTTTCGCTCGTTCCCTTGCTTTCAAAACTTCCCTATAACGATTATTCCATTAATAACTCGTTTGATTTTGTTAAGGATATAAAAGCGATCAATCATGCCCATTCCCTTGAAATAGCGTGGTTGATAATCTTTTCTTATTTAATAGTAACCTTTACAACAAATTGATCGGGGGCTATGAGTTCCCCGTTGAGCCTAACACTAGTAAATGCATTTCTTTGCCATTACGAAT
>JAJOZX010004376.1:0-150000 GCA_023014485.1 Bathynomus jamesi
TCTCCGGCGGCATGAATGAACTTTCAATACAACAAAATCGTGTGGTCTGATGAAGCTACCTTCAAGCTGAATGGCATAGTAAATCGACACAACTGCAGGTACTGGTCACTTGATACCACACGTTTATGTGGATAAACATGTTAATTTACCAGGATTAAGAGCATGGTGTGGTTTATCATCCAGGGGTTTTGTTGGACCATTTTCTTTAATGGGACAGTTACCGGTGCCTCATATCTCGACATGCTGCGGACAGAAATTATACTGCAGTTCGGAAGTTGTTTGGAAACGACGACTTTTACTTTCAACAAGATGGAGCCCCCCCCTCATTATCATTGTGATGTCAGAAGGTACCTCGATGAAACGTTGCCTAACCGTTGGATAGGACGAAGAGGAAGCGTTGAGTATCCTCCACGTTCACCGGACTTGACTCCACTTGATTTTCACTTGTGTGGGCTACCTGAAGGATGCAGTTTATGGTACAAGACCTGCAACACTCGAACACCTTAAGGAGCAATTAGGGAAAAGTGCGGGACCATCACAGCATCCCATTAGTCCATGTCTGCGAATCAGTTTAGTCGACGCATTCAAAGTGCATTCATGCCGCCGGAGAACATTTTGAGCACTTGGCGTAGTTAATTAAATTTTATATGCAAACAACTCGCTATAATATTTTGATCACTTAGATTACTAATTTACCTTTCATTGGCAATTGCTACAACAATATATGTTTGTTTTTTTTAAATTATAAAATATATGATGCTATAAAGGTATATAGTTTTTTTGGGACACCCTGTTATATATATATATATATATATATATCTATATATATATATATATGTACAGAGTATGGAATATCATGCATGCATGAGTACTTTGAAAGTGGAAATAGCCACGATTCAACAATGTTTCCAGCCTGGCACACAAGAGGGAGTGCTCGCTTCTGCGGGAGTCACTCCTGACGTTAAGGCCGTCTTGTAGATCATCACGCTCTGCCAGAAAATATAGACCCTTAGGTAAGTACGCCCTTCGAAAATGGAACTGGTTTACATGGCTAAAAGGCTGTCTGTCACCCAGTCAAGCGTACTTATACTCAAAGCGATGCACACCCTGAACAGACAAGAAACTATCAGAGTGTTAAAATTATCCATTCACAGTGAACAGTGTATGAGAGTAAACCACAATAAGCTAGGGGACTTGACAATGCTTTGAAGATGTAAATAATGCTCTCTAGCTACAGGTATACGATATACAGATTAGTTAGATTTCGTTTAATGTGCTTCAATCAGAATGAACTTTTGAGCAATAAAACAATGACTTTTCCTATGTTATTTATACACATGATGATGCAGTAATAAAAAGAATACAAATGTGTCTCGTTTCTCATCAGAATTGAGATTTTTAGTTGAATCGGGATTGTTGTTAAACTGAATTTTCTTTGCAGTTTTGATTTTAATCTGTAAAGCATAGTACGGCAGTTCCTGAATTTTTAACCTCATTATACTATTTCCACCTTAACACTTGAATATTTTTCTATGTTGTCTTCTGTTTCACTAAGTTCTTCATACACATCTGAGCCACTGCGTCCCTTAGGCGCCCCTGGAGCCCGCGGCCAAGGATGGCACCTGCCCCACTGCCATTGGCCGGCAAATTTTTTATATCACGGGAATTCCTCCCTCAAGTCGGAGTGAAATCGTTTGAATGATTTTTTTGATTAATTTTCCTGTTTTCTTCAATCAAGTTAGTCTTCGATTACTGACTGTAACTTTCTGTTTGTTTTCAGCCTGTTTACTTCGAAGCGAAGTGACTTTTACTTCCTGCTGCTCAGTCAAACCGAACGTTAACTGCTACTGACATCTCAAGACTGAAGCTCATAAAAAATTATTTACATTCTACAATGTCTCAAAAAAGGCTGTCAAATCTGGCTATTATCTCCACTGAAAACGAATTTGGGAAGAAACCAGGTTACACGTCATTATTGACGATTTGGCGTCTAGAAAAGCGTAGGAAAAAATATAGAAGAGAGGTGCATGAAGAAATGGAGAAGAACGTAGAAAAAAGTAGAAGTAAATATGCAGGAAAATTTAAAAGCATTAGGTACTGATTATTTTGTGTCGCTACTGATTTTGTTGTGTTAATTTTTGTTACAAAATAAATTGTTAATGAAAACTGATGCCTGCGTTTTTCAAATCCATGCAATTATACCAAAGGAATTTAACCTAACCTAACCTTTTTTGTTTCAGGTGTGGCAGAGGCTTTATTGAAAAATCCTATAGTCAAAGAGGACCCAATACAACTGTGGAGATAGATGAAACGCTATACAGGGTGTCCCAGATTAACTATCTATTTCAATGAAATCGGACAAATTTTTTAAAAACACACTTTTATTTATGTTTATCATGTTTAATATGTGTTAAAAATGTATAAATTTCTAAATTTTTTTCATAATTTTATTTCATAATTTTTTCATAGTTTTCATAGTTTTATTTTCATTCTCTTTCAGAACCCTATTAATAATGAATACACAAGAACGCATCTTTGTTGTAACATCCCGTATCAAAGGAATGCAATGTAATGAAATCAGAGAAAAATTTACAAGAAGATTCCACAGAACCGGTCCTACAGACAAAGCGATTCGTGAACTTGTGAACAAATTTAAAAGAACTGGATCCGTACACGACGAGGTGGGAAGAGGACGCCCAAGGACAGCACGTAACAGTACCGAACAGGTACGACAATTGTTTGAGGATGAACCAACAACTTCGGTTAGGGAGGCCGGTCGAAGACTCAACATATCCAAGACAACAGTTCATAGAATCTTGCGTTCGACACTGATGAAAAAGGCTTATCACATTCAAGTAAATAAAGTTTTGACTTATGATTTATAAATCTATTTGTTTTTTATCATAATTTAGTAATAAACACAAAATTATGTCAGTTTTTTATTAAATTTGTCCGATTTCATTGAAATAGATAGTTAATTCTGGGACACCCTGTATTCCAAAAGAAAATATAATCGAGGCGTATGCTTCCAGAGCAGTGGGTCTTTGGAGGAATATGCAGGGAGACTCGCAATTGTTTTTATGTGCAGTGCCTCGGCGGGATACAGAGACCTTAGTAGAATGCATAAAAACAAACATAAAGACTGGGACAAAAATTATATCCGAATGTGGAAATCTTATAAAGGCCTGGAGAATCTGCAAATTCGCAGTGAGAATTTTATAGATCCGATAACAAATGCTCACACACAGACAATTGAGGCATTATGGAGTGTAGCCAAACAACGGAATAAACGTCACTGGGACCCCACAGACAGATGATCGATTCATATCTCTGCGAGTTTATGTGGAGATAAAGGAACAGAGGAAAAGACTTGTTCACTGAAATCGTTAAAGCAATTTCTGATTTTCAAGTGTATTAAATCCTATCTTCAATTTTTTTTTGTTCCTCCAAAAACATAATATTTGTAAAATCAGCAGATAAAACTGGTCTAGAAAAACGTGTTATATTTCAATAATTCACAGTCCGTCAAACGGAAATAAGCCCTTAAATCAATATAATAGATGTAAGGGTTTATTTAATTTTTCACTTATATAGGGTGTCCCAAAAAAACTATATACTCTTTATAGCATCATATATTTTATAATTTAAAAAAACAAACAATATATTGTTATAGCAATTGCCAATGAAGGTAAATTAGTAATCTAAGTGATCAAAATGTTATAGCGAGTTGTTTGCATATAAAATTTAATTAACTACGCCAAGTGCTCAAAATGTTCTCCGGCGGCATGAATGAACTTTCAATACAACAAAATCGTGTGGTCTGATGAAGCTACCTTCAAGCTGAATGGCATAGTAAATCGACACAACTGCAGGTACTGGTCTTGATAATCCACACGTTTATGTGGATAAACATGTTAATTTACCAGGATTAAGAGCATGGTGTGGTTTATCATCCAGGGGTTTGGTTGGACCATTTTTCTTTAATGGGACAGTTACCGGTGCCGCATATCTCGACATGCTGCGGACAGAAATTATACTGCAGTTCGGAAGTTGTTTGGAAACGACGACTTTTACTTTCAACAAGATGGAGCCCCCCCCTCATTATCATTGTGATGTCAGAAGGTACCTCGATGAAACGTTGCCTAACCGTTGGATAGGACGAAGAGGAAGCGTTGAGTATCCTCCACGTTCACCGGACTTGACTCCACTTGATTTTCACTTGTGGGGCTACCTGAAGGATGCAGTTTATGGTACAAGACCTGCAACACTCGAACACTTAAGGACAATTAGGGAAAAGTGCGGACCATCACAGCATCCACATTAGTCCATGTCTGCGAATCAGTTAGTCGACGCATTCAAAAGTGCATTCATGCCGCCGGAGAACATTTTGAGCACTTGGCGTAGTTAATTAAATTTTATATGCAAACAACTCGCTATAATATTTTGATCACTTAGATTACTAATTTACCTTTCATTGGCAATTGCTACAACAATATATTGTTTTTTTTTTAAATTATAAAATATATGATGCTATAAAGAGTATATAGTTTTTTTGGGACACCCTTATATATATATATATATATATATATATATATATATAGTACAGAGTATGGAATATCATGCATGCATGAGTACTTTGAAAGTGGAAATAGCCACGATTCAACAATGTTCCAGCCTGGCACACAAGAGGGAGGTGCTCGCTTCTGCGGAGTCACTCCTGACGTTAAGGCCGTCTTGTAGATCATCACGCTCTGCCAGAAAATATAGACCCTTAGGTAAGTACGCCCTTCGAAAATGGAACTGGTTTACATGGCTAAAAGGCTGTCTGTCACCCAGTCAAGCGTACTTATACTCAAAGCGATGCACACCCTGAACAGACAAGAAACTATCAGAGTGTTAAAATTATCCATTCACAGTGAACAGTGTATGAGAGTAAACCACAATAAGCTAGGGGACTTGACAATGCTTTGAAGATGTAAATAATGCTCTCTAGCTACAGGTATACGATATACAGATTAGTTAGATTTCGTTTAATGTGCTTCAATCAGAATGAACTTTTGAGCAATAAAACAATGACTTTCCTATGTTATTTATACACATGATGATGCAGTAATAAAAAGAATACAAATGTGTCTCGTTTCTCATCAGAATTGAGATTTTTAGTTGAATCGGGATTTGTTAAACTGAATTTCTTTGCAGTTTTGATTTTAATCTGTAAAGCATAGTACGGCCAGTTCCTGAATTTTTAACCTCATTATAACTATTTCCACCTTAACACTTGAATATTTTTCTATGTTGTCTTCTGTTTCACTAAGTTTTCATACACATCTGAGCCACTGCGTCCCTTAGGCGCCCCTGGAGCCCGCGGCCAAGGATGGCACCTGCCCCCACTGCCATTGGCCGGCAAATTTTTTATATCACGGAATTCCTCCCTCAAGTCGGAGTGAAATCGTTTTGAATGATTTTTTTTATAATTTTCCTGTTTTTCTTCAATCAAGTTAGTCTTCGATTACTGACTGTAACTTTCTGTTTGTTTTCAGCCTGTTTTACTTCGAAGCGAAGTGACTTTTACTTCCTGCTGCTCAGTCAAACCGAACGTTAACTGCTACTGACATCTCAAGACTGAAGCTCATAAAAAATTATTTACATTCTACAATGTCTCAAAAAAGGCTGTCAAATCTGGCTATTATCTCCACTGAAAAAGAATTTGGGAAGAAACCAGGTTACACGGTCATTATTGACGATTTGGCGTCTAGAAAAGCGTAGGAAAAATATAGAAGAGAGGTGCCGATGAAGAAATGGAGAAGAACGTAGAAAAAAGTAGAAGTAAATATGCAGGAAAATTTAAAAGCATTAGGTACTGATTATTTTGTGTCGCTACTGATTTTGTTGTGTTAATTTTTGTTACAAAATAAATTGTTAATGAAAACTGATGCCTGCGTTTTTCAAATCCATGCAATTATACCAAAGGAATTTAACCTAACCTAACCTTTTTTGTTTCAGGTGTGTGCAGAGGCTTTATTGAAAAATCTATAGTCAAAAGAGGACCCAATACAACTGTGGAGATAGATGAAACGCTATACAGGGTGTCCCAGAATTAACTATCTATTTCAATGAAATCGGACAAATTTTTAAAACACACTTTTATTTATGTTTATCATGTTTAATATGTGTTAAAAATGTATAAATTTCTAATTTTTTTCATAATTTTATTTTCATAATTTTTTCATAGTTTTTCATAGTTTTATTTTCATTCTCTTTCAGAACCCTATTAATAATGAATACACAAGAACGCATCTTTGTTGTAACATCCCGTATCAAAGGAATGCAATGTAATGAAATCAGAGAAAAATTCAAGAAGATTCCACAGAACCGGTCCTACAGACAAAGCGATTCGTGAACTTGTGAACAAATTTAAAAGAACTGGATCCGTACACGACGAGGTGGGAAGAGGACGCCCAAGGACAGCACGTAACAGTACCGAACAGGTACGACAATTGTTTGAGGATGAACCAACAACTTCGGTTAGGGAGGCCGGTCGAAGACTCAACATATCCAAGACAACAGTTCATAGAATCTTGCGTTCGACACTGATGAAAAAGGCTTATCACATTCAAGTAAATAAAGTTTTGACTTATGATTTATAAATCTATTGTTTTTGTATCATAATTTAGTAATAAACACAAAATTATGTCAGTTTTTATTAAATTTGTCCGATTTCATTGAAATAGATAGTTAATTCTGGGACACCCTGTATTCCAAAAGAATATAATGAGAGGCCGTATGCTTCCAGAGCAGTGGGTCTTTGGAGGAATATGCAGGGAGACTCGCAATTGTTTTTATGTGCAGTGCCTCGGCGGGATACAGAGACCTTAGTAGAATGCATAAAAACAAACATAAAGACTGGGACAAAAATTATATCCGACATGTGGAAATCTTATAAAGGCCTGGAGAATCTGCAAATTCGCAGTGAGAATTTTATAGATCCGATAACAAATGCTCACACACAGACAATTGAGGCATTATGGAGTGTAGCCAAACAACGGAATAAACGTCACTGGGACCCCCACAGACAGATGATCGATTCATATCTCTGCGAGTTTATGTGGAGATAAAGGAACAGAGGAAAAGACTTGTTCACTGAAATCGTTAAAGCAATTTCTGATTTTCAAGTGTATTAAATCCTATCTTCAATTTTTTTTTGTTCCTCCAAAAACATAATATTTGTAAAATCAGCAGATAAAACTGGTCTAGAAAAACGTGTTTATATTTCAATAATTCACAGTCCGTCAAACGGAAATAAGCCCTTAAATCAATATAATAGATGTAAGGGTTTATTTAATTTTTCACTTATATAGGGTGTCCCAAAAAAACTATATACTCTTTATAGCATCATATATTTTATAATTTAAAAAAAAAACAATATATTGTTATAGCAATTGCCAATGAAAGGTAAATTAGTAATCTAAGTGATCAAAATGTTATAGCGAGTTGTTTGCATATAAAATTTAATTAACTACGCCAAGTGCTCAAAATGTTCTCCGGCGGCATGAATGAACTTTCAATACAACAAAATCGTGTGGTCTGATGAAGCTACCTTCAAGCTGAATGGCATAGTAAATCGACACAACTGCAGGTACTGGTACTTCATAATCCACACGTTTATGTGGATAAACATGTTAATTTACCAGGATTAAGAGCATGGTGTGGTTTATCATCCAGGGGTTTGGTTGGACCATTTTTCTTTAATGGGACAGTTACCGGTGCCGCATATCTCGACATGCTGCGGACAGAAATTATACTGCAGTTCGGAAGTTGTTTGGAAACGACGACTTTTACTTTCAACAAGATGGAGCCCCCCCCTCATTATCATTGTGATGTCAGAAGGTACCTCGATGAAACGTTGCCTAACCGTTGGATAGGACGAAGAGGAAGCGTTGAGTATCCTCCACGTTCACCGGACTTGACTCCACTTGATTTTCACTTGTGGGGCTACCTGAAGGATGCAGTTTATGGTACAAGACCTGCAACACTCGAACACCTTAAGGATGCAATTAGGGAAAAGTGCGGGACCATCACAGCATCCACATTAGTCCATGTCTGCGAATCAGTTAGTCGACGCATTCAAAAGTGCATTCATGCCGCCGGAGAACATTTTGAGCAATTGGCGTAGTTAATTAAATTTTATATGCAAACAACTCGCTATAATATTTTGATCACTTAGATTACTAATTTACCTTTCATTGGCAATTGCTACAACAATATATTGTTTTTTTTTTTTAAATTATAAAATATTGATGCTATAAAGGTATATAGTTTTTTGGGACACCCTATATATATATATATATATATATATATATATATACGTACAGAGTATGGAATATCATGCATGCATGAGTACTTTGAAAGTGGAAATAGCCACGATTCAACAATGTTCCAGCCTGGCACACAAGAGGGAGGTGCTCGCTTCTGCGGGAGTCACTCCTGACGTTAAGGCCGTCTTGTAGATCATCACGCTCTGCCAGAAAATATAGACCCTTAGGTAAGTACGCCCTTCGAAAATGGAACTGGTTTACATGCTAAAAGGCTGTCTGTCACCCAGTCAAGCGTACTTATACTGAAAGCGATGCACACCCTGAACAGACAAGAAACTATCAGAGTGTTAAAATTATCCATTCACAGTGAACAGTGTATGAGAGTAAACCACAATAAGCTAGGGGACTTGACAATGCTTTGAAGATGTAAATAATGCTCTCTAGCTACAGGTATACGATATACAGATTAGTTAGATTTCGTTTAATGTGCTTCAATCAGAATGAACTTTTGAGCAATAAAACAATGACTTTTCCTATGTTATTTATACACATGATGATGCAGTAATAAAAAGAATACAAATGTGTCTCGTTTCTCATCAGAATTGAGATTTTTAGTTGAATCGGGATTGTTGTTAAACTGAATTTCTTTGCATTTTGATTTTACTGTAAAGCATAGTACGGCCAGTTCCTGAATTTTTAACCTCATTATAACTATTTCCACCTTAACACTTGAATATTTTTCTATGTTGTCTTCTGTTTCACTAAGTTCTTCATACACATCTGAGCCACTGCGTCCCTTAGGCGCCCCTGGAGCCCGCGGCCAATGATGGCACCTGCCCCCACTGCCATTGGCCGGCAAATTTTTTTATATCACGGGAATTCCTCCCTCAAGTCGGAGTGAAATCGTTTTGAATGATTTTTTTGATTAATTTTCCTGTTTTTCTTCAATCAAGTTAGTCTTCGATTACTGACTGTAACTTTCTGTTTGTTTTCAGCCTGTTTTACTTCGAAGCGAAGTGACTTTTACTTCCTGCTGCTCAGTCAAACCGAACGTTAACTGCTACTGACATCTCAAGACTGAAGCTCATAAAAAATTATTTACATTCTACAATGTCTCAAAAAAGGCTGTCAAATCTGGCTATTATCTCCACTGAAAACGAATTTGGGAAAAACCAGGTTATACGGTCATTATTGACGATTTGGCGTCTAGAAAAGCGTAGGAAAAAATATAGAAGAGAGGTGCCGATGAAGAAATGGAGAAGAACGTAGAAAAAAGTAGAAGTAAATATGCAGGAAATTTAAAAGCATTAGGTACTGATTATTTTGTGTCGCTACTGATTTTGTTGTGTTAATTTTTGTTACAAAATAAATTGTTAATGAAAACTGATGCCTGCGTTTTTCAAATCCATGCAATTATACCAAAGGAATTTAACCTAACCTAACCTTTTTTGTTTCAGGTGTGTGCAGAGGCTTTATTGAAAAATCCTATAGTCAAAAGAGGACCCAATACAACTGTGGAGATAGATGAAACGCTATACAGGGTGTCCCAGAATTAACTATCTATTTCAATGAAATCGGACAAATTTTTTAAAAACACACTTTTATTTATGTTTATCATGTTTAATATGTGTTAAAAATGTATAAATTTCTAAATTTTTTTCATAATTTTATTTTCATAATTTTTTCATAGTTTTTCATAGTTTTTTTTCATTCTCTTTCAGAACCCTATTAATAATGAATACACAAGAACGCATCTTTGTTGTAACATCCCGTATCAAAGGAATGCAATGTAATGAAATCAGAGAAAAATTTACAAGAAGATTCCACAAACCGGTCCTACAGACAAAGCGATTCGTGAACTTGTGAACAAATTTAAAAGAACTGGATCCGTACACGACGAGGTGGAAGAGGACGCCCAAGGACAGCACGTAACAGTACCGAACAGGTACGACAATTGTTTGAGGATGAACCAACAACTTCGGTTAGGGAGGCCGGTCGAAGACTCAACATATCCAAGACAACAGTTCATAGAATCTTGCGTTCGACACTGATGAAAAAGGCTTATCACATTCAAGTAAATAAAGTTTTGACTTATGATTTATAAATCTATTTGTTTTTGTATCATAATTTAGTAATAAACACAAAATTATGTCAGTTTTTATTAAATTTGTCCGATTTCATTGAAATAGATAGTTAATTCTGGGACACCCTGTATTCCAAAAGAAAATATAATCGAGGCGTATGCTTCCAGAGCAGTGGGTCTTTGGAGGAATATGCAGGGAGACTCGCAATTGTTTTTATGTGCAGTGCCTCGGCGGGATACAGAGACCTTAGTAGAATGCATAAAAACAAACATAAAGACTGGGACAAAAATTATATCCGACATGTGGAAATCTTATAAAGGCCTGGAGAATCTGCAAATTCGCAGTGAGAATTTTATAGATCCGATAACAAATGCTCACACACAGACAATTGAGGCATTATGGAGTGTAGCCAAACAACGGAATAAACGTCACTGGGACCCCCACAGACAGATGATCGATTCATATCTCTGCGAGTTTATGTGGAGATAAAGGAACAGAGGAAAAGACTTGTTCACTGAAATCGTTAAAGCAATTTCTGATTTTCAAGTGTATTAAATCCTATCTTCAATTTTTTTTTGTTCCTCCAAAAACATAATATTTGTAAAATCAGCAGATAAAACTGGTCTAGAAAAACGTGTTTATATTTCAATAATTCACAGTCCGTCAAACGGAAATAAGCCCTTAAATCAATATAATAGATGTAAGGGTTTATTTAATTTTTCACTTATATAGGGTGTCCCAAAAAAACTATATACTCTTTATAGCATCATATATTTTATAATTTAAAAAAACAAAACAATATATTGTTATAGCAATTGCCAATGAAAGGTAAATTAGTAATCTAAGTGATCAAAATGTTATAGCGAGTTGTTTGCATATAAAATTTAATTAACTACGCCAAGTGCTCAAAATGTTCTCCGGCGGCATGAATGAACTTTCAATACAACAAAATCGTGTGGTCTGATGAAGCTACCTTCAAGCTGAATGGCATAGTAAATCGACACAACTGCAGGTACTGGTCACTTGATAATCCACACGTTTATGTGGATAAACATGTTAATTTACCAGGATTAAGAGCATGGTGTGGTTTATCATCCAGGGGTTTGGTTGGACCATTTTTCTTTAATGGGACAGTTACCGGTGCCGCATATCTCGACATGCTGCGGACAGAAATTATACTGCAGTTCGGAAGTTGTTTGGAAACGACGACTTTTACTTTCAACAAGATGGAGCCCCCCCCTCATTATCATTGTGATGTCAGAAGGTACCTCGATGAAACGTTGCCTAACCGTTGGATAGGACGAAGAGGAAGCGTTGAGTATCCTCCACGTTCACCGGACTTGACTCCACTTGATTTTCACTTGTGGGGCTACCTGAAGGATGCAGTTTATGGTACAAGACCTGCAACACTCGAACACCTTAAGGATGCAATTAGGGAAAAGTGCGGGACCATCACAGCATCCACATTAGTCCATGTCTGCGAATCAGTTAGTCGACGCATTCAAAAGTGCATTCATGCCGCCGGAGAACATTTTGAGCACTTGGCGTAGTTAATTAAATTTTATATGCAAACAACTCGCTATAATATTTTGATCACTTAGATTACTAATTTACCTTTCATTGGCAATTGCTACAACAATATATTGTTTGTTTTTTTAAATTATAAAATATATGATGCTATAAAGGTATATAGTTTTTTGGGACACCCTCTATATATATATATATATATATATATATATATATATATATATATATATATATATATGTATATGGAATATCATGCATGCATGAGTACTTTGAAAGTGGAAATAGCCACGATTCAACAATGTTCCAGCCTGGCACACAAGAGGGAGGTGCTCGCTTCTGCGGGAGTCACTCCTGACGTTAAGGCCGTCTTGTAGATCATCACGCTCTGCCAGAAAATATAGACCCTTAGGTAAGTACGCCCTTCGAAAATGGAACTGGTTTACATGGCTAAAAGGCTGTCTGTCACCCAGTCAAGCGTACTTATACTCAAAGCGATGCACACCCTGAACAGACAAGAAACTATCAGAGTGTTAAAATTATCCATTCACAGTGAACAGTGTATGAGAGTAAACCACAATAAGCTAGGGGACTTGACAATGCTTTGAAGATGTAAATAATGCTCTCTAGCTACAGGTATACGATATACAGATTAGTTAGATTTCGTTTAATGTGCTTCAATCAGAATGAACTTTTGAGCAATAAAACAATGACTTTTCCTATGTTATTTATACACATGATGATGCAGTAATAAAAAGAATACAAATGTGTCTCGTTTCTCATCAGAATTGAGATTTTTAGTTGAATCGGGATTGTTGTTAAACTGAATTTCTTTGCAGTTTTGATTTTAATCTGTAAAGCATAGTACGGCCAGTTCCTGAATTTTTAACCTCATTATAACTATTTCCACCTTAACACTTGAATATTTTTCTATGTTGTCTTCTGTTTCACTAAGTTCTTCATACACATCTGAGCCACTGCGTCCTTAGGCGCCCCTGGAGCCCGCGGCCAAGGATGGCACCTGCCCCCACTGCCATTGGCCGGCAAATTTTTTTATATATCACGGGAATTCCTCCCTCAAGTCGGAGTGAAATCGTTTTGAATGATTTTTTTTGATTAATTTTCCTGTTTTTCTTCAATCAAGTTAGTCTTCGATTACTGACTGTAACTTTCTGTTTGTTTTCAGCCTGTTTTACTTCGAAGCGAAGTGACTTTTACTTCCTGCTGCTCAGTCAAACCGAACGTTAACTGCTACTGACATCTCAAGACTGAAGCTCATAAAAAATTATTTACATTCTACAATGTCTCAAAAAAGGCTGTCAAATCTGGCTATTATCTCCACTGAAAACGAATTTGGGAAGAAACCAGGTTACACGGTCATTATTGACGATTTGGCGTCTAGAAAAGCGTAGGAAAAAATATAGAAGAGAGGTGCCGATGAAGAAATGGAGAAGAACGTAGAAAAAAGTAGAAGTAAATATGCAGGAAAATTTAAAAGCATTAGGTACTGATTATTTTGTGTCGCTACTGATTTTGTTGTGTTAATTTTTGTTACAAAATAAATTGTTAATGAAAACTGATGCCTGCGTTTTTCAAATCCATGCAATTATACCAAAGGAATTTAACCTAACCTAACCTTTTTTGTTTCAGGTGTGTGCAGAGGCTTTATTGAAAAAATCCTATAGTCAAAAGAGGACCCAATACAACTGTGGAGATAGATGAAACGCTATACAGGGTGTCCCAGAATTAACTATCTATTTCAATGAAATCGGACAAATTTTTTAAAAACACACTTTTATTTATGTTTATCATGTTTAATATGTGTTAAAAATGTATAAATTTCTAAATTTTTTTTCATAATTTTATTTTCAAATTTTTTCATAGTTTTTCATAGTTTTATTTTCATTCTCTTTCAGAACCCTATTAATAATGAATACACAAGAACGCATCTTTGTTGTAACATCCCGTATCAAAGGAATGCAATGTAATGAAATCAGAGAAAAATTTACAAGAAGATTCCACAGAACCGGTCCTACAGACAAAGCGATTCGTGAACTTGTGAACAAATTTAAAAGAACTGGATCCGTACACGACGAGGTGGGAAGAGGACGCCCAAGGACAGCACGTAACAGTACCGAACAGGTACGACAATTGTTTGAGGATGAACCAACAACTTCGGTTAGGGAGGCCGGTCGAAGACTCAACATATCCAAGACAACAGTTCATAGAATCTTGCGTTCGACACTGATGAAAAAGGCTTATCACATTCAAGTAAATAAAGTTTTGACTTATGATTTATAAATCTATTTGTTTTTGTATCATAATTTAGTAATAAACACAAAATTATGTCAGTTTTTATTAAATTTGTCCGATTTCATTGAAATAGATAGTTAATTCTGGGACACCCTGTATTCCAAAAGAAAATATAATGGAGGCCGTATGCTTCCAGAGCAGTGGGTCTTTGGAGGAATATGCAGGGAGACTCGCAATTGTTTTTATGTGCAGTGCCTCGGCGGGATACAGAGACCTTAGTAGAATGCATAAAAACAAACATAAAGACTGGGACAAAAATTATATCCGACATGTGGAAATCTTATAAAGGCCTGGAGAATCTGCAAATTCGCAGTGAGAATTTTATAGATCCGATAACAAATGCTCACACACAGACAATTGAGGCATTATGGAGTGTAGCCAAACAACGGAATAAACGTCACTGGGACCCCCACAGACAGATGATCGATTCATATCTCTGCGAGTTTATGTGGAGATAAAGGAACAGAGGAAAAGACTTGTTCACTGAAATCGTTAAAGCAATTTCTGATTTTCAAGTGTATTAAATCCTATCTTCAATTTTTTTTTGTTCCTCCAAAAACATAATATTTGTAAAATCAGCAGATAAAACTGGTCTAGAAAAACGTGTTTATATTTCAATAATTCACAGTCCGTCAAACGGAAATAAGCCCTTAAATCAATATAATAGATGTAAGGGTTTATTTAATTTTTCACTTATATAGGGTGTCCCAAAAAAACTATATACTCTTTATAGCATCATATATTTTATAATTTAAAAAAAACAAAACAATATATTGTTATAGCAATTGCCAATGAAAGGTAAATTAGTAATCTAAGTGATCAAAATGTTATAGCGAGTTGTTTGCATATAAAATTTAATTAACTACGCCAAGTGCTCAAAATGTTCTCCGGCGGCATGAATGAACTTTCAATACAACAAAATCGTGTGGTCTGATGAAGCTACCTTCAAGCTGAATGGCATAGTAAATCGACACAACTGCAGGTACTGGTCACTTGATAATCCACACGTTTATGTGGATAAACATGTTAATTTACCAGGATTAAGAGCATGGTGTGGTTTATCATCCAGGGGTTTGGTTGGACCATTTTTCTTTAATGGGACAGTTACCGGTGCCGCATATCTCGACATGCTGCGGACAGAAATTATACTGCAGTTCGGAAGTTGTTTGGAAACGACGACTTTTACTTTCAACAAGATGGAGCCCCCCCTCATTATCATTGTGATGTCAGAAGGTACCTCGATGAAACGTTGCCTAACCGTTGGATAGGACGAAGAGGAAGCGTTGAGTATCCTCCACGTTCACCGGACTTGACTCCACTTGATTTTCACTTGTGGGGCTACCTGAAGGATGCAGTTTATGGTACAAGACCTGCAACACTCGAACACCTTAAGGATGCAATTAGGGAAAAGTGCGGGACCATCACAGCATCCACATTAGTCCATGTCTGCGAATCAGTTAGTCGACGCATTCAAAAGTGCATTCATGCCGCCGGAGAACATTTTGAGCACTTGGCGTAGTTAATTAAATTTTATATGCAAACAACTCGCTATAATATTTTGATCACTTAGATTACTAATTTACCTTTCATTGGCAATTGCTACAACAATATATTGTTTGGTTTTTTTAAATTCTAAAATATATGATGCTATAAAGAGTATATAGTTTTTTTGGGACACCCTATATATATATATATATATATATATATATATATATATATATATATATATATATATATATATATATATATAGAGTATGGAATATCATGCATGCATGAGTACTTTGAAAGTGGAAATAGCCACGATTCAACAATGTTCCAGCCTGGCACACAAGAGGGAGGTGCTCGCTTCTGCGGGAGTCACTCCTGACGTTAAGGCCGTCTTGTAGATCATCACGCTCTGCCAGAAAATATAGACCCTTAGGTAAGTACGCCCTTCGAAAATGGAACTGGTTTACATGGCTAAAAGGCTGTCTGTCACCCAGTCAAGCGTACTTATACTCAAAGCGATGCACACCCTGAACAGACAAGAAACTATCAGAGTGTTAAAATTATCCATTCACAGTGAACAGTGTATGAGAGTAAACCACAATAAGCTAGGGGACTTGACAATGCTTTGAAGATGTAAATAATGCTCTCTAGCTACAGGTATACGATATACAGATTAGTTAGATTTCGTTTAATGTGCTTCAATCAGAATGAACTTTTGAGCAATAAAACAATGACTTTTCCTATGTTATTTATACACATGATGATGCAGTAATAAAAAGAATACAAATGTGTCTCGTTTCTCATCAGAATTGAGATTTTTAGTTGAATCGGGATTGTTGTTAAACTGAATTTCTTTGCAGTTTTGATTTTAATCTGTAAAGCATAGTACGGCCAGTTCCTGAATTTTTAACCTCATTATAACTATTTCCACCTTAACACTTGAATATTTTTCTATGTTGTCTTCTGTTTCACTAAGTTCTTCATACACATCTGAGCCACTGCGTCCCTTAGGCGCCCCTGGAGCCCGCGGCCAAGGATGGCACCTGCCCCCACTGCCATTGGCCGGCAAATTTTTTTTATATCACGGGAATTCCTCCCTCAAGTCGGAGTGAAATCGTTTTGAATGATTTTTTTTGATTAATTTTCCTGTTTTTCTTCAATCAAGTTAGTCTTCGATTACTGACTGTAACTTTCTGTTTGTTTTCAGCCTGTTTTACTTCGAAGCGAAGTGACTTTTACTTCCTGCTGCTCAGTCAAACCGAACGTTAACTGCTACTGACATCTCAAGACTGAAGCTCATAAAAAATTATTTACATTCTACAATGTCTCAAAAAAGGCTGTCAAATCTGGCTATTATCTCCACTGAAAAAGAATTTGGGAAGAAACCAGGTTATACGGTCATTATTGACGATTTGGCGTCTAGAAAAGCGTAGGAAAAAATATAGAAGAGAGGTGCCGATGAAGAAATGGAGAAGAACGTAGAAAAAAGTAGAAGTAAATATGCAGGAAAATTTAAAAGCATTAGGTACTGATTATTTTGTGTCGCTACTGATTTTGTTGTGTTAATTTTTGTTACAAAATAAATTGTTATGAAAACTGATGCCTGCGTTTTTCAAATCCATGCAATTATACCAAAGGAATTTAACCTAACCTAACCTTTTTTGTTTCAGGTGTGTGCAGAGGCTTTATTGAAAAATCCTATAGTCAAAAGAGGACCCAATACAACTGTGGAGATAGATGAAACGCTATACAGGGTGTCCCAGAATTAACTATCTATTTCAATGAAATCGGACAAATTTTTTAAAAACACACTTTTATTTATGTTTATCATGTTTAATATGTGTTAAAAATGTATAAATTTCTAAATTTTTTTCATAATTTTATTTTCATAATTTTTTCATAGTTTTTCATAGTTTTATTTTCATTCTCTTTCAGAACCCTATTAATAATGAATACACAAGAACGCATCTTTGTTGTAACATCCCGTATCAAAGGAATGCAATGTAATGAAATCAGAGAAAAATTTACAAGAAGATTCCACAGAACCGGTCCTACAGACAAAGCGATTCGTGAACTTGTGAACAAATTTAAAAGAACTGGATCCGTACACGACGAGGTGGAAGAGGACGCCCAAGGACAGCACGTAACAGTACCGAACAGGTACGACAATTGTTTGAGGATGAACCAACAACTTCGGTTAGGGAGGCCGGTCGAAGACTCAACATATCCAAGACAACAGTTCATAGAATCTTGCGTTCGACACTGATGAAAAAGGCTTATCACATTCAAGTAAATAAAGTTTTGACTTATGATTTATAAATCTATTTGTTTTTGTATCATAATTTAGTAATAAACACAAAATTATGTCAGTTTTTATTAAATTTGTCCGATTTCATTGAAATAGATAGTTAATTCTGGGACACCCTGTATTCCAAAAGAAAATATAATCGAGGCCGTATGCTTCCAGAGCAGTGGGTCTTTGGAGGAATATGCAGGGAGACTCGCAATTGTTTTTATGTGCAGTGCCTCGGCGGGATACAGAGACCTTAGTAGAATGCATAAAAACAAACATAAAGACTGGGACAAAAATTATATCCGACATGTGGAAATCTTATAAAGGCCTGGAGAATCTGCAAATTCGCAGTGAGAATTTTATAGATCCGATAACAAATGCTCACACACAGACAATTGAGGCATTATGGAGTGTAGCCAAACAACGGAATAAACGTCACTGGGACCCCCACAGACAGATGATCGATTCATATCTCTGCGAGTTTATGTGGAGATAAAGGAACAGAGGAAAAGACTTGTTCACTGAAATCGTTAAAGCAATTTCTGATTTTCAAGTGTATTAAATCCTATCTTCAATTTTTTTTTGTTCCTCCAAAAACATAATATTTGTAAAATCAGCAGATAAAACTGGTCTAGAAAAACGTGTTTATATTTCAATAATTCACAGTCCGTCAAACGGAAATAAGCCCTTAAATCAATATAATAGATGTAAGGGTTTATTTAATTTTTCACTTATATAGGGTGTCCCAAAAAAACTATATACTCTTTATAGCATCATATATTTTATAATTTAAAAAAAAAAAACATATATTGTTATAGCAATTGCCAATGAAAGGTAAATTAGTAATCTAAGTGATCAAAATGTTATAGCGAGTTGTTTGCATATAAAATTTAATTAACTACGCCAAGTGCTCAAAATGTTCTCCGGCGGCATGAATGAACTTTCAATACAACAAAATCGTGTGGTCTGATGAAGCTACCTTCAAGCTGAATGGCATAGTAAATCGACACAACTGCAGGTACTGGTACTTGATAATCCACACGTTTATGTGGATAAACATGTTAATTTACCAGGATTAAGAGCATGGTGTGGTTTATCATCCAGGGGTTTGGTTGGACCATTTTTCTTTAATGGGACAGTTACCGGTGCCGCATATCTCGACATGCTGCGGACAGAAATTATACTGCAGTTCGGAAGTTGTTTGGAAACGACGACTTTTACTTTCAACAAGATGGAGCCCCCCCCTCATTATCATTGTGATGTCAGAAGGTACCTCGATGAAACGTTGCCTAACCGTTGGATAGGACGAAGAGGAAGCGTTGAGTATCCTCCACGTTCACCGGACTTGACTCCACTTGATTTTCACTTGTGGGCTACCTGAAGGATGCAGTTTATGGTACAAGACCTGCAACACTCGAACACCTTAAGGATGCAATTAGGGAAAAGTGCGGGACCATCACAGCATCCACATTAGTCCATGTCTGCGAATCAGTTAGTCGACGCATTCAAAAGTGCATTCATGCCGCCGGAGAACATTTTGAGCACTTGGCGTAGTTAATTAAATTTTATATGCAAACAACTCGCTATAATATTTTGATCACTTAGATTACTAATTTACCTTTCATTGGCAATTGCTACAACAATATATTGTTTGTTTTTTTAAATTATAAAATATATGATGCTATAAAGAGTATATAGTTTTTTTGGACACCCTCTATATATATATATATATATATATATATATGTACAGAGTATGGAATATCATGCATGCATGAGTACTTTGAAAGTGGAAATAGCCACGATTCAACAATGTTCCAGCCTGGCACACAAGAGGGAGGTGCTCGCTTCTGCGGGAGTCACTCCTGACGTTAAGGCCGTCTTGTAGATCATCACGCTCTGCCAGAAAATATAGACCCTTAGGTAAGTACGCCCTTCGAAAATGGAACTGGTTTACATGGCTAAAAGGCTGTCTGTCACCCAGTCAAGCGTACTTATACTCAAAGCGATGCACACCCTGAACAGACAAGAAACTATCAGAGTGTTAAAATTATCCATTCACAGTGAACAGTGTATGAGAGTAAACCACAATAAGCTAGGGGACTTGACAATGCTTTGAAGATGTAAATAATGCTCTCTAGCTACAGGTATACGATATACAGATTAGTTAGATTTCGTTTAATGTGCTTCAATCAGAATGAACTTTTGAGCAATAAAACAATGACTTTTCCTATGTTATTTATACACATGATGATGCAGTAATAAAAAAATACAAATGTGTCTCGTTTCTCATCAGAATTGAGATTTTTAGTTGAATCGGGATTGTTGTTAAACTGAATTTCTTTGCAGTTTTGATTTTAATCTGTAAAGCATAGTACGGCCAGTTCCTGAATTTTTAACCTCATTATAACTATTTCCACCTTAACACTTGAATATTTTTTATGTTGTCTTCTGTTTCACTAAGTTCTTCATACACATCTGAGCCACTGCGTCCCTTAGGCGCCCCTGGAGCCCGCGGCCAAGATGGCACCTGCCCCCACTGCCATTGGCCGGCAAATTTTTTTTATCACGGGAATTCCTCCCTCAAGTCGGAGTGAAATCGTTTTGAATGATTTTTTTGATTAATTTTCCTGTTTTTCTTCAATCAAGTTAGTCTTCGATTACTGACTGTAACTTTCTGTTTGTTTTCAGCCTGTTTTACTTCGAAGCGAAGTGACTTTTACTTCCTGCTGCTCAGTCAAACCGAACGTTAACTGCTACTGACATCTCAAGACTGAAGCTCATAAAAAATTATTTACATTCTACAATGTCTCAAAAAAGGCTGTCAAATCTGGCTATTATCTCCACTGAAAAAGAATTTGGGAAGAAACCAGGTTATACGGTCATTATTGACGATTTGGCGTCTAGAAAAGCGTAGGAAAAAATATAGAAGAGAGGTGCCGATGAAGAAATGGAGAAGAACGTAGAAAAAAGTAGAAGTAAATATGCAGGAAAATTTAAAAGCATTAGGTACTGATTATTTTGTGTCGCTACTGATTTTGTTGTGTTAATTTTTGTTACAAAATAAATTGTTAATGAAAACTGATGCCTGCGTTTTTCAAATCCATGCAATTATACCAAAGGAATTTAACCTAACCTAACCTTTTTTGTTTCAGGTGTGTGCAGAGGCTTTATTGAAAAATCCTATAGTCAAAAGAGGACCCAATACAACTGTGGAGATAGATGAAACGCTATACAGGGTGTCCCAGAATTAACTATCTATTTCAATGAAATCGGACAAATTTTTTAAAAACACACTTTTATTTATGTTTATCATGTTTAATATGTGTTAAAAATGTATAAATTTCTAAATTTTTTTCATAATTTTATTTTCATAATTTTTTCATAGTTTTTCATAGTTTTATTTTCATTCTCTTTCAGAACCCTATTAATAATGAATACACAAGAACGCATCTTTGTTGTAACATCCCGTATCAAAGGAATGCAATGTAATGAAATCAGAGAAAAATTTACAAGAAGATTCCACAAACCGGTCCTACAGACAAAGCGATTCGTGAACTTGTGAACAAATTTAAAAGAACTGGATCCGTACACGACGAGGTGGGAAGAGGACGCCCAAGGACAGCACGTAACAGTACCGAACAGGTACGACAATTGTTTGAGGATGAACCAACAACTTCGGTTAGGGAGGCCGGTCGAAGACTCAACATATCCAAGACAACAGTTCATAGAATCTTGCGTTCGACACTGATGAAAAAGGCTTATCACATTCAAGTAAATAAAGTTTTGACTTATGATTTATAAATCTATTTGTTTTTGTATCATAATTTAGTAATAAACACAAAATTATGTCAGTTTTTATTAAATTTGTCCGATTTCATTGAAATAGATAGTTAATTCTGGGACACCCTGTATTCCAAAAGAAATATAATCGAGGCCGTATGCTTCCAGAGCAGTGGGTCTTTGGAGGAATATGCAGGGAGACTCGCAATTGTTTTTATGTGCAGTGCCTCGGCGGGATACAGAGACCTTAGTAGAATGCATAAAAACAAACATAAAGACTGGGACAAAAATTATATCCGACATGTGGAAATCTTATAAAGGCCTGGAGAATCTGCAAATTCGCAGTGAGAATTTTATAGATCCGATAACAAATGCTCACACACAGACAATTGAGGCATTATGGAGTGTAGCCAAACAACGGAATAAACGTCACTGGGACCCCCACAGACAGATGATCGATTCATATCTCTGCGAGTTTATGTGGAGATAAAGGAACAGAGGAAAAGACTTGTTCACTGAAATCGTTAAAGCAATTTCTGATTTTCAAGTGTATTAAATCCTATCTTCAATTTTTTTTGTTCCTCCAAAAACATAATATTTGTAAAATCAGCAGATAAAACTGGTCTAGAAAAACGTGTTTATATTTCAATAATTCACAGTCCGTCAAACGGAAATAAGCCCTTAAATCAATATAATAGATGTAAGGGTTTATTTAATTTTTCACTTATATAGGGTGTCCCAAAAAAACTATATACTCTTTATAGCATCATATATTTTATAATTTAAAAAAAAAAAAATATATTTTATAGCAATTGCCAATGAAAGGTAAATTAGTAATCTAAGTGATCAAAATGTTATAGCGAGTTGTTTGCATATAAAATTTAATTAACTACGCCAAGTGCTCAAAATGTTCTCCGGCGGCATGAATGAACTTTCAATACAACAAAATCGTGTGGTCTGATGAAGCTACCTTCAAGCTGAATGGCATAGTAAATCGACACAACTGCAGGTACTGGTCACTTGATAATCCACACGTTTATGTGGATAAACATGTTAATTTACCAGGATTAAGAGCATGGTGTGGTTTATCATCCAGGGGTTTGGTTGGACCATTTTTCTTTAATGGGACAGTTACCGGTGCCGCATATCTCGACATGCTGCGGACAGAAATTATACTGCAGTTCGGAAGTTGTTTGGAAACGACGACTTTTACTTTCAACAAGATGGAGCCCCCCCCTCATTATCATTGTGATGTCAGAAGGTACCTCGATGAAACGTTGCCTAACCGTTGGATAGGACGAAGAGGAAGCGTTGAGTATCCTCCACGTTCACCGGACTTGACTCCACTTGATTTTCACTTGTGGGGCTACCTGAAGGATGCAGTTTATGGTACAAGACCTGCAACACTCGAACACCTTAAGGATGCAATTAGGGAAAAGTGCGGGACCATCACAGCATCCACATTAGTCCATGTCTGCGAATCAGTTAGTCGACGCATTCAAAAGTGCATTCATGCCGCCGGAGAACATTTTGAGCACTTGGCGTAGTTAATTAAATTTTATATGCAAACAACTCGCTATAATATTTTGATCACTTAGATTACTAATTTACCTTTCATTGGCAATTGCTACAACAATATATTGTTTGGTTTTTTTTAAATTATAAAATATATGATGCTATAAAGAGTATATAGTTTTTTTGGGACACCCTTATATATATATATATATATATATTTATATATATATATATATATATTATATATGTACAGAGTATGGAATATCATGCATGCATGAGTACTTTGAAAGTGGAAATAGCCACGATTCAACAATGTTCCAGCCTGGCACACAAGAGGGAGGTGCTCGCTTCTGCGGGAGTCACTCCTGACGTTAAGGCCGTCTTGTAGATCATCACGCTCTGCCAGAAAATATAGACCCTTAGGTAAGTACGCCCTTCGAAAATGGAACTGGTTTATGGCTAAAAGGCTGTCTGTCACCCAGTCAAGCGTACTTATACTCAAAGCGATGCACACCCTGAACAGACAAGAAACTATCAGAGTGTTAAAATTATCCATTCACAGTGAACAGTGTATGAGAGTAAACCACAATAAGCTAGGGGACTTGACAATGCTTTGAAGATGTAAATAATGCTCTCTAGCTACAGGTATACGATATACAGATTAGTTAGATTTCGTTTAATGTGCTTCAATCAGAATGAACTTTTGAGCAATAAAACAATGACTTTTCCTATGTTATTTATACACATGATGATGCAGTAATAAAAAGAATACAAATGTGTCTCGTTTCTCATCAGAATTGAGATTTTTAGTTGAATCGGGATTGTTGTTAAACTGAATTTCTTTGCAGTTTTGATTTTAATCTGTAAAGCATAGTACGGCCAGTTCCTGAATTTTTAACCTCATTATAACTATTTCCACCTTAACACTTGAATATTTTTCTATGTTGTCTTCTGTTTCACTAAGTTCTTCATACACATCTGAGCCACTGCGTCCCTTAGGCGCCCCTGGAGCCCGCGGCCAAGGATGGCACCTGCCCCCACTGCCATTGGCCGGCAAATTTTTTATATATCACGGGAATTCCTCCCTCAAGTCGGAGTGAAATCGTTTTGAATGATTTTTTTTGATTAATTTTCCTGTTTTTCTTCAATCAAGTTAGTCTTCGATTACTGACTGTAACTTTCTGTTTGTTTTCAGCCTGTTTTACTTCGAAGCGAAGTGACTTTTACTTCCTGCTGCTCAGTCAAACCGAACGTTAACTGCTACTGACATCTCAAGACTGAAGCTCATAAAAAATTATTTACATTCTACAATGTCTCAAAAAAGGCTGTCAAATCTGGCTATTATCTCCACTGAAAACGAATTTGGGAAGAAACCAGGTTACACGGTCATTATTGACGATTTGGCGTCTAGAAAAGCGTAGGAAAAAATATAGAAGAGAGGTGCCGATGAAGAAATGGAGAAGAACGTAGAAAAAAGTAGAAGTAAATATGCAGGAAAATTTAAAAGCATTAGGTACTGATTATTTTGTGTCGCTACTGATTTTGTTGTGTTAATTTTTGTTACAAAATAAATTGTTAATGAAAACTGATGCCTGCGTTTTTCAAATCCATGCAATTATACCAAAGGAATTTAACCTAACCTAACCTTTTTTGTTTCAGGTGTGTGCAGAGGCTTTATTGAAAAAATCCTATAGTCAAAAGAGGACCCAATACAACTGTGGAGATAGATGAAACGCTATACAGGGTGTCCCAGAATTAACTATCTATTTCAATGAAATCGGACAAATTTTTTAAAAACACACTTTTATTTATGTTTATCATGTTTAATATGTGTTAAAAATGTATAAATTTCTAAATTTTTTTCATAATTTTATTTTCATAATTTTTTCATAGTTTTTCATAGTTTTATTTTCATTCTCTTTCAGAACCCTATTAATAATGAATACACAAGAACGCATCTTTGTTGTAACATCCCGTATCAAAGGAATGCAATGTAATGAAATCAGAGAAAAATTTACAAGAAGATTCCACAGAACCGGTCCTACAGACAAAGCGATTCGTGAACTTGTGAACAAATTTAAAAGAACTGGATCCGTACACGACGAGGTGGGAAGAGGACGCCCAAGGACAGCACGTAACAGTACCGAACAGGTACGACAATTGTTTGAGGATGAACCAACAACTTCGGTTAGGGAGGCCGGTCGAAGACTCAACATATCCAAGACAACAGTTCATAGAATCTTGCGTTCGACACTGATGAAAAAGGCTTATCACATTCAAGTAAATAAAGTTTTGACTTATGATTTATAAATCTATTTGTTTTTGTATCATAATTTAGTAATAAACACAAAATTATGTCAGTTTTTATTAAATTTGTCCGATTTCATTGAAATAGATAGTTAATTCTGGGACACCCTGTATTCCAAAAGAAAATATAATCGAGGCCGTATGCTTCCAGAGCAGTGGGTCTTTGGAGGAATATGCAGGGAGACTCGCAATTGTTTTTATGTGCAGTGCCTCGGCGGGATACAGAGACCTTAGTAGAATGCATAAAAACAAACATAAAGACTGGGACAAAAATTATATCCGACATGTGGAAATCTTATAAAGGCCTGGAGAATCTGCAAATTCGCAGTGAGAATTTTATAGATCCGATAACAAATGCTCACACACAGACAATTGAGGCATTATGGAGTGTAGCCAAACAACGGAATAAACGTCACTGGGACCCCCACAGACAGATGATCGATTCATATCTCTGCGAGTTTATGTGGAGATAAAGGAACAGAGGAAAAGACTTGTTCACTGAAATCGTTAAAGCAATTTCTGATTTTCAAGTGTATTAAATCCTATCTTCAATTTTTTTTTGTTCCTCCAAAAACATAATATTTGTAAAATCAGCATAAAACTGGTCTAGAAAAACGTGTTTATATTTCAATAATTCACAGTCCGTCAAACGGAAATAAGCCCTTAAATCAATATAATAGATGTAAGGGTTTATTTAATTTTTCACTTATATAGGGTGTCCCAAAAAAACTATATACTCTTTATAGCATCATATATTTTATAATTTAAAAAAAAAAAACAATATATTGTTATAGCAATTGCCAATGAAAGGTAAATTAGTAATCTAAGTGATCAAAATGTTATAGCGAGTTGTTTGCATATAAAATTTAATTAACTACGCCAAGTGCTCAAAATGTTCTCCGGCGGCATGAATGTACTTTCAATACAACAAAATCGTGTGGTCTGATGAAGCTACCTTCAAGCTGAATGGCATAGTAAATCGACACAACTGCAGGTACTCGTCACTTGATAATCCACACGTTTATGTGGATAAACATGTTAATTTACCAGGATTAAGAGCATGGTGTGGTTTATCATCCAGGGGTTTGGTTGGACCATTTTTCTTTAATGGGACAGTTACCGGTGCCGCATATCTCGACATGCTGCGGACAGAAATTATACTGCAGTTCGGAAGTTGTTTGGAAACGACGACTTTTACTTTCAACAAGATGGAGCCCCCCCCTCATTATCATTGTGATGTCAGAAGGTACCTCGATGAAACGTTGCCTAACCGTTGGATAGGACGAAGAGGAAGCGTTGAGTATCCTCCACGTTCACCGGACTTGACTCCACTTGATTTTCACTTGTGGGGATACCTGAAGGATGCAGTTTATGGTACAAGACCTGCAACACTCGAACACCTTAAGGATGCAATTAGGGAAAAGTGCGGGACCATCACAGCATCCACATTAGTCCATGTCTGCGAATCAGTTAGTCGACGCATTCAAAAGTGCATTCATGCCGCCGGAGAACATTTTGAGCACTTGGCGTAGTTAATTAAATTTTATATGCAAACAACTCGCTATAATATTTTGATCACTTAGATTACTAATTTACCTTTCATTGGCAATTGCTACAACAATATATTGTTTTGTTTTTTTTAAATTATAAAATATATGATGCTATAAAGAGTATATAGTTTTTTTGGACACCCTCTATATATATATATATATATAATATATAATATATTTATATATATATACATATATATATATATATATATAATTATGCGGGTTGCTTCTACAGAGCTTCAATTTAATATTTAGGAGAAATCCAATGACAAGGAGAAATGTAAATGCCATGAAAAGTCTTCTTTATTGCGCAACGTTTCGAGCAATACGCTCATCTTCAGGCTGTTTAATAACAATGTGAAATTAAAATCAATATTGAATGAAAAACAAAACAGAAAATTTCTATAACCTATTCGTAAAGACAAATTTTAAAAGACTGAGAAAAGAGGGTAAATTCTAAGTTATACAGATTTACATATAAAAATTAAGAAGTTATTTTAAATACATGTAGTAAATGTGAAATTAATACACTGGAAAAATTACCAATAGTACACTGGAACAATGGAGCTATCTACCTTACACAGCAGTATCCGAGGCCGACTAATTTGAGCAGAGAACGGGAACACGAAGATGGCGAGGGAGATAGGGGAAGGAGGGATTATAAGGAATTGGGGAAGGAGGAGGGATCATAGCAAATTGAGAGGGACGGACGATGAGTCAACATTCAGACTAGGGGACAATGCTTTAATGAAAAGGATTCTAAAATTCTTAGTGAGTTGGGACAAGTATTACAACCAAGAATTTTAAAATTGTCTAAAGTGACATCAATTTTGCATTTAATGCTATGTTCACGAATACTCGAGGCTTCTTAGTTTTTAAAATTTTACCTGTTCGGCCACTTATTCCCATATGCGAATAAAATCTAGCCCTGAGAGAGCGAACAGTGCTGCCGATGTAATTCCCAAGGAGACACCTGGGGCAGGTAAATAAATATACAACACCGCTACGCAACGAGTCAGGGGTTCGATCCTTCGCTGAGAAAAAGCTACCTAAAGACGTTTTATTAATAAATATGATGCGGAAATCAGTATGATAAAAAATTTCCTTAACAATTTTGTAAATTTAAGCTTAAATTCCTTATTCAAGGACCCATTTCAGGTACCAAGAAATATTTTATATCCTTCGGCACTGTAATACATGGAAGTTGAGGGCTATAAACATTATTTAAGAAGGATCTAATTAGTTTGTCTACATATTGAACAGGAAAACTATTATTAGTAAAGTATGATCTTAGATTATTAAATTCATCATTAAGTAAGGTAAAATTAGAGGTCAAATTATATCCTCTGAACAGGAGAGTTTTAATACAAGACATCTTATAGTTGAAATCAGTAAAACTAAAAAAATTCATGCCCAAACCAGTGAAAGTGGGTTTCCTATAAACTGATGTAGTAATAGAATCACCGTTTTTCGAAATTAAAAGATCTAAGAAGGGGAGGGAGCCATTTTGCTCAGTTTCCATTGTATACGTTATATTGGGGTGCAAAGAATTTAGGAAGTTAAAGAATTGTTGCGCTTGTACCGCATTATCAAAGACTGCTATCGAATCATCAACGAAGCGTCGATAGAAAATTGGCTTGAGATGAGTGGGAGATTGTCTAAAAATTACACTTTCTAAATGAGTCAAAAAAAGTCAGCTGCTAACGGTCCGACTGGTGATCCCATCCCTACCCATCAATTTGTTGGTAAACCTTATTGTTGAAAGTGAAATAGCATTGTTTGAAGACCAATTCTAAAAGTTCCTTAAATGAGACAATGAAAAACCATGAAAATTATCAACTGAGCTAAAAACCCTATCTAAAATAATGGCAATAGTTTCAGATACAGGTACATTTGTGAAAAGTGACTTTACATCAAAACTGACAAAAAACTTTTTTGAATCGAAGTTTTTACCAGGAGTTCTTTTTGGAATTCAAACGAGTTATTTATAGTGTAACATTTTTCGCAAAGGGGGACAGGAGACGAACAACAAATTTTGCCAATTGAAAGGTGGGTAAGTTATACGAAGCTAAAATAGGACGGAGAGGTGTTCCAGCTTTATGGATTTTAGGCAGACAGTATAATTGAGCAAGATTAGCACCAGATGCGAACAACTGAGAGTAAGTATCATTTTTTATTATCTTTAAGGACTTTAGTCGTGACAGAAATCTATTAACCTGGTCTTCTAACCTTACAATGACTTTATTTACAGGTTCTAGAATTTGTTTGAATTTAGTAAGATCACTTAGGATTTCATTAGTTTTGTTTATGTAGTCCGATTTATTCAAAATAACCACTCCGTTACCCTTGTCTGGTCTAGTCACAACAATCTCCTGGTTGCAGTGTATTAAGAATTTGGCAAAGAACCAGGAGATTGTTGTGACTAGACCAGACAAGGGTAACGGAGTGGTTATTTTGAATAAATCGGACTACATAAACAAAACTAATGAAATCCTAAGTGATCTTACTAAATTCAAACAAATTCTAGAACCTGTAAATAAAGTCATTGTAAGGTTAGAAGACCAGGTTAATAGATTTCTGTCACGACTAAAGTCCTTAAAGATAATAAAAAATGATACTTACTCTCAGTTGTTCGCATCTGGTGCTAATCTTGCTCAATTATACTGTCTGCCTAAAATCCATAAAGCTGGAACACCTCTCCGTCCTATTTTAGCTTCGTATAACTTACCCACCTTTCAATTGGCAAAATTTGTTGTTCGTCTCCTGTCCCCCTTTGCGAAAAATGTTTACACTATAAATAACTCGTTTGAATTCCAAAAAGAACTCCTGGTAAAAACTTCGATTCAAAAAAGTTTTTTGTCAGTTTTGATGTAAAGTCACTTTTCACAAATGTACCTGTATCTGAAACTATTGCCATTATTTTAGATAGGGTTTTTAGCTCAGTTGATAATTTTCATGGTTTTTCATTGTCTCATTTGAAGGAACTTTTAGAATTGGTCTTCAAACAATGCTATTTCACTTTCAACAATAAGGTTTACCAACAAATTGATGGGGTAGGGATGGGATCACCAGTCGGACCGTTAGCAGCTGACTTTTTTATGACTCATTTAGAAAGTGTAATTTTTAGACAATCTCCCACTCATCTCAAGCCAATTTTCTATCGACGCTTCGTTGATGATTCGATAGCAGTCTTTGATAATGCGGTACAAGCGCAACAATTCTTTAACTTCCTAAATTCTTTGCACCCCAATATAACGTATACAATGGAAACTGAGCAAAATGGCTCCCTCCCCTTCTTAGATCTTTTAATTTCGAAAAACGGTGATTCTATTACTACATCAGTTTATAGGAAACCCACTTTCACTGGTTTGGGCATGAATTTTTTTAGTTTTACTGATTTCAACTATAAGATGTCTTGTATTAAAACTCTCCTGTTCAGAGGATATAATTTGACCTCTAATTTTACCTTACTTAATGATGAATTTAATAATCTAAGATCATACTTTACTAATAATAGTTTTCCTGTTCAATATGTAGACAAACTAATTAGATCCTTCTTAAATAATGTTTATAGCCCTCAACTTCCATGTATTACAGTGCCGAAGGATATAAAATATTTCTTGGTACCTGAAATGGGTCCCTTGAATAAGGAATTTAAGCTTAAATTTACAAAATTGTTAAGGAAATTTTTTTATCATACTGATTTCCGCATCATATTTATTAATAAAACGTCTTTAGGTAGCTTTTTCTCAGCGAAGGATCGAACCCCTGACTCGTTGCGTAGCGGTGTTGTATATTTATTTACCTGCCCCAGGTGTCTCCTTGGGAATTACATCGGCAGCACTGTTCGCTCTCTCAGGGCTAGATTTTATTCGCATATGGGAATAAGTGGCCGAACAGGTAAAATTTTAAAAACTAAGGAAGCCTCGAGTATTCGTGAACATAGCATTAAATGCAAAATTGATGTCACTTTAGACAATTTTAAAATTCTTGGTTGTAATACTTGTCCCAACTCACTAAGAATTTTAGAATCCTTTTCATTAAAGCATTGTCCCCTAGTCTGAATGTTGACTCATCGTCCGTCCCTCTCAATTTGCTATGATCCTCCTCCTTCCCCAATTCCTTATAATCCCTCCTTCCCCTATCTCCCTCGCCATCTTTCTTCCCGTTCTCCTCTGCTCAAATTAGTCAGCCTCGGATACTGCTGTGTAAGGTAGATAGCTCCATTGTTCCAGTGTACTATTGTAATTTTTCCAGTGTATTAATTTCACATTTACTAATGTATTTAAAAATAACTTCTTAATTTTATATGTAAATCTGTATAACTTAGAATTTAACCCTCTTTTCTCAGTCTTTTAAAATTTGTCTTTACGAATAGGTTATAGAAATTTTCTGTTTTGTTTTTCATTCAATATTGATTTTAATTTCACATTGTTATTAAACAGCCTGAAGATGAGCGTATTGCTCGAAACGTTGCGCATTAAAGAAGACTTTTCATGGCATTTACATTTCTCCTTGTCATTGGATTTCTCCTAAATATTAAATTGAAGCTCTGTAGAAGCAACCCGCATAATTATATATATTCAAGGTATGGACAAGATGGCCTCAGGGCTTATCGCCATGTTTGGAAGACTTCACGAAAGTTTCTCAAGTCAAAACTGGACTGTTATTTTCTTGAAATGTGTCGGACTTGCAGGATTTTCCCGAAATTTGTTTACTTCAAACTCTACCGTGATAATCTATATGACTCTGAATTTTATCAATCGTCCCTGGAATATTTATTAAATAATGAAATTAATTATAAAATCAAAATATCAGATTCGCATAACAAGTCTCTTGGGCATTATATAACTACTCTTAAAAATACCTTGTCGTTGTTGGACTATTTATTAATAATTTCTCTTGTACAACGTGAACTAGAAAAATTTCACTCTACCATCTTGGAAACACATGAACGTAAGTTAAAGGCTTTGGGAATGAATTCACCAAATTTTTTCAATTCAGAGAAGGTAATTTCGAATCTTTCTAGTTACACACTCTCCCCTCGGGAAAAGTTTTTACTGTCACTTGGTTTGCAATTTAAGCTTCCGTTGTTTCAAATATATAAGCCTTCGTTTTTTCTTTACTTTGAAAAATTTTTCAATGGCTTGAAAAATGTTCCCCATGTGGGGGATTTCAATAATTTCAAATGTCAGTTCTCAAATTTAACTCAAGAATTTTTTCTTAAACTTAGAAATCTTAAATTTCAATCTTTCATATTTAGGAAGAGTGATTTGCAGTGTATTAAGAATTTGGCAAAGAACCAGGAGATTGTTGTGACTAGACCAGACAAGGGTAACGGAGTGGTTATTTTGAATAAATCGGACTACATAAACAAAACTAATGAAATCCTAAGTGATCTTACTAAATTCAAACAAATTCTAGAACCTGTAAATAAAGTCATTGTAAGGTTAGAAGACCAGGTTAATAGATTTCTGTCACGACTAAAGTCCTTAAAGATAATAAAAAATGATACTTACTCTCAGTTGTTCGCATCTGGTGCTAATCTTGCTCAATTATACTGTCTGCCTAAAATCCATAAAGCTGGAACACCTCTCCGTCCTATTTTAGCTTCGTATAACTTACCCACCTTTCAATTGGCAAAATTTGTTGTTCGTCTCCTGTCCCCCTTTGCGAAAAATGTTTACACTATAAATAACTCGTTTGAATTCCAAAAAGACCTCCTGGTAAAAACTTCGATTCAAAAAAGTTTTTTGTCAGTTTTGATGTAAAGTCACTTTTCACAAATGTACCTGTATCTGAAACTATTGCCATTATTTTAGATAGGGTTTTTAGCTCAGTTGATAATTTTCATGGTTTTTCATTGTCTCATTTGAAGGAACTTTTAGAATTGGTCTTCAAACAATGCTATTTCACTTTCAACAATAAGGTTTACCAACAAATTGATGGGGTAGGGATGGGATCACCAGTCGGACCGTTAGCAGCTGACTTTTTTATGACTCATTTAGAAAGTGTAATTTTTAGACAATCTCCCACTCATCTCAAGCCAATTTTCTATCGACGCTTCGTTGATGATTCGATAGCAGTCTTTGATAATGCGGTACAAGCGCAACAATTCTTTAACTTCCTAAATTCTTTGCACCCCAATATAACGTATACAATGGAAACTGAGCAAAATGGCTCCCTCCCCTTCTTAGATCTTTTAATTTCGAAAAACGGTGATTCTATTACTACATCAGTTTATAGGAAACCCACTTTCACTGGTTTGGGCATGAATTTTTTTAGTTTTACTGATTTCAACTATAAGATGTCTTGTATTAAAACTCTCCTGTTCAGAGGATATAATTTGACCTCTAATTTTACCTTACTTAATGATGAATTTAATAATCTAAGATCATACTTTACTAATAATAGTTTTCCTGTTCAATATGTAGACAAACTAATTAGATCCTTCTTAAATAATGTTTATAGCCCTCAACTTCCATGTATTACAGTGCCGAAGGATATAAAATATTTCTTTGGTACCTGAAATGGGTCCCTTTGAAAAAAAAAAATTGAAATAAGGAATTTAAGCTTAAATTTACAAAATTGTTAAGGAAATTTTTTTATCATACTGATTTCCGCATCATATTTATTAATAAAACGTCTTTAGGTAGCTTTTTCTCAGCGAAGGATCGAACCCCTGACTCGTTGCGTAGCGGTGTTGTATATTTATTTACCTGCCCTAGGTGTCTCCTTGGGAATTACATCGGCAGCACTGTTCGCTCTCTCAGGGCTAGATTTTATTCGCATATGGGAATAAGTGGCCGAACAGGTAAAATTTTAAAAACTAAGGAAGCCTCAGATACGTGAACATAGCATCAAATGCAAAATTGATGTCACTTTAGACAATTTTAAAATTCTTGGTTGTAATACTTGTCCCAACTCACTAAGAATTTTAGAATCCTTTTCATTAAAGCATTGTCCCCTAGTCTGAATGTTGACTCATCGTCCGTCCCTCTCAATTTGCTATGATCCCTCCTCCTTCCCCAATTCCTTATAATCCCTCCTTCCCCTATCTCCCTCGCCATCTTCTTCCCGTCTCCTCTGCTCAAATTAGTCGGCCTCGGATACTGCTGTGTAAGGTAGATAGCTCCATTGTTCCAGTGTACTATTGTAATTTTTCCAGTGTATTAATTTCACATTTACTACATGTATTTAAAAATAACTTCTTAATTTTTATATGTAAATCTGTATAACTTAGAATTTAACCCTCTTTTCTCAGTCTTTTAAAATTTGTCTTTACGAATAGGTTATAGAAATTTCTGTTTGTTTTTCATTCAATATTGATTTTAATTTCACATTGTTATTAAACAGCCTGAAGATGAGCGTATTGCTCGAAACGTTGCGCATAAAGAAGACTTTTCATGGCATTTACATTTCTCCTTGTCATTGGATTTTCCTAAATATTAAATTGAAGCTCTGTAGAAGCAACCCGCATAATTATATATATTCAAGGTATGGACAAGATGGCCTCAGGGCTTATCGCCATGTTTGGAAGACTTCACGAAAGTTTCTCAAGTCAAAACTGGACTGTTATTTTCTTGAAATGTGTCGGACTTGCAGGATTTTCCCGAAATTTGTTTACTTCAAACTCTACCGTGATAATCTATATGACTCTGAATTTTATCAATCGTCCCTGGAATATTTATTAAATAATGAAATTAATTATAAAATCAAAATATCAGATTCGCATAACAAGTCTCTTGGGCATTATATAACTACTCTTAAAAATACCTTGTCGTTGTTGGACTATTTATTAATAATTTCTCTTGTACAACGTGAACTAGAAAAATTTCACTCTACCATCTTGGAAACACATGAACGTAAGTTAAAGGCTTTGGGAATGAATTCACCAAATTTTTCAATTCAGAGAAGGTAATTTCGAATCTTTCTAGTTACACACTCTCCCCTCGGGAAAAGTTTTTACTGTCACTTGGTTTGCAATTTAAGCTTCCGTTGTTTCAAATATATAAGCCTCGTTTTTTCTTTACTTTGAAAAATTTTTCAATGGCTTGAAAAATGTTCCCCATGTGGGGGATTTCAATAATCTCAAATGTCAGTTCTCAAATTTAACTCAAGAATTTTTTCTTAAACTTAGAAATCTTAAATTTCAATCTTTCATATTTAGGAAGAGTGATTTGCAGTGTATTAAGAATTTGGCAAAGAACCAGGAGATTGTTGTGACTAGACCAGACAAGGGTAACGGAGTGGTTATTTTGAATAAATCGGACTACATAAACAAAACTAATGAAATCCTAAGTGATCTTACTAAATTCAAACAAATTCTAGAACCTGTAAATAAAGTCATTGTAAGGTTAGAAGACCAGGTTAATAGATTTCTGTCACGACTAAAGTCCTTAAAGATAATAAAAAATGATACTTACTCTCAGTTGTTCGCATCTGGTGCTAATCTTGCTCAATTATACTGTCTGCCTAAAATCCATAAAGCTGGAACACCTCTCCGTCCTATTTTAGCTTCGTATAACTTACCCACCTTTCAATTGGCAAAATTTGTTGTTCGTCTCCTGTCCCCCTTTGCGAAAAATGTTTACACTATAAATAACTCGTTTGAATTCCAAAAAGAACTCCTGGTAAAAACTTCGATTCAAAAAAGTTTTTTGTCAGTTTTGATGTAAAGTCACTTTTCACAAATGTACCTGTATCTGAAACTATTGCCATTATTTTAGATAGGGTTTTTAGCTCAGTTGATAATTTTCATGGTTTTTCATTGTCTCATTTGAAGGAACTTTTAGAATTGGTCTTCAAACAATGCTATTTCACTTTCAACAATAAGGTTTACCAACAAATTGATGGGGTAGGGATGGGATCACCAGTCGGACCGTTAGCAGCTGACTTTTTTATGACTCATTTAGAAAGTGTAATTTTTAGACAATCTCCCACTCATCTCAAGCCAATTTTCTATCGACGCTTCGTTGATGATTCGATAGCAGTCTTTGATAATGCGGTACAAGCGCAACAATTCTTTAACTTCCTAAATTCTTTGCACCCCAATATAACGTATACAATGGAAACTGAGCAAAATGGCTCCCTCCCCTTCTTAGATCTTTTAATTTCGAAAAACGGTGATTCTATTACTACATCAGTTTATAGGAAACCCACTTTCACTGGTTTGGGCATGAATTTTTTTAGTTTTACTGATTTCAACTATAAGATGTCTTGTATTAAAACTCTCCTGTTCAGAGGATATAATTTGACCTCTAATTTTACCTTACTTAATGATGAATTTAATAATCTAAGATCATACTTTACTAATAATAGTTTTCCTGTTCAATATGTAGACAAACTAATTAGATCCTTCTTAAATAATGTTTATAGCCCTCAACTTCCATGTATTACAGTGCCGAAGGATATAAAATATTTCTTGGTACCTGAAATGGGTCCCTTGAATAAGGAATTTAAGCTTAAATTTACAAAATTGTTAAGGAAATTTTTTTATCATACTGATTTCCGCATCATATTTATTAATAAAACGTCTTTAGGTAGCTTTTTCTCAGCGAAGGATCGAACCCCTGACTCGTTGCGTAGCGGTGTTGTATATTTATTTACCTGCCCTAGGTGTCTCCTTGGGAATTACATCGGCAGCACTGTTCGCTCTCTCAGGGCTAGATTTTATTCGCATATGGGAATAAGTGGCCGAACAGGTAAAATTTTAAAAACTAAGGAAGCCTCCAGCATACGTGAACATAGCATCAAATGCAAAATTGATGTCACTTTAGACAATTTTAAAATTCTTGGTTGTAATACTTGTCCCAACTCACTAAGAATTTTAGAATCCCTTTTCATTAAAGCATTGTCCCCTAGTCTGAATGTTGACTCATCGTCCGTCCCTCTCAATCTGCTATGATCCCTCCTCCTTCCCCAATTCCTTATAATCCCTCCTTCCCCTATCTCCCTCGCCATCTTTTCCCGTTCCTCTGCTCAAATTAGTCGGCCTCGGATACTGCTGTGTAAGGTAGATAGCTCCATTGTTCCAGTGTACTATTGGTAATTTTTCCAGTGTATTAATTTCACATTTACTACATGTATTTAAAAATAACTTCTTAATTTTATATGTAAATCTGTATAACTTAGAACTTAACCCTCTTTTCTCAGTCTTTTAAAATTTGTCTTTACGAATAGGTTATAGAAATTTCTGTTTGTTTTTCATTCAATATTGATTTTAATTTCACATTGTTATTAAACAGCCTGAAGATGAGCGTATTGCTCGAAACGTTGCGCAATAAAGAAGACTTTTCATGGCATTTACTTTTCTCCTTGTCATTGGATTTCTACTAAATATATATATATATATATATATGTACAGAGTATGGAATATCATGCATGCATGAGTACTTTGAAAGTGGAAATAGCCACGATTCAACAATGTTCCAGCCTGGCACACAAGAGGGAGGTGCTCGCTTCTGCGGGAGTCACTCCTGACGTTAAGGCCGTCTTGTAGATCATCACGCTCTGCCAGAAAATATAGACCCTTAGGTAAGTACGCCCTTCGAAAATGGAACTGGTTTACATGGCTAAAAGGCTGTCTGTCACCAGTCAAGCGTACTTATACTCAAAGCGATGCACACCCTGAACAGACAAGAAACTATCAGAGTGTTAAAATTATCCATTCACAGTGAACAGTGTATGAGAGTAAACCACAATAAGCTAGGGGACTTGACAATGCTTTGAAGATGTAAATAATGCTCTCTAGCTACAGGTATACGATATACAGATTAGTTAGATTTCGTTTAATGTGCTTCAATCAGAATGAACTTTTGAGCAATAAAAACAATGACTTTTCCTATGTTATTTATACACATGATGATGCAGTAATAAAAAGAATACAAATGTGTCTCGTTTCTCATCAGAATTGAGATTTTTAGTTGAATCGGGATTGTTGTTAAACTGAATTTCTTTGCAGTTTTGATTTTAATCTGTAAAGCATAGTACGGCCAGTTCCTGAATTTTTAAACCTCATTATAACTATTTCCACCTTAACACTTGAATATTTTTCTATGTTGTCTTCTGTTTCACTAAGTTCTTCATACACATCTGAGCCACTGCGTCCCTTAGGCGCCCCTGGAGCCCGCGGCCAAGGATGGCACCTGCCCCCACTGCCATTGGCCGGCAAATTTTTTATATATCACGGGAATTCCTCCCTCAAGTCGGAGTGAAATCGTTTTGAATGATTTTTTTGATTAATTTTCCTGTTTTTCTTCAATCAAGTTAGTCTTCGATTACTGACTGTAACTTTCTGTTTGTTTTCAGCCTGTTTACTTCGAAGCGAAGTGACTTTTACTTCCAGCTGCTCAGTCAAACCGAACGTTAACTGCTACTGACATCTCAAGACTGAAGCTCATAAAAAATTATTTACATTCTACAATGTCTCAAAAAAGGCTGTCAAATCTGGCTATTATCTCCACTGAAAACGAATTTGGGAAGAAACCAGGTTACACGGTCATTATTGACGATTTGGCGTCTAGAAAAGCGTAGGAAAAAATATAGAAGAGAGGTGCCGATGAAGAAATGGAGAAGAACGTAGAAAAAAGTAGAAGTAAATATGCAGGAAAATTTAAAAGCATTAGGTACTGATTATTTTGTGTCGCTACTGATTTTGTTGTGTTAATTTTTGTTACAAAATAAATTGTTAATGAAAACTGATGCCTGCGTTTTTCAAATCCATGCAATTATACCAAAGGAATTTAACCTAACCTAACCTTTTTTGTTTCAGGTGTGTGCAGAGGCTTTATTGAAAAATCCTATTCCAAAAGAGGACCCAATACAACTGTGGAGATAGATGAAACGCTATACAGGGTGTCCCAGAATTAACTATCTATTTCAATGAAATCAGACAAATTTTTAAAAACACACTTTTATTTATGTTTATCATGTTTAATATGTGTTAAAAATGTATAAATTCTAAATTTTTTTTCATAATTTTATTTTCATAATTTTTTCATAGTTTTTCATAGTTTTATTTTCATTCTCTTTCAGAACCCTATTAATAATGAATACACAACAACGCATCTTTGTTGTAACATCCCGTATCAAAGGAATGCAATGTAATGAAATCAGAGAAAAATTTACAAGAAGATTCCACAGAACCGGTCCTACAGACACAGCGATTCGTGAACTTGTGAACAAATTTAAAAGAACTGGATCCGTACACGACGAGGTGGGAAGAGGACGCCCAAGGACAGAACGTAACAGTACCGAACAGGTACGACAATTGTTTGAGGATGAACCAACAACTTCGGTTAGGGAGGCCGGTCGAAGACTCAACATATCCAAGACAACAGTTCATAGAATCTTGCGTGAAATCGGACAAATTTAATAAAAACTGACATAATTTTGTGTTTATTACTAAATTATGATACAAAAACAAATAGATTTATAAATCATAAGTCAAAACTTTATTTACTTGAATGTGATAAGCCTTTTTCATCAGTGTCGAATTGAAATAGATAGTTAATTCTGGGACACCCTGTATTCCAAAAGAAAATATAATGGAGGCCGTATGCTTCCAGAGCAGTGGGTCTTTGGAGGAATATGCAGGGAGACTCGCAATTGTTTTTATGTGCAGTGCCTCGGCGGGATACAGAGACCTTAGTAGAATGCATAAAAACAAACATAAAGACTGGGACAAAAATTATATCCGACATGTGAAAATCTTATAAAGGCCTGGAGAATCTGCAAATTCGCAGTGAGAATTTTATAGATCCGATAACAAATGCTCACACACAGACAATTGAGGCATTATGGAGTGTAGCCAAACAACGGAATAAACGTCACTGGGACCCCCACAGGCAGATGATCGATTCATATCTCTGCGAGTTTATGTGGAGATAAAGGAACAGAGGAAAAGACTTGTTCACTGAAATCGTTAAAGCAATTTCTGATTTTCAAGTGTATTAAATCCTATCTTCAATTTTTTTTTGTTCCTCCAAAAACATAATATTTGTAAAATCAGCAGATAAAACTGGTCTAGAAAAACGTGTTTATATTTCAATAATTCACAGTCCGTCAAACGGAAATAAGCCCTTAAATCAATGTAATAGATGTAAGGGTTTATTTAATTTTTCACTTATATAGGGTGTCCCAAAAAAAATATATACCCTTTATAGCATCATATATTTTATAATTTAAAAAAAAAAAAATATATTGTTATAGCAATTGCCAATGAAAGGTAAATTAGTAATCTAAGTGATCAAAATGTTATAGCGAGTTGTTTGCATATAAAATTTAATTAACTACGCCAAGTGCTCAAAATGTTCTCCGGCGGCATGAATGAACTTTCAATACAACAAAATCGTGTGGTCTGATGAAGCTACCTTCAAGCTGAATGGCATAGTAAATCGACACAACTGCAGGTACTGGTCACTTGATAATCCACACGTTTATGTGGATAAACATGTTAATTTACCAGGATTAAGAGCATGGTGTGGTTTATCATCCAGGGGTTTGGTTGGACCATTTTTCTTTAATGGGACAGTTACCGGTGCCGCATATCTCGACATGCTGCGGACAGAAATTATACTGCAGTTCGGAAGTTGTTTGGAAACGACGACTTTTACTTTCAACAAGATGGAGCCCCCCCCTCATTATCATTGTGATGTCAGAAGGTACCTCGATGAAACGTTGCCTAACCGTTGGATAGGACGAAGAGGAAGCGTTGAGTATCCTCCACGTTAACCGGACTTGACTCCACTTGATTTTCACTTGTGGGGATACCTGAAGGATGCAGTTTATGGTACAAGACCTGCAACACTCGAACACCTTAAGGATGCAATTAGGGAAAAGTGCGGGACCATCACAGCATCCACATTAGTCCATGTCTGCGAATCAGTTAGTCGACGCATTCAAAAGTGCATTCATGCCGCAGGAGAAAATTTTGAGCACTTGGCGTAGTTAATTAAATTTTATATGCAAACAACTCTCTATAATATTTTGATCACTTAGATTACTAATTTACCTTTCATTGGCAATTGCTACAACAATATATTGTTTTGTTTTTTTTAAATTATAAAATATATGATGCTATAAAGAGTATATAGTTTTTTGGGACACCCTCTATATATATATTATATATATATATAGAGAGAGAGAGATAGAGAGAGAGAGAGAGGGAGAGAGAGTATGGAATATCAAGCATGCATGAGTACTTTGAAAGTGGAAATAGCCACGATTCAACAATGTTCCAGCCTGGCACACAAGAGGGAGGTGCTCGCTTCTGCGGGAGTCACTCCTGACGTTAAGGCCGTCTTGTAGATCATCACGCTCTGCCAGAAAATATAGACCCTTAGGTAAGTACGCCCTTCGAAAATGGAACTGGTTTACATGGCTAAAAGGCTGTCTGTCACCCAGTCAAGCGTACTTATACTCAAAGCGATGCACACCCTGAACAGACAAGAAACTATCAGAGTGTTAAAATTATCCATTCACAGTGAACAGTGTATGAGAGTAAACCACAATAAGCTAGGGGACTTGACAATGCTTTGAAGATGTAAATAATGCTCTCTAGCTACAGGTATACGATATACAGATTAGTTAGATTTCGTTTAATGTGCTTCAATCAGAATGAACTTTTGAGCAATAAAACAATGACTTTTCCTATGTTATTTATACACATGATGATGCAGTAATAAAAAGAATACAAATGTGTCTCGTTTCTCATCAGAATTGAGATTTTTAGTTGAATCGGGATTGTTGTTAAACTGAATTTCTTTGCAGTTTTGATTTTAATCTGTAAAGCATAGTACGGCCAGTTCCTGAATTTTTAACCTCATTATAACTATTTCCACCTTAACACTTGAATATTTTTCTATGTTGTCTTCTGTTTCACTAAGTTCTTCATACACATCTGAGCCACTGCGTCCCTTAGGCGCCCCTGGAGCCCGCGGCCAAGGATGGCACCTGCCCCCACTGCCATTGGCCGGCAAATTTTTTTTATATCACGGGAATTCCTCCCTCAAGTCGGAGTGAAATCGTTTTGAATGATTTTTTTTGATTAATTTTCCTGTTTTTCTTCAATCAAGTTAGTCTTCGATTACTGACTGTAACTTTCTGTTTGTTTTCAGCCTGTTTTACTTCGAAGCGAAGTGACTTTTACTTCCTGCTGCTCAGTCAAACCGAACGTTAACTGCTACTGACATCTCAAGACTGAAGCTCATAAAAAATTATTTACATTCTACAATGTCTCAAAAAAGGCTGTCAAATCTGGCTATTATCTCCACTGAAAAAGAATTTGGGAAGAAACCAGGTTATACGGTCATTATTGACGATTTGGCGTCTAGAAAAGCGTAGGAAAAAATATAGAAGAGAGGTGCCGATGAAGAAATGGAGAAGAACGTAGAAAAAAGTAGAAGTAAATATGCAGGAAAATTTAAAAGCATTAGGTACTGATTATTTTGTGTCGCTACTGATTTTGTTGTGTTAATTTTTGTTACAAAATAAATTGTTAATGAAAACTGATGCCTGCGTTTTTCAAATCCATGCAATTATACCAAAGGAATTTAACCTAACCTAACCTTTTTTGTTTCAGGTGTGTGCAGAGGCTTTATTGAAAAAATCCTATAGTCAAAAGAGGACCCAATACAACTGTGGAGATAGATGAAACGCTATACAGGGTGTCCCAGAATTAACTATCTATTTCAATGAAATCGGACAAATTTTTTAAAAACACACTTTTATTTATGTTTATCATGTTTAATATGTGTTAAAAATGTATAAATTTCTAAATTTTTTTCATAATTTTATTTTCATAATTTTTTCATAGTTTTTCATAGTTTTATTTTCATTCTCTTTCAGAACCCTATTAATAATGAATACACAAGAACGCATCTTTGTTGTAACATCCCGTATCAAAGGAATGCAATGTAATGAAATCAGAGAAAAATTTACAAGAAGATTCCACAGAACCGGTCCTACAGACAAAGCGATTCGTGAACTTGTGAACAAATTTAAAAGAACTGGATCCGTACACGACGACGAGGTGGAAGAGGACGCCCAAGGACAGCACGTAACAGTACCGAACAGGTACGACAATTGTTTGAGGATGAACCAACAACTTCGGTTAGGGAGGCCGGTCGAAGACTCAACATCCAAGACAACAGTTCATAGAATCTTGCGTTCGACACTGATGAAAAAGGCTTATCACATTCAAGTAAATAAAGTTTTGACTTATGATTTATAAATCTATTTGTTTTTGTATCATAATTTAGTAATAAACACAAAATTATGTCAGTTTTTATTAAATTTGTCCGATTTCATTGAAATAGATAGTTAATTCTGGGACACCCTGTATTCCAAAAGAAAATATAATCGAGGCCGTATGCTTCCAGAGCAGTGGGTCTTTGGAGGAATATGCAGGGAGACTCGCAATTGTTTTTATGTGCAGTGCCTCGGCGGGATACAGAGACCTTAGTAGAATGCATAAAAACAAACATAAAGACTGGGACAAAAATTATATCCGACATGTGGAAATCTTATAAAGGCCTGGAGAATCTGCAAATTCGCAGTGAGAATTTTATAGATCCGATAACAAATGCTCACACACAGACAATTGAGGCATTATGGAGTGTAGCCAAACAACGGAATAAACGTCACTGGGACCCCCACAGACAGATGATCGATTCATATCTCTGCGAGTTTATGTGGAGATAAAGGAACAGAGGAAAAGACTTGTTCACTGAAATCGTTAAAGCAATTTCTGATTTTCAAGTGTATTAAATCCTATCTTCAATTTTTTTTTTGTTCCTCCAAAAACATAATATTTGTAAAATCAGCAGATAAAACTGGTCTAGAAAAACGTGTTTATATTTCAATAATTCACAGTCCGTCAAACGGAAATAAGCCCTTAAATCAATATAATAGATGTAAGGGTTTATTTAATTTTTCACTTATATAGGGTGTCCCAAAAAAAACTATATACTCTTTATAGCATCATATATTTTATAATTTAAAAAAAAAAAAAATATATTGTTATAGCAATTGCCAATGAAAGGTAAATTAGTAATCTAAGTGATCAAAATGTTATAGCGAGTTGTTTGCATATAAAATTTAATTAACTACGCCAAGTGCTCAAAATGTTCTCCGGCGGCATGAATGAACTTTCAATACAACAAAATCGTGTGGTCTGATGAAGCTACCTTCAAGCTGAATGGCATAGTAAATCGACACAACTGCAGGTACTGGTCACTTGATAATCCACACGTTTATGTGGATAAACATGTTAATTTACCAGGATTAAGAGCATGGTGTGGTTTATCATCCAGGGGTTTGGTTGGACCATTTTTCTTTAATGGGACAGTTACCGGTGCCGCATATCTCGACATGCTGCGGACAGAAATTATACTGCAGTTCGGAAGTTGTTTGGAAACGACGACTTTTACTTTCAACAAGATGGAGCCCCCCCTCATTATCATTGTGATGTCAGAAGGTACCTCGATGAAACGTTGCCTAACCGTTGGATAGGACGAAGAGGAAGCGTTGAGTATCCTCCACGTTCACCGGACTTGACTCCACTTGATTTTCACTTGTGGGGCTACCTGAAGGATGCAGTTTATGGTACAAGACCTGCAACACTCGAACACCTTAAGGATGCAATTAGGGAAAAGTGCGGGACCATCACAGCATCCACATTAGTCCATGTCTGCGAATCAGTTAGTCGACGCATTCAAAAGTGCATTCATGCCGCCGGAGAACATTTTGAGCACTTGGCGTAGTTAATTAAATTTTATATGCAAACAACTCGCTATAATATTTTGATCACTTAGATTACTAATTTACCTTTCATTGGCAATTGCTACAACAATATATTGTTTGGTTTTTTTTAAATTATAAAATATATGATGCTATAAAGAGTATATAGTTTTTTTGGGACACCCTCTATATATATATATATATATATAATATATATATATATATATATATATTATACATATATATATATATGTACAGAGTATGGAATATCATGCATGCATGAGTACTTTGAAAGTGGAAATAGCCACGATTCAACAATGTTCCAGCCTGGCACACAAGAGGGAGGTGCTCGCTTCTGCGGGAGTCACTCCTGACGTTAAGGCCGTCTTGTAGATCATCACGCTCTGCCAGAAAATATAGACCCTTAGGTAAGTACGCCCTTCGAAAATGGAACTGGTTTACATGGCTAAAAGGCTGTCTGTCACCCAGTCAAGCGTACTTATACTCAAAGCGATGCACACCCTGAACAGACAAGAAACTATCAGAGTGTTAAAATTATCCATTCACAGTGAACAGTGTATGAGAGTAAACCACAATAAGCTAGGGGACTTGACAATGCTTTGAAGATGTAAATAATGCTCTCTAGCTACAGGTATACGATATACAGATTAGTTAGATTTCGTTTAATGTGCTTCAATCAGAATGAACTTTTGAGCAATAAAACAATGACTTTTCCTATGTTATTTATACACATGATGATGCAGTAATAAAAAGAATACAAATGTGTCTCGTTTCTCATCAGAATTGAGATTTTTAGTTGAATCGGGATTGTTGTTAAACTGAATTTCTTTGCAGTTTTGATTTTAATCTGTAAAGCATAGTACGGCCAGTTCCTGAATTTTTAACCTCATTATAACTATTTCCACCTTAACACTTGAATATTTTTCTATGTTGTCTTCTGTTTCACTAAGTTCTTCATACACATCTGAGCCACTGCGTCCATTAGGCGCCCCTGGAGCCCGCGGCCAAGGATGGCACCTGCCCACTGCCATTGGCCGGCAAATTTTTTATATATCACGGGAATTCCTCCCTCAAGTCGGAGTGAAATCGTTTTGAATGATTTTTTTTATTAATTTTCCTGTTTTTCTTCAATCAAGTTAGTCTTCGATTACTGACTGTAACTTCTGTTTGTTTTCAGCCTGTTTTACTTCGAAGCGAAGTGACTTTTACTTCCTGCTGCTCAGTCAAACCGAACGTTAACTGTCTACTGACATCTCAAGACTGAAGCTCATAAAAAATTATTTACATTCTACAATGTCTCAAAAAAGGCTGTCAAATCTGGCTATTATCTCCACTGAAAATAATTTGGGAAGAAACCAGGTTATACGGTCATTATTGACGATTTGGCGTCTAGAAAAGCGTAGGAAAAAATATAGAAGAGAGGTGCCGATGAAGAAATGGAGAAGAACGTAGAAAAGTAGAAGTAAATATGCAGGAAAATTTAAAAGCATTAGGTACTGATTATTTTGTGTCGCTACTGATTTTGTTGTGTTAATTTTTGTTACAAAATAAATTGTTAATGAAAACTGATGCCTGCGTTTTTCAAATCCATGCAATTATACCAAAGGAATTTAACCTAACCTAACCTTTTTGTTTCAGGTGTGTGCAGAGGCTTTATTGAAAAAATCCTATAGCCAAAGAGGACCCAATACAACTGTGGAGATAGATGAAACGCTATACAGGGTGTCCCAGAATTAACTATCTATTTCAATGAAATCGGACAAATTTTTTAAAAACACACTTTTATTTATGTTTATCATGTTTAATATGTGTTAAAAATGTATAAATTTCTACATTTTTTTCATAATTTTATTTTCATAATTTTTTCATAATTTTTCATAGTTTTATTTTCATTCTCTTTCAGAACCCTATTAATAATGAATACACAAGAACGCATCTTTGTTGTAACATCCCGTATCAAAGGAATGCAATGTATTGAAATCAGAGAAAAATTTACAAGAAGATTCCACAGAACCGGTCCTACAGACAAAGCGATTCGTGAACTTGTGAACAAATTTAAAAGAACTGGATCCGTACACGACGAGACGAGGTGTGAAGAGGACGCCCAAGTACAGCACGTAACAGTACCGAACAGGTACGACAATTGTTTGAGGATGAACCAACAACTTCGGTTAGGGAGGCTGGTCGAGGACTCAACATCTCCAAGACAACAGTTCATAGAATCTTGCGTTCGACACTGATGAAAAAGGCTTATCACATTCAAGTAAATAAAGTTTGACTTATGATTTATAAATCTATTGTTTTTGTATCATAATTTAGTAATAAACACAAAATTATGTCAGTTTTTATTAAATTTTCCGATTTCATTGAAATAGATAGTTAATTCTGGGACACCCTTATTCCAAAAGAAAATATAATCGAGGCGGTATGCTTCCAGAGCAGTGGGTCTTTGGAGGATATGCAGGGAGACTCGCAATTGTTTTTATGTGCAGTGCCTCGGCGGGATACAGAGACCTTAGTAGAAGCATAAAAACAAACATAAAGACTGGGACAAAAATTATCTCCACATGTGGAAATCTTATAAAGGCCTGGATCTGCAAATTCGCAGTGAGAATTTTATAGATCCGATAACAAATGCTCACACACAGACAATTGAGGCATTATGGAGTGTAGCCAAACAACGGAATAAACGTCACTGGGACCCCCCAAACAGATGATCGATTCATATCTCTGCGAGTTTATTGGAGATAAAGGAACAGAGGAAAAGACTTGTTCACTGAAATCGTTTAAAGCAATTTCTGATTTTCAAGTGTATTAAATCCTATCTTCAATTTTTTTTTGTTCCTCCAAAAACATAATATTTGGTAAATCAGCAGATAAAACTGGTCTAGAACAACGTGTTATTTTCAATAATTCACAGTCCGTCAAACGGAAATAAGCCCTTAAATCAAATGTAATAGATGTAAGGGTTTATTTAATTTTTTCACTTATATAGGGTGTCCCAAAAAAAATATACCCTTTATAGCATCATATATTTTATAATTAAAAAAAAAATATATATATTGTTATAGCAATTGCCAATGAAAGGTAAATTAGTAATCTAAGTGATCAAAATGTTATAGCGGTTGTTTGCATATAAAATTTAATTAACTACGCCAAGTGCTCAAATGTTCTCCGGCGCATGAATGAACTTCAATACAACAAAATCGTGTGGTCTGATGAAGCTACCTTCAAGCTGAATGGCATAGTAAATCGACACAACTGCAGTACTGTCACTTGATAATCCACACGTTTATGTGGAAACATGTTAATTTACCAGGATTAAGAGCATGGTGTGGTTTATCATCCAGGGGTTGGTTGGACCATTTTTCTTTAATGGGACAGTTACCGTGCCGCATATCTCGACATGCTGCGGCAGATTATACTGCAGTTCGGAAGTTTGTTTGGAAACGACGACTTTTACTTTCAACAAGATGGAGCCCCCCCTCATTTTCATTGTGATGTCAGAAGGTACCTCGATGAAACGTTGCCTAACCGTTGGATAGGACGAAGAGGAAGCGTTGAGTATCCTCCACGTTCACCGGACTTGACTCCACTTGATTTTCACTTGTGGGGGCTACCTGAAGGATGCAGTTTATGGTACAAGACCTGCAACACTCGAACACCTTAAGGATGCAATTAGGGAAAAGTGCGGGACCATCACAGCATCCACATTAGTCCATGTCTGCGATCAGTTAGTCGACGCATTCAAAGTGCATTCATGCCGCCGGAGAACATTTTGAGCACTTGGCGTAGTTAATTAAATTTTATATGCAAACAACTCGCTATAATATTTTGATCACTTAGATTACTAATTTACCTTTCATTGGCAATTGCTACAACAATATATTTTTGGTTTTTTTTAAATTATAAAATATATGATGCTATAAAGAGTATATATTTTTTTTGGGACACCCTCTATATATATATATATATATATATATATATATATATATATATATATAATATATATATATATATATATAATATATATATATATATGTACAGAGTATGGCATATCATGCATGCATGAGTACTTTGAAAGTGGAAATAGCCACGATTCAACAATGTTCCAGCCTGGCACACAAGAGGAGGTGCTCGCTTCTGCGGGAGTCACTCCTGACGTTAAGGCCGTCTTGTAGATCATCACGCTCTGCCAGAAAAATATAGACCCTTAGTAAGTACGCCCTTCGAAAATGGAACTGGTTTACCTGGCTAAAAGTCTGTCTGTCACCCAGTCAAGCGTACTTATACTCAAAGCGATGCACACCCTGAACAGACAAGAAACTACCAGAGTGTTAAAATTATCCATTCACAGTGAACAGTGTATGAGAGTAAACCACAATAACGAAGGGGACTGACAATGCTTGAAGATGTAAATAATGCTCTCTAGCTACAGGTATACGATATACAGTTTAGTTAGATTTCGTTAATGTGCTTCAATCAGAATGAACTTGAGCAATAAAACAATGACTTTTCCTATGTATTTATACACATGATGATGCAGTAATAAAAAGAATACAAATGTGTCTCGTTTCTCATCAGAATTGAGATTTTTAGTTGAATCGGGATTGTTGTTAAACTGAATTTCTTTGCAGTTTTGATTTTAATCTGTAAGCATAGTACGGCCAGTTCCTGAATTTTTAACCTCATTATAACTATTTCCACCTTAACACTTGAATATTTTTCTATGTTGTCTTCTGTTTCACTAAGTTCTTCATACACATCTGAGCCACTGCGTCCATTAGGCGCCCCTGGAGCCCGCGGCCAAGGATGGCACCTGCCACCACTGCCATTGGCCGGCAAATTTTTTATATATCACGGGAATTCCTCCCTCAAGTCGGAGTGAAATCGTTTTGAATGATTTTTTTTTATTAATTTTCCTGTTTTTCTTCAATCAAGTTAGTCTTCGATTACTGACTGTAACCTCTCTGTTTGTTTTCAGCCTGTTTTACTTCGAAGCGAAGTGACTTTTACTTCCTGCTGCTCAGTCAAACCGAACGTTAACTGTCTACTGACATCTCAAGACTGAAGCTCATAAAAAATTATTTACATTCTACAATGTCTCAAAAAAGGCTGTCAAATCTGGCTATTATCTCCACTGAAAAATAATTTGGGAAGAAACCAGGTTATACGGTCATTATTGACGATTTGGGAAACCAGGTTATACGGTCATTATTGACGATTTGGCGTCTAGAAAAGCGTAGGAAAAAATATAGAAGAGAGGTGCCGATGAAGAAATGGAGAAGAACGTAGAAATAAGTAGAAGTAAATATGCAGGAAAATTTAAAAGCATTAGGTACTGATTATTTTGTGTCGCTACTGATTTTGTTGTGTTAATTTTTGTTACAAAATAAATTGTTAATGAAAACTGATGCCTGCGTTTTTCAAATCCATGCAATTATACCAAAGGAATTTAACATAACCTAACCTTTTTTGTTTCAGGTGTGTGCAGAGGCTTTATTGAAAAAATCCTATAGTCAAAAGAGGACCCAATACAACTGTGGAGATAGATGAAACGCCATACAGGGTGTCCCAGAATTAACTATCTATTTCAATGAAATCGGACAATTTTTTTAAAAACACTTTTATTTATGTTTATCATGTTTAATATGTGTTAAAAATGTATAAATTTCTAAATTTTTTTCATAATTTTATTTTCATAATTTTTTCATAGTTTTTCATAGTTTTATTTTCATTCTCTTTCAGAACCCTATTAATAATGAATACACAAGAATGCATCTTTGTAACATCCCGTATCAAAGGAATGCAATGTAATGAAATCAGAGAAAAATTTACAAGAAGATTCCACAGAACCGGTCCTACAGACAAAGCGATTCGTGAACTTGTGAACAAATTTAAAAGAACTGGATCCGTACACGACGAGGTGGGAAGAGGACGCCCAAGGACAGCAAGTAACAGTACCGAACAGGTACGACAATTGTTTGAGGATGAACCAACAACTTCGGTTAGGGAGGCCGGTCGAAGACTCAACATATCCAAGACAACAGTTCATAGAATCTTGCGTTCGACACTGATGAAAAAGGCTTATCACATTCAAGTAAATAAAGTTTTGACTTATGATTTATAAATCTATTTGTTTTTGTATCATAATTTAGTAATAAACACAAAATTATGTCAGTAGTTTTTATTAAATTTGTCCGATTTCATTGAAATAGATATTTAATTCTGGGACACCCTGTATATATATATATATATATATATATATACACACACAGATATTCATTAAAATAAAGCTGGCATAGCTTTTGAAGGTCGTTTAAAATTGCGTGTTTTTAGTAAATATATTTTATATACTGAATTTCACTAACAAAAAGGCCATAAAGTTTTTAGCTTCATTTACTGTCTGTGATATGATCTTAAAAGCTTTTTATGCATAGCTTAACATGAATGACACTTCTATATCTATCTAGCTATCTATCTATCTATCTATTATGGACCTAAAATACTTATTTATTATAAAACTGCTCATACGTTACAATTACTGTAACGATAAAGCTTTTAGAGTACGCAATACACAGTCTGATCCTTAAATTAATTAGCCTACTACCTAGAAAATAAAATTGTCTAAATTAAAAAAAACACTGCAAATTTCAAATCCTGCACTAATTAGAATGCACCTGTCTAATCTAAGGTATTTTTCTTTAGGGTCATTCCACACAACTCTCATCCTAAGGGCGAAATTTCAAAATTTACCTGAATATATCATACTATAGCTCATTTGAAAGGGGAAATTGTCTACTTTCTTGTGCAAGTTGCAGAAATAAGCTAGCTGTTACGGAAAAATAGTTAATGGTGATTTAGTCGAAGGGTGTAAGCGGTATGATTTACACGTGAATACATGAAGGTATATTCAATGTCAGTTATTGTGGAAGATGGAATTATATTAGACATTGTTTATGTTGATTTTATTTGACTATACTATAGTTCTATTATACCACTTACTCAGAAATGTAACACTCGCTTCAGGCTTAGATGGCACAATTTCAAAGTTACCCAAAAAATTTTGTGATCACCGTTGCATTTTTAAATTTTTTTTGTCAAATCCACAGATTTTGGTATTTTTTGAAGCCAACTCAGCTCCTTTTTTAATTTACCCATAGGTATGTACAGCACCCACTAAATTGGCTGGAATTGGCTACACACCTGCACAAGAAGAAAAAATATTTCTTGAGATCACCATTACGCTCCATAATGGTGATCACAGCCTACCAGATGTGATCACCATTACGGGACATAATGATTAGAAATTATAACAATGTAGTATATATATCTTAGAAATTGTGTCTACTAATGTTCCTTTACTATTTCAGAGTTGTCTTTTGATATTTTGACTGATTTTTAATATACAGGTTGTCCCATAAGTCCGGCATCATAGGAAAAATAATAAAAAAAGGCAAAACAAAAGCTTTTATTTACAGAACGTGCTCAATATGTCCACCATTGTTTTCAATACACAAATTCAGACGTGATACCCAGTCAGCAAGCACACGGTGAATGATGTCAGGAGTAATGGTGTTACATGCCCCAATAATGCGCTGCCGCAAATGTTCAACACTCCTAATTTTCTCTGCGTATACCAGCGATTTCAAGTGGCCCCAGAGATAAAAATCTAGTGGCGTGAGACCCGGGCTTCTAGCTGGCCATTCCCCAGGCCCTCGACGTCCTATCCAATGACCAGGGAATTGTTGGTACAGGCATTCCCTTACTTGGGTGCTGTAATGTGCAGGAGCGCCGTCTTGCTGGAACCATGTTGGGAAATTTCCTTCTTCGTTCAAGACGCTGGGAAATGCTTTTTCCTTGAGCATACGTAGGTAGGTGACTCCCGTGACATGTTCATCGAAAAAGAGGGGGCCTATGATGCGATCCTTCCAAATGCCACACCATACCATCACCCGAGATGCACCTTGTTCCTTTGAAGAGGTATACCAGTGAGGGTTGTTTTGAGACCAGTAGCGGGTGTTCTGTCGATTTACCTCACCATTTCCATAAAAAACAGCCTCGTCACTGAACAGAATGGTGGACGAGAAATTGGCATCCCAAGCATATTGTTCCGTAGCCCATTCACAAAATTCCGTCCGCCGGTCGGGATCATCTTCGCTTAATTTCTGTAGGATTTGAAGTTTATATGGATGCCATTTGTGAGCCTGAAGAATGCGATGGATGCTACTTTTCGACACTCCTATCTCGGCGGACAATCGTCGAAGAGACTTATTGGGACTTCTGTTAAAAAGAGCCAGGATAGCAGTCGCTGTATCATCGTCAGTGGACCTCCTTGAAGGTCCACTGCGTAGTTTATCTTCTACAGATCCTGTTTCCTTAAACATTGCAACAAGTCTGCTAACACAACTCTGTGTTATTGGCTCGCGGTCTGGATGCAGTCTGTTAAATTCAGCAGCGGCCTCTCTTTGACTCCGATTTCCTTTGAGTAGAATTATCTGGATTCGTTCTTCCTTGCTCACAGATATTATGGCCTGTAGAAAGAGAAAAATATGAATTATGGTTTGTAGAAATAGAAAAATATGAATTTCTCCTATGATGCCGGACTTATGGGACACCCTGTAGAGTTTACGACAAAGCTGTAAGCGACGCCAGTACGAAAATTGTATACTGAAAACCTCTCAGCCATTACGGCAATGAAGTTCATTAATTCAAAATGTTACATTTTGAAGAGTGCTTCAATTGCTTTGATTACACACGAAGCTGAAGTTAAAATTAACCTTATGTCTCTCTCCAAGACTTTTTATATCCATAATCCACATAACTTTATGGCTCTTATTCACAAGCTTTGCCAAATTTGTAAGTAATTTTATATTGTATGGAATGCACTTATACTAGTGAAAATAATAAAAAACAAATTCAGCATTTAAACCGACACACGATCTCAATTTCAAATTCCTTACTACTATTACATACTAAATATGCGTGCCTGCGGGTGAATTTGATTGTTTCCAGGGTTGGATGGTTCGAATCACACGTAAAAATGTAGGTCCGCTCCCAACCTCAGATGTTGCGAAGGAAGTTAAACACCTTATCATAATTATTTCACGGTTGGATACCTCTTATTTCTTAAAATTTGTCTTATCGTCAAACATTTTTGTCAGTCCTTAATTCAAACGTTTTCTTTAAATTCATTAAGAGACTCTTTTATTTGGGTAACTATCATAATTATATTACACCCGTTAAAGAACATATTTTATGTTTTAAATGTAAAATAACTAATTATTTAACGTATATTTTATATATATATATATATATATATATATATATATATATATAAGCAAACAACCACAAGGAAAAGGAAACACAAAGTCCGAGCGCTTTCGTGATATATCACATTAATGTGAATATATCACGAAAGCGCTCGGACTTTGTGTTTCCTTTTCCTTGTGGTTGTTTGCTTATTAATAAGGTCACGTGTTATTTTGTGATTTTAGTGCATATATATATATATATATATATATATTATATATATATATATATATATATATATATATATGTTATAATGTTTCAGACCAACAAAGACCCTAGGATCCACTCATGGCTGGTCTACCTAACTGTGTTCGTAATCGTGTATTGTATGTCCTCCGTGGTGGCGGAGGGGACCTACAATTTTACGTGGGTTCCGAACCACAAGAACATAAGAAACTTATTTAAAACTGCCGGTAAATTGGCAACGACCAATTTTTACGAAACTAAATAATTATCAATTTAAAATAATTAATTATCGGTTTAAAACTAAAGATAGAATCTCTCGGTCCAGAGGAGCAAGTCATAATAGACTACTATCCACAAATATGTTACACTCTATATCTATTATATAACGGACATGCAAATATATCAAATCCAAAGAATCCAGTCAATTTCATTTCGGTATCCATCAAGTCACGGTTCATATCGATTGCGGACCAAGTCAAATTTACAACCATATACATTACAATATATACACTTACGAGGAAAAGTGTAGGTGTGGCTGTAAAGACTGTACAGTAATGTAGAAATGTGTGTGCACCCATTATGGGTCTCCCATTTAAAGGTGTTTGTGTGGCAAGTGAAGATCATGAGTTTTTCAATACCTCACAGTAATATGGGGAGCACCGCTCGGCAGAGGAATCTCTTTAAATGGGGTGTGTAAGGACAGAGAGTATCCCCTAACCCAAGACGCTGCCTCCCTATATCCCACAACACTTGTGTTGAGCTGTGGGATCTATCCCCACAAAGCCTTAATTTTACTACCTTAAACTATACCCTTTCTATCAACATGCGCGTCCAATCGATTCTTAGACATGTTTATAGACGTGCTACTAATTACTTCTACCGGCAAACTATTCCAGCTATTTACTATTCTATGCGTAAAAAAGTTTTTCGCAACTGCTGTCTCGAACCTTCTACTTGTCAACTTACATCCGTTATTTCTAGTCCTATTATATTGAGATATTTCGAAAAAGCTATCTCTATCTACGTTATCAAACCCATTCATAATTTTGAAAACCTGGATTAGATCACCCCTTAACCTCCTAGTCTCGAGTGTAGTCAATTTTAACTCTTTAAGCCTATCCTCGTACGACTTTGACCTAAGAGACGGAATCATCTTAGTTGCTCGTCTTTGAACTCTTTCGATTTTGTCTATATCTTTGCGCATATGCGGATTCCAAAATTGGACCGCGTACTCCAAATGGGGTCTAACTAATGATTTATAAAGAGGAACTATAATATCGCGCGATTTGTACTCAAAATTTCGAGCTATAAAACCTAACACTTTGTTCGCCTTATTGACCGCCGCTGTACTTTGTTTCGCTACTTTTAAATCACCAGTGACTATAACTCCTAAATTTTTTTCCAGCTCTACGCTTGTTAAATCTTTCCCTGACATACTATACGCAAAATTACCGTTACGCGAACCTATATGCATAATTTTGCACTTATCCACGTTAAATCTCATTTGCCATGTGACTGACCAATCAACGATTTTATTCAGATCTTCCTGAATTTTACCTCTATCTTCGTCATTAATCGCCCTACCACCCAGCTTCGTGTCATCCGCAAACTTTGAAACTGTACTGGCTAGGCCGACATCTAAATCGTTAATATATATAAGAAAAAGCAAGGGACCCAATACAGAACCCTGAGGAACGCCACTCGCTACATTAGCCCAACACGACTCCGCTCCATCAACGACCACCCTCTGTTTCCTGCCTCGCAACCACTCAACGGTTCTATTACTTGAAGATCAGTAATTAGCCTATCATCCGTAGTTATTACTAAATCTAAAATACTGTCCAACCTCGTAGGCTCCCCAACCTTTTGAATAAGAAAGCTATCCTCGAGAAAATTAACTAAACGATTACCTTCAGCGTCTCCCTGCATTGTATCGTAATTCACGTTGGCGCAATTAAAGTCACCCATAACTAAAGCCTGCTCACTACCGATTATTCTCTTTAGCTCACGATATAACGCTTCGTCCGTAGCAGCTGTTTGATTTGGGGGCCTATATATAACCGCAACAAGAAGTTTGAAATCGTTCAATTTAAGTTCTGCTATAGTCGAATCTATCGGTTCTGGAATTCAGTGCTTTACTTCTATAACGTTCGCAATATTATCTTTGATATACAACATAACACCGCTTCCTCGCCTACCTATTCTGTTTTTAACAAAAAGTCTATAACCTTTAATTTGATACTCCCCTACAAAGTCACGTGTTTCAGTGCTAAGCCACGATTCATTTATCGCAATTAAATCATAGTCTTTACAACAGATTATCTTTATCGCACTTGTATAGCCTATAAGCCCTCTCTCTACTCTTTATAATGTCTCCTACTCTAGAAGTAAACCACAAGGGCTTGTTGTTTACTTTCGCACGCTTAATTTTGTACGGTACACATTCCTCATTTATAGTCCTAAATACCGTTACGAACGATTCCCACATTAGTTTTGCGTTGGAGTTCCCCATTACGTTTTCCCAATTGACGTGTGAAAAATATATATATATATATATATATATATATATAATTCTTAACTAAATTACTTCGTGCTACTAATCATTCATTAACGAATATATTTCTTTTATTGACGTTATTCAGTACTATATTATTTGATCAAACCAAGGCTAGTCTTGTCTGTTTTTCAAATTAATCAGAAAACGTGGAGACATAAGGTTCTTTTTTCCGTGCTTCGAGAGGTCAGGTAGTGTGTAGTTACAAACCGTGTGAAGAAAAGGTAAAACTTCGGGTCGAATCGCAGACAGATAAGTGTTAAAAATTACTCTTCTTTTACAGATCCTTTCTCGGTAGCTTAATTCTATATTAATTTAATATAAATTTGTGTTACAAGAACCTGTTTCTGTGTTTCAGGAACGTGGTAGACCTACGTTGTAATATATTAATTTCCAAACGCTCGCTTTTTTGTTTTTTTTGTTGTTCAACTAATTAAAAGCATGGCACCCCCGTCAAGTACTTGCAGTCGCTGTGAAGGGAAATTTGCTGCTTACGCGTTTACAATGGCTAATAATAATGATCAGTTAGTTTGCAGGTGGTGCTCAAGCATGGAAGTGCTGAGGAACGAGTTAGAACGTGAGAGGGAGGCCAGGGTGAGACTTGAAGAAAGCGTGATGCTTTTGACGGCAAAATTAGAATCCCTTGAGACTCCAGTTACGACCCCTCCTGCCTCAGTTTCTACTAATAATATAAATAGCCCTCTCTCTTCCCCTAGTTCCCAACCATTCGTTCGAGTGCGAACTGGAGCCCCATTGAGAAAGCAAAGACCTGTCTACCAGTAATAACAAGCAATAAGTTTTCTGTTTTAGGTTTCGAAGATGCTGATGAACCGGAAATACGACTCGTTGGCGATTCCATTGTTCGAGGGCAGCTCGAGGAATTCTGTGGGAGAAACCCTCGTCGTAGGCGCCGTTACTGCTACCCTGGTGCAAGGGTGGAGGATATAACTAATAGTGTTGACCATTTTACAGACGGTACACCGAGGAAACAACGTATGTTATTCATGTCGGTACTAATAACGTTTTAAATTCTAGATCGGAAAAACTGCTGGCTAGTTACAGGGACTTATTAGAGCGATTAAAGGAGAAAACAATAAGATTGTTTTAACAGGTATACTTCCTCGAATTATCCAACGAAGCGATTTCTACAGCAAGGCGACCTATATTAACAATAACCTAAAGTCTCTTTGCCAACAGGAAGGAGGCATTTTGCAAATTTTTGGAACAGTTTCTACGGCAGGAGAGACTTGTTCCTCGAAGATGGACTTCACCTTAATGAAGTTGGAGCTGCGCGTTTAGGAAGACTATTTCATAATACTGTCTCTTCTTTTCAGGCTGCCGTAACCCGAACGTCCCAGCGTAAATTCCACAAATTTCCCCCGCGCTCGCGAAGGTGTCGCAATTACAAACAATTTGAAGGTTCTATCCTTAAATGCTCGTAGCCTACGAAATAAAATAAACGAATTTTTTTCTTTAATTGCTTGTAAAGACTATGATTTAATTGCGATAAATGAATCGTGGCTTAGCACTGAAACACGTGACTTTGTAGGGGAGTATCAAATAAAGGTTATAGACTTTTCGTTAAAAACAGAATAGGTAGACGAGGAGGCGGTGTTATGTTGTATATCAAAGAATATTGCGAACGTTATAGAAGTAAAGCACTCAATTCCAGAACCGATAGATTCGACTATAGCAGAACTTAAATAAAACGATTTCAAACTTCTTGTTGCGGTTATATATAGGCCCCCGAATCAAACAGCTGATACGGACGAAGCGTTATATCGTGAACTAAAGAGAATAATCGGTAGTGAGCAGGCTTTGGTTATGGTGACTTAATTGCGCCAACGTGAATTACGATACAATGCAGGAGACGCGGAAGGTATCGTTAGTTATTTTCTCGAGGATAGCTTTCTTATTCAAAAGGTTGGGGAACCTACGAGGTTGGACAGTATTTTAGATTTAGTAAAATACGGATGATAGGCTAATTACTGATCTTCAAGTAATAGAACCGTTGAGCAATAGCGATCACAATATGGTAGAGTTTGTCCTCTCAGTAAGTCACTCGAAACCAACTCGACTAAAATTCCTAACTTCCAGCACGCAGACTTTAGTAAATTTCGAAATAAATTTTCACACGTCAAGTGGGAAAACGTAATGGGGAACTCCAACGCAAAACTAATGTGGGAATCGTTCGTAACGGTATTTAGGACTATAAATGAGGAATGTGTACCGTACAAAATTAAGCGTGCGAAAGTAAACAACAAGCCCTTGTGGTTTACTTGTAGAGTAGGAGACATTATAAAGAGTAGAGATAGGGCTTATAGGCTATATAAGTGCGATAAAGATAATCTGTTGTTACGAAACAACTACATATCTCTAAGGCGTGAAGCTAAAAGTGTAATAAAAAAGTCAAAACGCGAATTTGAAATCTCCATAGCTCGTGACGGTAAAGAAAACCCCAAGTGATTCTTTCAATACGTCAATAATAGAAATCTAGTAAAAAGTGCCTTAGGTCATTAAAAAATGTAAATGGAGATCTAGTCTCTGAAAACAAGGAAATGGCTACCTTGTTAAACGAATTTTTTACGTCAGTTTTTACTATAGAAGATGTAACAAATATCCCTACGGTCATAGACATAATACCTTTTGATAATGGTAATATTTTGGATAATATTGTCGTTAGTGAAGGGGAAGTAATGCGCTATATTGATAAAATGAAAACGCGTAAATCACCGGGTCCGGATTCCATATATCCCATACAACTAAAAGAATTAAAAGATAGCATTGTTGTGCCGCTAACAAAGATTTTTAATGCGTCTATTTCTGAGGGGTGCGTACCAGATAATTTCAAGTTAACAAACGTAACACCTATCTTTAAGAAAGGCGATAAAGGTGCGGCGGGAAATTATAGGCCAATCAGTTTAACGTCTGTTGTAGGTAAGCTTTTGGAATCAATAATTAGGGATCTTATAGTCGAACACTTAGAATACCATAAACTTGTTAGAAATACGCTGCACGGATTTAGGCGAAACAAATCTTGCTTAACTAATCTTTTAGAATTTTTCCAAAGCGTGGTTGACGTTTACGATAGACATCGGGCGGTTGATGTAGTGTATTTAGATTTTCAAAAAGCGTTTGACACCGTGCCGCACAAAAGACTCATTGAAAAAACTAAGGCTCATGGAATCAGGGTGTAGTAATAAATTGGCTAGAAGAGTGGTTGCGAGGCAGGAAACAGAGGGTGGTCGTTGATGGAGCGGAGTCGTGCTGGGCTAATGTAGCGAGTGGCGTTCCTCAGGGTTCTGTATTGGGCCCCTTGCTTTTTCTTATATATATTAACGATTTAGATGTCGGCCTAGTCAGTACAGTTTCAAAGTTTGCGGATGACACGAAGCTGGGTGGTAGGGCGATTAATGACGAAGATAGAGGTAAAATTCAGGAAGATCTGAATAAAATCGTTGATTGGTCAGTCACATGGCAAATGAGATTTAACGTTGATAAGTGCAAAATTTTGCATATAAGTTCGCGTAACGGTAAATTTGCGTATAGTATGTCAGGGAAAGATTTAAAAAGCGTAGAGCAGGAAAAAGATTTAGGAGTTATAGTCACTGGTGATTTAAAAGTAGCGAAACAAAGTACAGCAGCGGTCAATAAGGCGAACAAAGTGTTAGGTTTTATAGCTCGAAATTTTGAGTACAAATCGCGCGATATTATAGTTCCACTTTATAAATCATTAGTTAGACCCCATTTGGAGTACGCGGTCCAATTTTGGAATCCGTATATGCGCAAAGATATAGACAAAATCGAAAGAATTCAAAGACGAGCAACTAAGATGATTCCGTCGCTTAGGTCAAAGTCGTACGAGGATAGGCTTTAGGAGTTAAAATTGACAACACTCGAGACCAGGAGGTTAAGGGGTGATCTAATCCAGGTTTTCAAAATTATGAATGGGTTCGATAACGTAGATAGAGATAGCTTTTTCGAAATATCTCAATATAATAGGACTAGAAATAACGGGTGTAAGTTGACAAGTAGAAGGTTCGAGACAGCAGTTGCGAAAAACTTTTTTACGCAGAGAATAGTAAATAGCTGGAATAGTTTGCCGGTAGAAGTAATTAGTAGCACGTCTATAAACATGTTTAAAAATCGATTAGACGCATATGTTGATAGATTGGGTATAGTTTAAGGTAGTAAAATTAAGGCTTTCTGGGGATGGATCCCATAGCTCAACACAAGTGTTGTGGGATATAGGGAGGCAGCGTCTTGGGTTAGGGGATATTCTCTGTCCTTACACACCCCATTTAAAGAGATTCCTCTGCCGAGCGGTGCCCCCCATAGTACTGTGAGGTATTGAAAAACTCATGATCTTCACTTGCCCCACAAACACCTTTAAATGGGAGACCCTAATGATGTGCACACACATTTCTACATTACTGTACAGTCTTTACAGCCACACCTACTCTTTTTTTCTCGTAAGTGTATATATTGTAATGTATATGATTGTAAATTTTGACTTGGTCCGCTATCGATATGGACCGTGACTTGATGGATACCGTTATGAAATTGACTGGATTCTTTGGATCCGATATATTTGCATGTCCTTTATAAATAGATATAGAGTGTAACATATTTGTGGATAATAGTCTATTATGACTTGATCCTCTGGATCAGAGATTCTATCTTTAGTTTTAAATCGATAATTTAATTAGTTTTAAATTGATAATTATTTAGTTTCGTAAAAATTGGTCGTTGCCAATTTATCGGCAGTTTTTACATAAATTTCTTATGTTCTTGTGGTTCGGAACCCACGTAAAATTGTAGGTCCCCTCCGCCACCACGGAGGACATACACAATACACGAACACAGTTAGGTAGACCAGCCATGAGTGGATCCTAGGGTCTTTGTTGGTCTGAAACATTATAACATTATATAATTATATATATATATATATATATATATATATATATATATATATATATATTATATATATATACTGGCTCAAAAATGCATGGTCTGGGAAATTAAATGAGACAGTCAATTGAAAAAGTTATCTGTTAGGACATTTTGAAATTCATACACCACTATTTACTGTATCATTTATATTTAAGACTGTCTTTGCAAAATAGTTTTATTTTCAACGAAGAAAAATGCAAAATAAATATAATACAATCGTAATGGAAACGAATATGAGGCTCTTTACAAAAAAATACATCTAGCATGCTTAACAACATACAAATATGTAGGAGAAATTACCTACAAGGTTCAGTGGTCGGTGCAGGTGACACAGATACAGAGTTTTACAACTTTACCGGTACAATTACTACACAGTGTTTCTTTACATACAAAGCAGATGTCTGTTGTTTTATTTCCATGGCACTTAGAGACTTGCCATTGACGTCGTTTTCGCTTCGCTGGGGGACTTTCACTGTCTTCATCGTTGCCATTATTTTCTACTAGAGCCATTGATGCAGTGATTCTGGCTGTCCTGGTATGTTTCATGTGACTCTCCCTGAGTTCTTCAGCCAACTGCAGGATGAAGTTCAGTCGACTGATAATCTTACTTGTTACTTCCTTGCGGTCAATCCCAGAATAGGCACCTGATGTACCTCAATCCCAGATGAAGCACCTGCGTTCAACCTCAATCCCAGAATAGGCACCTTGCAAGGAATTAAATAAAAAAAACCTGATGATTACAAAATTTATTGTTTATACAAAGTTTATTACAAATGTAATAAAGGCAAAGTTATAAAAGGTTTAAAGTGGTTTAATGAATAAAGAAAAATTTTAGATATTATAAATTCCTGCAATATGAGCCTGAATGTTTCTGAATCCATCTGAAGCAAATCTATCTTGCCACATAAACTGGTATAGATATAGGTTAGGTTAGGTTAGAGTTGATTTTTTCAAATATTGATAAAAACAATGAAATTATATCTCTAAAAACTGTTTATATTTTTTTCTCCTCAATCCCAGATTAAGCACCTGTGTTTTGCCTCAATCCCAGATTAAGCACCTAAAAATGATTTCAGGTGCCTATTCTGGGATCGATCCCTTCCTTGTACAGGACTCTAGCAGTGATGCCTGCAAGATCTAAAATGTTATAGAATACCCGCATTGGCCATCGTCATGATCCTGCTTTTGTGGAGTACAGGCGTACCATTTGATCCAAAACGTCGACACCCATACTTGGTCGAGTTGTAAAAGCTCACTGTGTCAGGGATTTTTTTGTTTCCATCTCCACTGTTGACGGATAAATGCATTGTGCTTAGCACGATTACGTTCTTGTTTGGTTTACCCTGGTAAACTGTTAGAGTGCATTTGTTATGTTTCAGGATGTTGGTGGTGTAAGGCGGGGAACGCGAATCCTTCACCGAAGCGGGAATTTCTTTTCTGGCAAGCTTGACTGTGTTCAACGAGACTCGTGCTCTTTGCTTTCATTTTCATTTATATAAATATAATATAATAATATAATAATAATAATAATAAATATAATATAATAATATAATAATAATAATAAATATAATATAATAATATAATAATAATAATAAATATAATATAAAATAAGAACTAAGAAACAATGAAGAAATACAATAAATAAAATCAATTCATATCACCAGTCAATATGACCGCTTCGGCTGTCTGTATCTCAGATACATTTGCAACAAGGAGTGTACCAATTTATATCTTATATCTACACATCTTTTAAGGAAAAGTCATAAAATTATGGTCCTCTAAAGCAGAGCTTTCCAAACTTTTAACGTTGGCGACAAACTATTTAAGCATAACAATTTTCACGACACATTAATTAATTTTTGTTATCAAATATCAAATATCAGATAATTTTTCAGTAGGTGGTTTATCTTGTAGCCGATTTTGTTGATACAAAAATCAAAATTTTCAAAATACAAAAAACACTAATGTGTCGCGACACACCAGTTTGGAAAGCTCTGCTCTAAAGTCATAACTATGCACACAGTGAGAAAAAAAAGAGGGCTAACAGTCAAAATGACCGTCTTAGCCATTGTAGTTTTAAGCCAGAAAGTATAAGAATTATTGTCATTCAAAACTAAATATTTTAGTAACTCGTCACTTTCATTACACACGTTTTGGGGGGGTTCCTTTTCCGACAACTGTACTAGAGTAAATAAACAAGTATAAGCATTTGTAGAAAAACTGCATTTCGGTACGATATACAGGGTGTCCCATAAGTCCGAAAAATTTATTTTAAATTAAATTTACAAAAGTATTCCATAAGAACTAGAACAAATGGTCACATTCATGTCTCGTTTTGGGACCTTTTTTTTTTTTGTTGCAGGTAGAATAACACATAATGGCTAATATGAAAGTGAGTTACACTGGTGAGGAAACCTGTTCCTCACGAGTGTAGCTCACCTTCATATTAACCAACAAAAAAAAAAAGCTCCCAAAACAAGACATCACTTTGAAAATTTGTTTTCGTCGTAATGTAATACTTTTGTAAATTGAATTTAAAATAAATTTTCATATGAGACCGGACTTATGGGACACCCTGTATATCACTATTTCCGATGGGACATCACTAAAAACAGCAACAGAACGCATAATTTATAAATATAATGGTTAAAGTTGTAATCTACGAATATGAAGTGATCTAATATGTAATATAAATACCATAAATCGAATGATACTCTATTATTATAAAATAATTCTGTTGAGGGCAAAATGTAATTACAGTATTATAAACTAAAAAATATTTGTACAGAATATACAAATTATTAAAGGATAATATTTAAACGAGCTGAAGATGCATATATATATATATATATATATATATATATATATATATATATGGGAATGAACTCAGAATGGTTCCCTGAGTTTTTTATTATACACACAGACCGTGCATGGAACAAGGAACTCTTCTGGGATAATTAAATCCACTATAGTCCGAATAAGTAATGGTAAATGACAACTACCATAGTTTTTCTTTTTCATGATGCTAGCCCGACGCGGGCAACGGGTCACTCGCGAAGAGGTCCCATAAATATAGCTTCCCTCACCAGCTATCTGCAAATAGCTGGTGAGGGAAGCTATATTTATGGGACCTCTTCGCGAGTGACCCGTTGCCCGCGTCGGGCTAGCATCATGAAAAAGAAAAACTATGGTAGTTGTCATTTACCATTACTTATTCGGACTACAGTATAGTGGATTTAATTATCCCAGAAGAGTTCCTTGTTCCATGCACGGTCTGTGTGTATCATATATATATATATATATATATATATATATAATATATATATATATATATAATTACTTACTTTGTGTTACTTTGTGTGAGTTCGAACGACGGTTCAGGATCGACCTGCGGTTGACCCCTCTACAGCATCCCATCCCGCCTCATTTGTGGAATATATATACTGTCTATATTACTTACTCAGTTATCAGTGAGTGAGGGGCGGGCCATGATCATGAATAACCCGATTTTATGGCTACCTCATTATACCCTGCCGCTGGGTGGATGGTGCAGCTATTGATACCCGCCACCACTGACTGGCCTCCCACCTTGTGCTCCACAACACAGTATTATTCTATTACAGTATAATATAAAATTAAGTAGTTTTTACTCACCACAAAACGTGAAGATCATTCTCTCCCGAAGACTGTAACCCTTCCTCTGCTAACATTGCTGCTAATATTAATTGCCATGGTAGCACGGAGAGACACTGATGAGGCGCGTTGTGGTAGACTGAGAGGCGAGTCGCGGATGTAAACACTGCGCCAAATCACCGTTAAAGCTGTGTGATGATTACGGATAAATGCATAATGGTCACAATTATTAAATCACGGTTAACTCGATTCACGTTTGAGTGAATCACGGACGACCGCGTGAGTAATATATATATATATATATATATATACATATATATATATATATATATATATATATATATATATATATATATATTAAGGTGTCACTTAATTGTATGGTAAAAATTGAACCATGAAGAAGTTTCGGTCTGACCCTCTAGAAATGTGACATTGCATGTAAAAACGCTGATTATGAGGTTTCATGAGAAATTATTAATATTTAGAGGTCGCTCAAGGCCATTAAAATTTTGATGACGCGTCGTTACTTTTCCTAAACTGAAATGCGCTTCCTTTCTATGCCTCACCGAGTATCATTTCAGTCGCCTTAATGGTAGGATGTGTTTACATTAGTGTGTGTTATTTTAGTCTTAATAGTAGGATATGTGCGTATTAGTGTTTTTTATTGCATAATAACTATAACACGTATTTTTTATTTTCAGGTGTAAATTTATATAGCAAAATACATTTATTATCTAATGATGGAGACTCGAAAGAAATCTAAGGTTTACTTGATTGACAAGTGTGAGAATATTAGAGGTGGTAAATTGCCATCAAATCTTCAGGCTCTGTCCTTTTTCCTTCATTTACATATAAAAAAGAAGAAGGCGATAAGAGAGGCTTCGTCAATGACAACTGAAAAAATTGAGGAGTTTTGGAATCGTGCCCGAATTCCAACTCAACACAAACAGGACACAATCAGAATACTGGAAAAACTCTTCTCACGATGGAAAGCATTGAAGAAAAATGCATCCCGCAAGACAGAAGTACAGGTTAAGAATGAGAGCATGTTCAAGGACTGTTTTCACGACCTCTTTGATATCGCTCATGCAAATGCCCTCGACATAATGAAAATGGAGGAAGATAAGCAGTTTCTCATTGCTCAGCGTGAAAAAGGCCGTCGTGGAACAATGTCTTCTGTTGATATTGTGCTACGTTAGAAGGAGGCAAAGAAGGAGAAACGTGTGTTGAGCGAACAAAGTCGAAAGCGAAAAGCAGAACAAAGCAAGGATTCATTGTTAGATTCTGTTTCACTAGAGAGCAGCAGTTCATTGACGTTTGAGGAAGAGGAATCAGAACCTGAAGCTGTTCCTGGAACAAGTAGGCAGAAACCCCCTTTCAAGCGGGTAAGAAAAGAAGTCATCACGCCTGGTCTCACAGCAGTTCTAGATCGCTGTAAAGTATCTGATCGTGCTGCTACTATGATTATTGCGGAGACTGCGAAAAGTATAGTAACAGGTCAGGGAGTACATCAGCTTCTTGGCGTTCCAAAGCTCATATCTGGAACTGGGAAAGCACAAGCTGCAGCTGTCATTGAAGCTCTCCGTAAGTGAGATATTGAAGAAAAGGTCCAAGTTATATCCTTCGATACAACTAGCTCCAATACTGGTCTAATGGCTGGGACTTGCGTTATTTTACAGCAGATGCTGAAACGTGCCATCTGGCCTGCAGACATCACATCATCGAACTTTTGGCTGCAGCAGCTTTTAAAGAATGCATGGGCCTCACATTAGCTACAGATGTCCAACTTTTTAAGAGATTTCAAGGAAAGTGGGACGACATTGATCCAAAGCGGTATGAAGACTCCACCACTAATGAAATTGCCACTTCTGCTGTCGCTGATGTAAAGGAAGGTCTCATTAGCTTCTCTAAATCTGCAATGACTACAAAAATCCCGCGAGATTACTATAAGGAGCTACTTGAACTGGCATGTCTGTTTCTTGGTGCTGTCTCTAATCACGGTGTAGTTTTTCATGCTCCCGGAGCGATGCATCACGCACGATGGATGTCAAAGGCAATCTATTCCTTAAAGATTTGGATGTTCAGATCACAATTTAAGTTAACAAACCATGAGGAAAGAGGACTTCGCGACTTTTGCATTTTTATTGTATGCATCTATGTGAAAGCTTGGACCACGTGCCCTTGCGCCATTAGCTCTCCCCAAAATGACCTTCATCTCCGACAGTCACTAATAAAGTATTCAAACATCCATCCACGCATTGCCATGGTAACTTCACAGAAGATGGCAGCTCATTTATGGTATTTGTCTGAAGAGCTGGTGGGTCTTGCTTTTTTCGATGACGATGTCCTCCCTGATATAAAAAATCGTATGGTCATATCTATGACTAGTGTTGATGGACAAGAGAACCCTCCAAAGCGTGTGGTTGTTGACCTGGATACTGTGAAAGAAAAAAGTTTGGAAAACTTTGTAACAAAAACAAAATCATTGCTCACGAAGCTCAGCCTCCCAGATGAATTCTTGGAGAAAACTGCTGAGCAATGGGAATAGGATACCCATTACGAGACTGCGAAAGAGCCTGTAAAAACTCTAACTCTAACAAATGACTTCGTTGAACGTGGCGTTACTCTCATCCAGGATTTTTCTGGATACCTAAGCAAAGATGAAGAACAACAACAGTTTCTTCTCCAGGTTGTTGAAGACCATCGCAAGCATTGCACATGGGAACAAAAGCATATCTTGAGTGGAAATAATGATTAATCATAATAATTACGCCACTGTCTGATGTTAATGTACTGTATCTTAATATTATGATAATGTCTTTTGCACTTCCTGCTAATGTAGGAACATAATAAATTGTTTAAATACATTTGGAAATTGTTTATATTCACACTTTCTGAGAATCTCGTATCCAATACTTCGAAGCCGTTGAGCGACCTCTAAATATCAGAATATCTCAATAAAACTTTGTACGCAGTATTTGTACATCATATAGCATACTTTGATGGGGTCAGAGCACGGAAACGTAAAAGTTGAAAAATAAGTAACACTCTAATATATATATATATATATATATATATGTGTGTGTGTGTGTGTGGTGTGTGTGTGTGTGTGTGTGTGTGTGTGTGTTGAAGTGATATAATCAAAACTGGTGCCCTTTTAAGCTCATAAAATTTTTTATTATAAAATGATTAAAACTGAAAAATAAGTAAAGAATTAAAATAAAATAAAGCCATTGAACAGAGCAAACAGCGAAAAGGAATCTTTCATGGTCGACCTTTATCACTTCTCTCTCTCTCTCTCTGCATATATATATACTTTTAAATATTTTCGTTATACAAAAATTTATGAGGATCGTTTGAGGAAAATTTACAAAAAAAACACCTTTTTCTGAATATTGAAATCGAGCAATAAAACCCAACGACGTGTCTTACTGATTCATTTTGGGAAAAACCGTTTTTACTCGTATCTGATTTTTTTCATGTTTTGTGAGAACGCCAAAATCTCATGGTTCTCACCTTGCGGGAGCATCGCCGAGAGTGTGTTTTCGAGGAGAAAGTTTGGTTTTTAAATGGGATAAAGTTCACTGGTGATATTTTGGATTTATTGAGACCAAGAGACATTTATTGCTTATTATCGCCAATAATGATAATGTATTAACAGAAGGATGTTGTCTGAAAGGTGACTAAGTTAGGAATAAAGTAAAAAAGTATTTAACCCGCCAAAATAGGAATTATTTCTTGTTATATAATGCTCTCTCTCTCTCTCTCTCTCTCTTTCATTACACACACACACACACACACACACACACACACACACATGCTCAGAGAGAGAGAGAGAGAGAGAGAGAGAGAGAGAGAGAGAGAGAGAGAACAAAAATTATATAGAACTACAATAATTGTAGAGTGATTTTAATATGGAGACTGAAGTTAAATGTGTAGCATAGAAAAGGTTTCCTTCACGAATCCATATTTGAGAGGAATTTTTTACGTTTTTGGGATATCATAGTCATAAGATATGTACTCGGAACGTGTCCCTTGCGAAGCGGGAACAAGATCTCCTCATATATATATATATATATAATATACATTTCAACTGCAAAGAACACGCAGTATAATTAACGTAAAGAACGACGCTTGTATAGGAGAACATTCCGCGCAAGATTCATTTTGGGTTATCATATCTGACCGGCAATCGGAAGATCCCGGGTTCGATTCCCGGGTGGTTACCTCATTTTTTCATTTTTTCGTTCTCCCTCCTCATCTTGCGCGGAATGTTCTCTTATACAAGCGTCGTTCTTTACGATATATATATATATATATATATATATATATATATATATGAGGTATATATGTATGTGTGTGTGTGTGTGTGTGTGGTGTGTGTGGTGTGGGTGGGTGTGTCTATACGTTTGTAAAAGTTAAAAAAAATTGAACTGGTAATGGTTCTTTATGACAATTTTTTTTTAAATCTAAATTTCCATTCTCTTGCAATGACATCACGTGTGCCCTTTATTGTACGAGTGGAAGTATTATTTTAAATAAGAAGAATGTTAGAAAAAAGTTTTTCCACGTTAAAGCCTTGGGCATTCGTCCTCCAATTTACTAAAGAGTTCATGCAATTGCCCTAATCCAATTGACGAAACTCATTCACGTCACTCATTATCTATCTGATACGTTTGAATTTTGCTGTAAATGAACGAAATACTAAAATTTTCTCCCGTCGGATCTTCGGTTGGGATTCTGAAGTTAATATCCCAGTTATGGGATGGTAGGACTTTAAATTCCCCAATATAACAAGTTTCGGCAGCATTATTAACTGCGTTTGATAAGTCATTTGTATACTAAATCAACAGTCCGCCCTTGACGATTGGTTAGGTTAAGTCATGATATTTTCGTTGTTTAACGAAAATATCACGACTTAACCCTTTTGCAAAAAGCCCAGCCTTTTTGCAAAAAAGCCGATTTCGCATAAAGAGCGTAACATATATACTGTATATATAGTTATTTACTTTACTTCAAGTGTTCAGATAATTTCTGAGTATTCATCGTAATTACTTTTGAGGTACATTGTTCGCCGCTCGAAATGAAACTCAAACTTTACAAAGGAGAGATATTATCTCTATAGCTCGCCTATCCTTCCTCCTGCATAAATATTAAAAAAAAGTTGATTATCAAAATAAAAAATATTCATTGAAGGTACTCAAATTGTTATAACCTTAATTAAAAATGAATATAATAAAAAATTGTGAACGGCAAAATTACCTGGTCACGCGTAAAAGAAGAAAATAAAGTTAGATTTCTTTGCTACCGATTATATTTAAGTAATATTTGCATTTTGACATTCATTTACTGAAGTTGCTTCAAGCAGTAAAAACATTCATAATTTTTTATTGTTGCTTTAACATGTAATAAATCTTTTATTCAAAATAAAAGGAACTTTTCTGAGATAATTAAATCCACTATAGTAACGGGTCACTTTCGTATATTAAAGTTCTGAATGTAGTTGTCTTGGTTAACTTTAAACCCTAAACCCTGTCCCAAAGGTGGATCCTATTTGCTTAGCAGAGAACTGATGAGGGAAATTATATTTTGGAGCCTCTTTGCTAGTGACCCTTCACTCACGTTGGGCTTCCATCATGAAAATGATAAAAACTTTAGTAGTTGCCATTTACCATTACTTATTTGGACTATAGTGGATTTCATTATCGCAGAAAGGTTCCTTGTTCCATGAACATCAGGTCTGTGCATTCCGCAAAAGTTATCTCAGGGAACCATTATGAGTTCTATCATATATATATATATATATATATATGGTTCCTTGTTCCATGCACATCAGGTCTGTCTATTCCGTAAAAGTTATCTCAGGGAACCATTATGAGTTCTATCATATATATATATATATATATATATATATATATATGCGCCTCGGTGGTGTAGTGGTTAGCGTCGCTGACTACGAATCCATCGGCCCCGGGTTCGAGACCCGACGGCAGCCGGCGCGCAGCAAAACCCAGCTGTTCATCCTTCCACACAATAAAGAAAGTGGTTGGTAGATAAATGGGTACCCTGGGTGGCCTAGTGGTTAAGACGCTGGGGTGCTGATGGGGCGTGGTTCGGATTCCACGTTAAACTGTAGGTCTAAGGTGGAGTGAAAAGCTTGACCTTCGTCAGAATGAACAATTCGGGCGGAAGCTAACCAAAGGTTTTATATATATATATATATATATACAGTATTAGGGTGGGCTGAAATTGCAGGCTGAAATTGCAGCCTACCGTAAGTTTAGAGAACTTAACGACCTTCATCATAGACCTTCATTAGTATAAGAAACAGAGAATCCTTTCTTTTTGTTGGGATTGATGTTGGTAAAAAATTTAATGGAAGTTTTTGTCCATATCCATGTATGGGATTGTAGTATTTTCGCTTGCTCGCTTTCGATAATGTGAGGATTCTGTAATTGATATATAAATTCAGATTAGTATGACTCAAAAAATATAAAAAATTATATATATATATATATTATATATAATATATATTATATATATATCAAAGCTATTGACTTCTCCTTAGGGAACCGGAGCTTACAGATGAAAAGAAGGATCAACACAACGGCAAACATTTTCATTTATTGTACATCAGACGTTTCGACAAATCTTTTGTCATCATCAGTGAGTTAAGTCTTAAAACCTTAAAACAAAATTGAAAAGTGAAAGTTACATCAATACAATATTAAGACCATTAAAATTAAAACCTTAAAGCAAAATGAAAATTGCATCAATACAAAATTAAAAACATTTAAATTTCATCACTATAAAAACTAAAATTAAATTAAATTTCATCACTATAAAAACTAAAATTAAATTACCTCAATAGGTAAATACACAATGTTTACATCCACCTCCATACTTGGCAAAGTCTAAGTGAACACTAGGTGGTCAGAGGATTAGGAAGGGTATATCTGTGAAACACGGTTGGTTGTCAAAAGAGTCGTAATTTGTAGGATGAGCTATTATTATTAAGGGAGGGTTTGTTTCTATAGATGTACAAAGATTCTAAAATTCGGAGTTCTGTAAGGTTATTGGATCTAGTTAAAATTTCAAACTGAGTTTTGTGAAGGGGATGGTCGTTTTCATCACTGTGGTTTCTAATTGCGGATTGTGGAGGGCTACTGAGGGGACGGTTGGTACGGACTGACAAGCCCAAATGTTGAGAAAGGCGCACCTCCAGTTGGAGTTGAGTGCTGCCAATATACGCAGCCTTACAGCTGTCGCACGTGTATTTGTAAACAACATTGGGGCATACAGTTTTGGGGAATTCATCTTTGAACTTTAAAAAATTTGATAATTTAAGTGGGTTGACGAAGGCGAATCTAAAATTTATTTGGGGATAACTGGACTTGAGTAGTTTGGACAATTCACCTCGAATACGCAATGATAAATAACCATAAAAAGGTAATTTAATATATCTGGTTTCTTTTTGTACTGTAGTTACGGGGAGTTTAGTATCAAAAGTGTTATTTAAAAATTTCTTTAATTGGTTATCGAATAGATGAGAAGGGTAGTAATTGTTAATAAAGTACTGTTTTAAAAATTTAAATTCTTCGTTTAACGAAAAGTAATCCGAACAAATACGGTAACTTCTTGTTAATAATGTTACTATAGCACTAATCTTATATTTATAAAACATACAACTTAAATAATTGGTTCCCAAGCCAGTAAAAGTTTGTTTCCGAAATAGTGAAGTATGGAACTTATTATGGGCCCGTTTAACTAAAACATCCAGGAAAGGTAAACTATTATTTGTTTCGTTTTCACACGTGTACTTAATATTACTATGTTGTTTATTAAGATAATCAAGAAAAAGTTTTACGTGTGAAGGATGGTTAAATATTAAGAAAGTGTCATCCACGTATCTTCTGTAATATGTGGGTTTTAAAACTACTAGGACAATTTTTCAACCAAATTTCTTCGTAATGGCAAAGAAATGCATTTGCTAGTGTTGGGCTTAACGGGGAACCCATAGCTACCCCATCAATTTGGCTGTAAAGGTTGCTATTAAATAAGAAAAGATTATCAAAACACACTATTTCGAGAAGGTTTTTAAATTGAGTCTGAGTGAGGCCATTAATAAGAGTATTATCAGTAGTGAATAACTTATTTAGTATGATATTTAATGTTTCTTTTAACGGGACATTAGTAAACAATGATGAGATATCAAAACTGGCCATAGTAAGAGAATCGGCATGATTGATCTCTTTTATCTCTTTAGCAAAATCAAACGAGTTGTTAATAGAATAATCATTAAAGGTGAGTTTTGAAAGCAAGGGAACGAAGAATTTGGCTAAGTTATAATTGATGGGGTAGCTATGGGTTCCCCGTTAAGCCCAACACTAGCAAATGCATTTCTTTGCCATTACGAAGAAATTTGGTTGAAAAATTGTCCTAGTAGTTTTAAACCCACATATTACAGAAGATACGTGGATGACACTTTCTTAATATTTAACCATCCTTCACACGTAAAACTTTTTCTTGATTATCTTAATAAACAACATAGTAATATTAAGTACACGTGTGAAAACGAAACAAATAATAGTTTACCTTTCCTGGATGTTTTAGTTAAACGGGCCCATAATAAGTTCCATACTTCACTATTTCGGAAACAAACTTTTACTGGCTTGGGAACCAATTATTTAAGTTGTATGTTTTATAAATATAAGATTAGTGCTATAGTAACATTATTAACAAGAAGTTACCGTATTTGTTCGGATTACTTTTCGTTAAACGAAGAATTTAAATTTTTAAAACAGTACTTTATTAACAATTACTACCCTTCTCATCTATTCGATAACCAATTAAAGAAATTTTTAAATAACACTTTGATACTAAACTCCCCGTAACTACAGTACAAAAAGAAACCAGATATATTAAATTACCTTTTTATGGTTATTTATCATTGCGTATTCGAGGTGAATGTCCAAACTACTCAAGTCCAGTTATCCCCAAATAAATTTTAGATTCGCCTTCGTCAACCCACTTAAATTATCAAATTTTTTAAAGTTCAAAGATGAATTCCCCAAAACTGTATGCCCCAATGTTGTTTACAAATACACGTGCGACAGCTGTAAGGCTGCGTATATTGGCAGCACTCAACTCCAACTGGAGGTGCGCCTTTCTCAACATTTGGGCTTGTCAGTCCGTACAACCGTCCCCTCAGTAGCCCTCCACAATCCGCAATTAGAAACCACAGTGATGAAAACGACCATCCCCTTCACAAAACTCAGTTTGAAATTTTAACTAGATCCAATAACCTTACAGAACTCCGAATTTTAGAATCTTTGTACATCTATAGAAACAAACCCCCCTTAATAATAATAGCTCATCCTACAAATTACGACTCTTTTGACAACCAACCGTGTTTCACAGATATACCCTTCCTAATCCTCTGACCACCTAGTGTTCACTTAGACTTTGCAAGTATGGAGGTGGATGTAAACATTGTGTATTTACCTATTGAGGTAATTTAATTTTAGTTTTTATAGTGATGAAATTTAATTTAATTTTAGTTTTTATAGTGATGAAATTTAAATGTTTTTAATTTGTATTGATGCAATTTTCATTTTGCTTTAAGGTTTTAATTTTAATGGTCTTAATATTGTATTGATGTAACTTTCACTTTTCAATTTTGTTTTAAGGTTTTAAGACTTAACTCACTGATGATGACAAAAGATTTGTCGAAACGTCTGATGTACAAATAAATGAAAATGTTTGCCGTTGTGTTGATCCTTCTTTTCATATATATATATATATACTGTATATACAGAGTGTCCCAAAACAACGTATACATTTTTAAAAAACTTATAACCGGCGAACCCACTAACAGATTCAGATGATTTTTATTTCTTTTTATAGCCTATAGCCTAAGGAGATACAACAGCGAAATTGTTAACAGCCTTGCCTAGCCTAAGGAGATACAAATCGAAATTAGTAATAGCCTTGCCTGCCTACAGTAAACATTGGAAATGGAAGTGTGCGCTTATCATTTGAGCAACGAAAATGGATACTAAAGTCGTATTTTAAAGTTGAGAAGATATCAAAGGTTCAACAAACAGTGGAGAGACAATTTTGGAACTAATCCTCCAACTCGACTTACCATTTCACGTATCTGTGAGAAATTTGAAGTATACGGTACTGTGCATGATGTGTGCAAGCAAGCGACTGGGCGTCCAAAGACATCAACAGATGTTAACACTTCTAATGAAGTGCTACAGGTATTCAACCGATCACACAAGAAAATCTGTGAGACAATGTGCTCGTGAAACATGGAAAAGTAAAAGTGTCCACAGAATTCTGAAGAATGCTAAATGGAAATATTACATCCCGAGATTATTACATGCCTTGAATGAGGATGATCCGGATCGCAGAATCCAGTTTTGCGAATGGTTTCGAGTAAAAAACACAGAAGATGGCCAATTTGCGGACAAAATTGTGTGGTCTGATGAGGCTACATTTAAGTGAATGGTATAATTAATCGTCATAATTGCACATACTGGTCACAAGAAAATCCACACATTTATGTGGAACGACATGTAAATTTACCGGGTATAACTGTCTGGTGTGGTTTTTCTTCCAAAGGTTTGGTTGGTCCATTCTTTTTCCATGGTACAGTTACCGGTCATAGCTACCTCAACATGCTTCGGGGAAAAGGTTTTCCTGCAATTCGACAGTTATACGGAGATGAGGACATTTACTTTCAACAAGATGGAGCACCTCCTCATTACCATCAGGACGTCAGGAACTACCTTGATGAAACATTTCATTATCGGTGGATCGGACGACGAGGTAGTATCGAGTATCCACCACGTTCACCAGATTTGAACCCACTTGACTTTTTTATGGGGTCATTTGAAAAATGAAGTATACAGTAGAAGACCTACATCACTTGAACAACTAAAGAGCACAGTTGAAGAAGCGTGTAGAAATATCCCTACAAACATTTTGTTGAAGTCTGCCAATCAGTGAATCAAAGAGCGCAGTGGTGCATTGATGTCAATGGTCGACATTTCGAACACTTACGTGTTTAAAACAAATTAAACTATCTATTATTTCGATGTTGTAATTTTACCTATAAAAGAAATAAAATCATCTGAATCCGTTAGTGGGTTCGCCTGTTATAAGTTTTTAAAAATGTATACGTTGTTTGGGACACTCTGTATATATATATATATATATATTTTTTTCTTGGAACGAAAGTTTTAATATTCATTTTCATGGCTCAGTTCTACATCACCACAAATATCAAAAGTGAATATTCAGAACCTCATTGAAGTGTGACTCATTTCTTTAAATCGAAATATCACTTTACTTTGCTTTGTGAATGTTCTATAACAATTTATGCTCTCGTATTTCATCTTAGAGCCAGTGGTAGGCAATTATTTTGATCAAAGGACGAATTAAAATGGTTGAGATACAATCGCGATGCCAGTTTGCCTTCACAATAATAGAATTTGTAAATAATTACAGCTTAAAGTAGCACATCTCTTGTTTTTATATATTATATATATATATATATATATATATATATATATATATATAAAACACGGTTTTAAAACATTTCTAGTTAATGGTTAATAGTGTATGTGAAAAAATTTAACAAAAAAAAATAATTTGGATCAATGAAAGAAAGCCACCCCCAGCCTTCTTTAGTTAGTTTTATAAGGCTAACTAACAAAACTATCACGACCTAACCTAACCAGTCGTTAGGGCAACTGTACGCCCTTGACGATTGGTTAGGTTAGGTCGTATATTTTCGTTAGTTAGCCTTATAAAGCTCACTAAAGAAAGGCGGGGGGTGGCTTTCTTTCATTGATCCAAAAAATCTATATATATCAGGGTGGCCCAAAAAAAAAGGCACCAATTTTGAGAAGTGATATCTCAATAACCATTGCAGCTAGGGCCTTAAAAAAACAACCAAATGAAAGATAATTCATTTCTCTTTAAATACTTATTCTATGGCTGATGGTTATAAGCCAATATAATGCCCAAAATTGGCTTCCAAAAAAAATATACAAAAAAAGTGCGCATTATATTTATTCCTTGATCCTAATTTTAAATTAAATTTTTCTATTCCAGACCCCTCAAGATGGGATTGAGAGAATCTGATAAGAACATATACAAGCACTACGTGAAGAAAAAGGATATTCATTAAACAGAATCCTTTACGAATTTCCAAATAGAAATTGGAAAAAAGAACTGTGGCACATTTTTACAAAAACTTAAAGAAACCGGCAGCAGTCAACGGCGTCCGGGAAGTGGTCGACCAAAAAGTATTAGAACGCCAGAAAACATTGAAAAAGTAAATGAAATGGTTTTAAGTCAAGAGGAACAACCGGGAACAAGTAAAAGTGAACGTGAAGTTGCGAAAGAAACCGGGATTTCACGTTCATCAGTACAGCGAATAATTCGAAAAGATCTTGGGTTGAAAAATTTAAGAGGGTGAAGGTTACTGCTTTATCGGAGCCTGTGAAAGAAAGACGTTTCCATCGATGTAAAAATCTATTGCGAAGATTTCGGTCAAATGAGTCTGTGAAAAAAATTTGGTTTTCTGATGAGAAACGATTTACGGTCGAAACACCACGAAATACCCAAAATGATCGGGTTCGTGCAGCAGTGGCGACAAAAACTCATGTTGACCCAAAACGACTTTTGCGTGAAAAAAAACACTTTTCAGATTCGATAATGGTTTCCCTTGCAGCGTCATCTGAGAACAAAACATCCATCATTTTTATTCAGCGAGGCGTTAAAATTAACTCAATTTACTACTGTAATGACATTTTGTCTCCAATGTTGTCAGAGATCAAGGAGACGAGCACTGATTTTGTGTTCATGCAAGATGGAGCCCCATCTCATACAGCCAAGGAAACAATAACATTTCTCAATAATAATTGTCCTGGTTTTATCGAACCAAATAATTGGCCACCATGCAGCCCAGATCTAAACCCCATTGACTACTTTGTGTGGTCTGCCTTAGAGAGAGAAGTCTACCATGGTCAGAAAATCCGTGATGTGAACCATCTTCGTGAACGAATTCAGGCTGCATGGGAAAATCTCTCACAAGTGACGATCTCAAAGGCAATTTCAAAATGGAGGGCGAGATTACAGGCTGTGGTTGACTATAATGGAGGGCAGATTGAGCCATTTATTGAAAATTAGGTTTAACTTAAAACCACAGAACTTCGTTTAAAGACCGTAAATTAGAAGATAATTAATTAGAAAAAAATAAAAGGAATAAATATAAATGCGCAACTTTTTTTTGTATATTTTTATTATAAGCCAATTTTTGGCATTACATGGGTTTATAACCATCAAGCTATTGAATAAGTATTTAAAGAGAAAAGAATTATCTTTCATTTGGTTGTTTTTTAAAATCCCTAACTGCAATGGTTATTGAGATATCACTTCTGAAAATTGGTGCCATTTTTTTTGGGCCACCCTGTATATATTTTAATATTTTAATTTAAATTACTTATTATATTTAAAACACTTTATTGATAGTTAAATTTAAAATTATAGGGTACTAACCTGTCAAGATCGGTGGCATAGCGATTACATAAGATTTAAGTTATTATCGTAGTGGGACGAGAGAAAGTGCTTGGTAAGCCTTGATCAGTACTGTGTCGATATCTGGCTTCAGTCCTGTTGTTGCATTGAGGAGCACTGAACCAAGATGTTCATATCAGTCATCGCTGATCACAATATTTTCATTTGTTAAATGTTAAGACAGAAAATGTCATAATCAAGAAACGTTGTCATATGCTCAAAATTTCTCCATATTTGGCAGAAATTTCCCTAAAATTTCCGTGAAGAAATTTATAGAGTTTTGATTAAATAATAAATGTACGTCAACATTTTGTTGCACAGCTACTTACGGGCCGTTTTATTAATAATTCCTAGTCGATAGCGCTTGCCGGATTAAATCTTGTGAAGGGCCGTATTTCCCCCCTAACCTTCCATAAATTACCCGAGAAACTAATGGTATCTTTCGGGTACAGTGTATATATATATATATATATATATATATATATATATATATATATATATACACACACAGTATATATTAATTTGTGTCTGTAAACCCCAAAACTAAAGATCATTTTCTATATACCTCGTTAACCTCGTCGTTGCAGTTCCATGCGTTAGTCTCTCTTTACACGAAGGTCGAGCTGGTGGACCCACCTCTAAGTATATATATATATATATATATATATATATATATCAGTGGCGTTCAGTCCATGGAAGCAATGGAAGCATTGCTTCCCCACTTAAATGATTAGAAACGATGTTAAACAATATTAATGACGATAAAATTATGATAAATTATCACTAGGCTATACTCCTTTCAAATATTTTTTAATACAAAAAGCTCAAAATCCAAATCAGTGCATTGAAAAAGGAGGGGGAGAGCAATAATTGTGTTGCGTCAAGACGGGTGCCAGTGGAAGCAACCTTGAGTATTGCTTCTTTTGTTTGACTTGCTATATTCGTGTTTTATAAAAATTGTATCAATTCACCGATAATTTCACTGCTTATACGATAGTATGAATGTAATAAATGATATACAATAAAATTATTGATCGCTATACTTGGGGATAAATTAATATTATGTCTTAAAAGAATAAAAAATATTCACCGACGGAAACACAGACCCATAACGCATTCATTTCTTTAGGCAAAACGTGGATCGTGGAAGCAACTTAGAGAGTTGCTTATTCCCGCTATTATGCTAACGGAATCCTTTTAAAGCGCTTAATTAATGAGCTTATAGCATTAAATGACTAAATAACTGGCAATTATTACCAAATATATTTTTAGAAGAAGAAATACAAGCTAATTGTAATTAGAGTTTGCTTAATTATGAGTAAATCAAAGTGAAGTTGTTATATTGAGGTTAATGTCGTTCGTCAACTGCCCATCCCCTTCCTCCCTCTCCCCTTAGAAATTCACAGGGGCAAGACCTTCTTTCCTCTTTATCACTCTTTTCTATTGAAAAGAAACTTCTAACTCAATTAAAGGAGAAAACTGATTTTCACGACAAAGTAATCGACGCATTTGCAAAGAACAACAGGAGGATAGAGCTCGTGTATAAATAATAGAGGTTGGTGTGTGTGTATAGGAGAGGGTCGACAAGCTTAACCTTCGCGAAATGAGGAATCATCGCGCATATATATATATAATAGGCTATGCATGTTTCCCTATACATAATTGTCACCGATCGCCACTGATATATATATATATATACACTGACGTTCTAAATTATGAGTTAATCTGTAAAACAGGCTCTTAACTTGCAAATTTAACTTATATTGCGTGAAATTATTTTGAAATAATTTGCTTCAAACTCACCTTCGTTGTCAGGAATAACTGGTGTAAAACACGCGCTTTGGCACTGTGCCACACATTGTTTCTTTGGTTCGATTCTGTTTGCAGCAAGAAGCGTTCAAAACTCTCAAACAACTATTAATAGTTCAATTTCATTTCATCCCTGATCGTTCTGCAGTTGAATCACGTTCTCATTTTCGTAATGGTCTGTCTATTTATCTGTCTATTTGTCTGTCTGTTTTCTGTAATGTTTCCCCATTTCTTTACTTTATTTAATATATTGTTTATGTTGTTTTTATACGCGATATTTTCTAGTCAGTGTTTTTCATTCGTGATTTAACGTCATTCGTTTTTTAACGTCATTTGTTTTCTAACGTCATATGTTTTTAATGTAATTTTTTTTAACGCCATCCATTTTTTAACGTCATTCGATTTTAACGTTATTTGTTTTTAAACGTCATTTGTTTTTAACGTCATCCATTTTTAAAGTCATTAGTTTTTAACGTCCTTCGTTTTTAACGTCATTTTTTTTTTAACATCATTCGTTTTTAAGGTCCTTCGTTTTTAACGTCATATGTTTTTTAACGTCATTCGTTTATAACGTCCTTCGTTTTTAACGTCATATGTTTTTTTTAACGTGATTACAGACACTGAAAACTTTCACGTTAGTGATAGTGTGTTTCAGGCCAAATATTCGTGCTATAGTAGGCGCACTTTGACTAATCTAATAAGAAGGTAAATGCAAGTTTATATATATATATATATATATACAGTATATAATTTACATAACTTAGAAATATAAAACTATTTGGGATCAAGTAAAGATAAGCACCCCCAACCTTTTTTAGTTAGCTTTATAAGGCTAACTGACGAAAATATCACGACCTAACCTAACCAATCGTCAAGGGCGTACAGTTGACCTAACGATTGGTTAGGTTAAGTCGTGATATTTTCGTTAGTTAGCCTTATAAAGCTAACTAAAAAAGGTTGGGGGTGCTTATCTTTACTTGATCCACTACTATTTGTATTGCTATGTATGTAATATAATTTATTTTATTTGTATATTATAATAAAATAAAGCAGCTATTTAATGTATTGTGCGATTTCTAATTATAGGTTTTTATAAGCGTGTTCCTCTATGAATTTGTTTTATGTATATAAAGGAGAATTACATTCTTGTAAGGAAATTCATTTATATTTATTTCATAGTTATAACAATCGTAAAAAATAACTAAATACAAGTTCTTATTACCTTAATATATATATATATATATATATATATATATATATATATATAGTTTTTGAAAAGACACTTCGGATACTGGGATGTCACCCTGATAAAATGGATGGATACTGTCGTACAAAAATGTACAAAATGTGTTATCAAGTAAGAAGATGATACCAATCACCTATGAGCAGAACACTCATCACTAATTATGTAAACATGCCCTCTTTTTTTTAAATGACGTCTCCATGACGTCATGATAACGTGCGCGTTAATTTCCATCGTCTTCCGCATCGTGAAATTGACAAATTGGTCTAAACACCAAATTTCACGTCAATGCATGGGTCCTTCTGACTACTGAATACCCGAAGTGACTTTTCAAACACACACACACACACACACACACGCAAGCACATACACGCAAACACATACATACTGTATATAATAATGAATTTAAATAAATAAATATATGGCATTTGGTCGAATCCTTATTTCACAAGTTTGCTCAAATTACTGATGCACAAAGACACTTTTTACATCTTTTATTTAAAGGAGAATTCGATCTATTTTTGCGATACGTTTTCAAACGATGATTTTATTCGGTTTTATCTTCTTTTTCGTCCTTCACATTCTTCTTTCTTCTAAATCCATCTGTTGGAAAAGTAGAATGTCAATTACATTAAACGTATGCACAGATTAACAATGAGTGTATCTTTTAAGTGTATATATATATATATGAAGGGTAAAAAATTAACGCATCTTGTTAATGATCTATTGCGTTAATATTAACTAAATTGGTAGAAATTTGATCAAAGAATTGGATCAATTTAATTCTTATCAATAGTAATTACGTGTTTATACTAACTGATAAAACGGGTTGAAATTTTTAGCAAGGGTTGTTAGTTTATTCTTTAATTTTGAACTAGTTATGGTTAAATTTGAGTAAAATGAGTTTTTCTATGTCCACATTTTATGCAGCTAATTATTATGAGCGCAATTGGAGAATAGAAAGCAAACCTTCCCGTCATCAAATCCTTCAACTAAGGCGGGATGCTGCTGCTGCGGTGTCCATTACGAGCCGATCGTGAGCATTTGTTCGGAATTTAGGTTAGTAACGTTAATAAGTATTAATAAGTATTAATTTGCAATGGGTAAATAGATATTTTGTAACTAATCAAGAAATCCACTCGTATCAGACCAGAAATAGATCAAAGCTTGTTATACCTCAATTTAGATTGTCTTCATCTCAAAAACTACCATTTTCATTGAATTGAAACTATGGAATGACTTGCATGCCGATATAAAAAATATTGTGAATGTAAATTTGTTTAAAACCAAGTTGAAATCCCGATTAATAATGGCATACTAACAAAAATCTAGGATTAATGTCCACTAATATTGTTTAATATTGTCCATTAATATTGTTTAATATTGTAATACATGTTTTAACTATTAATAATACTTAAATACTTATTTATTTATTTATTATTATTAATTAATAACAACTAGCTGCTTATTTTTAATAAGAGCCCAGTAAAGCCTAAAGCTTAACGGCCAAATTAAATTAAATAAATAGTCGAGCTTCACAGTTATTCATGTCATTGTAAATTGAAAAAAAGTATTTATTTTATTATTATTAATAAAGGTTAATAATAATTCTATTAAGTATATACAGTTCGAATCATGAGTTTTAGTCGAACTCAGAAAAAGCAACCGAACAAACCAACCGAATACAGTAAATTAATCATTAGAATTCCTGAACGGCATCAGCTCTCATATGGTTTGGAGGGACAGGATGAGGTGTCATTGCTACACAGAGTTATATAATTACTGCTATTTTTTTGTTTTTATATTTACATGAAACTGGATGAGCTAAAAGATAAAACATCAACTGATTTATAGTCCTTTTTAGCTCTTTCAGATAGTCTAGGAAAACGTTTGATAATCTTCTGCACTAGTGTGAACAGTTAACAGAGTGTTAACACGTGTATTAAGAGCTTAAATACTCACACGCCCTAAACATCGCAACAGCCATAGCAAAATTGTAATGGAGCTCAAAATATCCAAATAAAAGGAGCAGTTTAGACAACCCTACAGTGCGGACAAGAAAATGGCAATTTGGCTACTCGAAATAGACAAGGGTGGCGTAGAGAGTAATGAATTATTCAAAGCTGCAGATCCCTTACATCACATGACCTGTACATAGGTCATGACTTTTGCAGTTACGAAGGAGGTTAAATAACCCCAAATACCATGATTATTGTGAAAACAAGTAAAAACTTGTATCTCAAAAGGAAGGACAACAAATCAATTATAGGACCTTCGTCGTACCGTTTTTTTTTTTACGTAGTTTTGATGTTTTTAGCTATGCTGAGCTTCTCTCTGTTGTTCTCGTGTTTGTGTTGTCTGCTGGACTTGTGTAATTTTCCTGTTTTAGCTATTAACAACTTTTACTTTTACTTCCTCTATGAGAGAAATTTTACATTTTCATTTAAAAAAAAAATTGTTCAGATTTTTTAAGTACATTCTAAACACATATTTTTCTCGCTGACGTTTGTCGCGGAATTTACAGTGTTTTAAGTTTTTATTCTTTGAACTTTATATATATATATATATATATTATATATATATATATATATATTTATATACACACAAGGTGTTTCAGGTCGACCCTAGAAATATGGAAATTGGTGCAATTTGTAGTTTGACCTAATTTGTACTCCATTGAATTACTACCTACTTGCTACAAATTCCACCAATTTCCATATTTCTAGGGTCGACCTGAAACACCCTGTATATTGTACATTATATACACATAGGGTATGTATCATGGAAGCATTCTAATTCAACAGTTCGATTTTAAATACTTACAGTTTCCTTTGCCGGGATGTAACCAACGTTTCCGATAGTCGTTCAAGTGAACGCCGCCAAAATGATCGCCATAATGACCCCCTCGAACTGGAATTCTTAGTTTCTTTGCGATAAGGGTTCCTCTGATGACAGTACTATGTGGGTGTCCTTCATTTTGAGAAGTAAATTCGGAGAGCTCATGTCCTCCTCTTCTACGTTCTCCAGTATTGAATTTTCTGCCAAAGCCATTTTTTTACCATAAGATTTTTTAATAAATTTCTCCTCTTTATTACTGAATCCCCTATTGAAGTTACTTTTTTTTCTATTAAATCTACCATTTTCTCCAAATCCTTCGAAAAATCTACCAGTACTACTTCCGAATCCAGAGTGCGAGGGAAATCTATGCCTAAACCTACTTTCTCCACGATCAAATTTTCTTTTAACGTCTCCATCTCCTCTAGAATATAATTCCGTAGGGACCAATAGCCCCAAATATTTTTCTCCAAACGCAGAATTAGAGCCAGTTTTAGGGGGTATTAACATCATACCAGCACCTCCACCTAATACCCCAACACCGAATTCACTTCGCCCTCTGAAATCGAAATCACTTTGTAAATTTCCCTGGGTCAATCCGTCTTGACCAACGAAATCTTTACCGTCAGTCAACTTAAATAATGTTCTAAGATTAAATCCTTCAAGACTTCCATGGCCTCCTCCCTCGGGTATTTCGTTTTGAGCTCCAGTAATAATACCAACTTGTTCTCCTTTCTGAGCCAGTGCGCCATATCGCTTAATGTCTGATCTTCTTTGTCCTCCAAAACTTTCTACCAGACCCAATCTCTTTTGTCCTCCAATATCAAATCTACCGTTTCTTGAAAGATTTAAAACATCTCCTCTCACGGTAAATCCAAATATATTTTTTCCATGACTTCCTCTCGAAGTAAATCCTCCTTTTCTTCCAAGATCTCCTACGGACAACCCTCCTTTTCTCCCAAGACCATTTATCTGAGTAAATCCTCCTTGTCCCCCAAGCCCTCTTCTATGATCTAGTACTCTTTTTCCTAGAACATTTCCTCCCTGAGTTAATCTTCCAACTCCACCAACATTAAATCTTCCTTGTTCTCGAAAACCTCCTCCCAGAACCAGCCCGTCTTGTCTTCCAAGAACGCTCTGAGCCAATCCACCTTTTCTTCCTTTATAATTTTTTTTTTGTTCTCCTGGACCTCCCTTGGTCAGTTCTTGTCGTCCACGATCTCCTCCTTTCTTCTGAACATCAAATCCCTGAGCCAATATTCTTTGTCCACCAAAAGCTCTTCCCAAAGCCAATTCTCCTTGATTTCTTATAGCTCCACCCTGATCCAACCGTCCTCTTCCTCCATGGCCAAATCCTTCTTGTCCTATAAAATGTCTTAGGTCTTCAACATTAAATCCTTTTTTTCCTCCAACACTTCCTCCAAGAGACAATCTACCTTGTCCTTGTGGACCCCCTACTGTTAGAGCCAATCTATCATTTCCACCAATACCTCCTACATGAACCAATCCTCTTTTTCCTCCTAGACCTACTTCCTGAACCAACCTTCTTTTTCCTTGAAGAGTAAATTCTCCTTGACCTCCAAAACCTCTTCCTCGAGCTAATCCTACTTGTCCTACAAGATCTCCTCCGTGAGCCATTTCTCCTTTCCTTACAACGATAGATCTTAATTTCCCTTCAAGACCTCCTCCCTGAACTAATCCCCCTTGTGATCCTTGGTGACTATCCTGAACCAGCTCTTTTCTTCCCAGAGTAAATATTTCCTGTTTGCCAATACCTCCTCCTTTAGAGAGTATTCTGAGGCCAGATCCTTCTTGCCCTCCAAGACTACCTCCCAAAGACAATACGCCTTGTCTTTCTAGGCCTCCTACATGAACCACTCCTTTTTGTCCTCCAAGACCTTGAATCAATCCTCTAAGTATTTTAATACCAAATTCTCCTTGTGCTCCATGACCAACTCCTTGAGCCACCCCTCCTTGTCCTCCAAGACTTCCTCTCTGATCCATTATTTTTTGTATTCCACCAACTCCTCCAGTAACCCCTGCGGCATTGGCCAATCCTCCTTGTCCCTCAAAGCCTCCTCCCGGAGTTAATCTTCCTCTTCCTACAAGATTAGATCCTCCTTGTCCCCCATGACCAATTTCTTGAGCCAACTTTTCTTTTCCTCCATGACCAACTCCTTGAGCAGGCACTCCTTGTCCTCCATGACCAATTTTTTGAACCAACTTTTCTTTTCCTCCATGACCAGTTCCTTGAGCAGCCCCTCCTTGTCCTCCATGACCAACTCCTTGAGTAGCCCCTCCTTGTCCTCCATGACCAGCTCCTTGAGCAGCCCCTCCTTGTCCTCCATGACCAGCTCCTTGAGCAGCCCCTCCTTGTCCTCCATGACCAACTCCTTGAGCAGCCCCTCCTTGTCCTCCCTGACCAGCTCCTTGAGCAGCCCCTCCTTGTCCTCCATGATCAGCTCCCTGTCCCCCATGACCAGCTCCTTGAGCAGCCCCTCCTTGTCCTCCATGACCAACTCCTTGAGCAGCCTCCTTGTCCTCCATGACCAACTCCATGAGCAGCCCCTCCTTGTCCTCCCTGACCAGCTCCTTGAGCAGCCCCTCCTTGTTCTCCATGAACAGCTCCTTGAGCAGCCCCTCCTTGTCCTCCATGACCAGCTCCTTCAGCAGCCCCTCCTTGTCCTCCATGATCAACTGCTTGAGCAGCCCCTCCTTGTCCTCCCTGACCAGCTCCTTGAGCAGCTCCTCCTTGTCCTCCCTGACCAGCTCCTTGAGCAGCCCCTCCTTGTCCTCCCTGACCAGCTCCTTGAGCAGCCCCTCCTTGTCCTCCCTGACCAGCCTTGAGCAGCCCCTCCTTGTCCTCCCTGACTAGCTCCTTGAGCAGCCCCTCCTTTTCCTCCCTGACCAGCTCCTTGAGCAGCCCCTCCTTGTCCTCCCTGACCAGCTCCTTGAGCAGCCCCTCCTTGTCCTCCATGACCTGCTCCTTGTCCCCCATGACCAGCTCCTTGGGCAGCCCCTCCTTGTCCTCCCTGACCAGCTCCTTGAGCAGCCCCTCCTTTTCCTCCCTGACCAGCTCCTTGAGCAGCCCCTCCTTTTCCTCCCTGACCAGCTCCTTGAGCAGCCCCTCCTTGTCCTCCCTGACCAGTTCCTTGAGCAGCCCCTCCTTGTCCTCCCTGACCAGCTCCTTGAGCAGCCCCTCCTTGTCCTCCCTGACTAGCTCCTTGAGCAGCCCCTCCTTGTCCTCCCTGACTAGCTCCTTGAGCAGCCCCTCCTTGTCCTCCCTGACCAGCTCCTTGAGCAGCCCCTCCTTGTCCTCCCTGACCAGCTCCTTGAGCAGCCCCTCCTTGTCCTCCCTGACCAGCTCCTTGAGCAGCCCCTCCTTGTCCTCCCTGACCAGTTCCTTGAGCAGCCCCTCCTTGTCCTCCCTGACCAGCTCCTTGAGCAGCCCCTCCTTGTCCTCCCTGACTAGCTCCTTGAGCAGCCCCTCCTTGTCCTCCCTGACTAGCTCCTTGAGCAGCCCCTCCTTGTCCTCCCTGACCAGCTCCTTGAGCAGCCCCTCCTTGTCCTCCCTGACCAGCTCCATCAGCAGCCCCTCCTTGTCCTCCATGACCAGCTCCTTGAGCAGCCCCTCCTTGTCCTCCATGACCAGCTCCTTGGGCAGCCCCTCCTTGTCCCCCATGACCAGCTCCTTGGGCAGCCCCTCCTTGTCCTCCCTGACCAGCTCCTTGAGCAGCCCCTCCTTTTCCTCCCTGACCAGCTCCTTGAGCAGCCCCTCCTTTTCCTCCCTGACCAGCTCCTTGAGCAGCCCCTCCTTGTCCTCCATGACCAGCTCCTTGAGCAGCCCCTCCTTGTCCTCCATGACCAGCTCCTTGAGCAGCCCCTCCTTTTCCTCCCTGACCAGCTCCTTGAGCAGCCCCTCCTTGTCCTCCATGACCTGCTCCTTGTCCCCCATGACCAGCTCCTTGGCAGCCCTCCTTTCCTCCCTGACCAGCTCCTTGAGCAGCCCCACCTTTTCCTCCATGACCAGCTCCTTGAGCAGCCCCTCCTTTTCTCCCTGACCAGCTCCTTGAGCAGCCCCTCCTTTCCTCCCTGACCAGCTCCTTGAGCAGCCCCCTTGTCCCCCTGACAGCTCCTTGAGCAGCCCCGCCTTGTCCCCCATGACTAGCTCCTTCAGCAGCCCCTCCTTGTCCTCCCTGACCAGCTCCTTGAGCAGCCCCTCCTTTTCCTCCCTGACCAGCTCCTTGAGCAGCCCCTCCTTGTCCTCCCTGACCAGCTCCTTGAGCAGCCCCTCCTTGTCCCCCATGACTAGCTCCTTGAGCAGCCCCTCCTTGTCCTCCCTGACCAGCTCCTTGAGCAGCTCCTCCTTGTCCTCCCTGACCAGCTCCTTGAGCAGCCCCTCCTTGTCCTCCCTGACCAGCTCCTTCTGCAGCCCCTCCTTGTCCTCCCTGACCAGCTCCTTGAGCAGGCCCTCCTTGTCCTCCATGACCAATTTCTTGAGCCACCCTTTCTTTTCCTCCCTGACCAGTTCCTTGAACGAGCCCTCCTTGTCCTCCATGACCAGTTCCTTGAACGAGCCCTCCTTGTCCTCCATTACCAATTTCTTGAGCCATCATTTCTTGTATTCCACCAACTCCTTCAGTTATCCCTCCGGTTCTAGCCAATCCTCCTTGTCCCTTGAAGCCTCCACCCTGAGCTAATCTCCCTTTTACTCCAAGATCAAATCCTCCTTTTCCTCGAAGATCAGATCCTGTTTGTCCTCCATGAACAACTCCTTGACCCAGCCCTTCCTGTCCTCCATGACCAATTTCTTGACCCAACCCTTCTTTAATTCCATGACCAGTTCCTTTAGCCATTGCTTCTTGTCCTCCAAAACTTGCTTTCTGACCCAGTTTTTCTTGTGTTCCACCGACAGCTCCAGTTACCCCTCCGGTTCTAACTAATTCTCTTTGTCCCTCAAAGCCTCCTCCTCCCTTAGCTGATCTTCCTTTTCCTCCAAGATCAGATCCTCCTTGTCCTCCATGACCAATTCCTTCAGCCAGACCTCCTTGTTCTCCGTGACTCAATCTTTCGTGTAGTCCAGTGACTCCTCTGGTTACCTCTCCGGTTCTATCAGACCCACCTTTTACACGAAGTGCGCCACCCAAGCTCACTTCTGCTGCACCAGCACCTGCATGAATTCCGGTGCCAACTTCAGCACCAGATACATTTTTCCCTTGACTAGATCCTGCAGTTAAAATGGACGCATCACCGCCCGCATTTCCAGAAGTTTTACCTGGAAAATAATTGAGTTAGCTAAATAAATTACAAAAGAATATACTATATAGAGAGAGAGAGAGAGAGAGAGAGAGAGAGAGAGAGAGAGAGAGCTCAAATCGAAGAAAATAAAAACTTTAAATTTAAATAAGACACTATTACAGTGTTTGCAATATATAATAAATTTAGCACAAAACATACATTTGTTAACTGGACTATTAATATACTTTTTAGGATCTTTTCCAAATGGACGACCCCATAGGATTTAGCTGAAAATATGTATACTAATAAATTTTTATATTCTAATAATGAAAATGACATTATTTTCCTGTAGAAATATGCGCAACATACGAAAAAAAATTGCATTTATATGCCCACTAGTTTGCATGGCGCATGACCGTTATCTAGTTTACACCGCTCATGACACCCGGATACGAGGTTGCTGTGTGGCCCCCGGCGTACAGTTGACCTAACCGGGCATTCAAGTGACCTAATCCGGCATTTAATTGACCGGGGGCAACGCGCAAGTAGATAGATCACAGCACTGCATTATCATATGCTCACACTACAACAATAATATTCAGACTAAACTAGGTCTAAGCAGGCAACAAATAAAGATTAATAACAACAACAAAAATTACTGTTTATGCGAGTTCGTATGGAGAAAAAGGTATGCAAATGAAGATTTATTCATTAAAAATTATTAAATATTTAAAATTTTAATAAATAAAGGATATTATCTGAGGTTTATTTTGTAAAACCCACTACATAACACTACATAATTTGGATAACAGTCATGCGCCATGCAAACTATTGTGCATATAAATACAATTTTTTTCGTATGTTGCGCATATTTCTCCAGGAAAATAATGTCATTTTCGTTATTAAAATATAAAAATTCATTAGTATACAAATTTTCAGCTAAATCCCGTGGGGCCGTCCATTTGGAAAAGATCCACTTTTTCTGAACTTTTCTAACAGCCTCACGTATCCTTTCCTTCAAATGTTCCAAAGTTGTTGCCATTGGTAGAACAAAAACTTCAATTTTGACATAGCCGGCCAAGGAAAGGCCAAGAAAAGGAGCTCATACTGAACTTCACTAGCTTGTAAATAAAACTTTTTGAATTCTTTATTTGTATATCTTGCTTTTGCCTTCAGCTTTGTTAGTTTTTTTCACAATAAGTATTTAAAATCGGGAAGATCATTTGTAATCACCCAATATACTATATACAGTATATATTGGTTCAACCCATGTATAAATTCACTTAGATGAAGTTCTTCGCCCGCCTCAAATGAGAGTTGATACGAGTCATTAGTCCTGCTGAAGTACTTATTATATCATCATACCTCAAATACCTCTATTTAATATTTTTAAGAAGTGAAACCATTATTTTTAAACTTACTTTTATGCAAATTTATTTCTACAAATTTATTTTTATTGTAAATGCAATTTGTCTGATAAAATCTTAACTTTTCTTTTTTGACGGGTGGAATGGGTTTTCAGAGTTAGAGGTGATGTCAAGAAAGTTGACCAAAGACCAAAGGTTAAAGTTGGTGTTAATATTTGGAAAATGTTTCGAGGTTAATAATGGTAGTCAATTTAAGCATTTGATCTCAGAAAGTGAAATCTATCTGGGTGTTGATTTTTTACTACATTTAAAGGTTTTTACATGTTAATGTTAATACCATTTTTTCATTACGGATAACTATTATATTACACTTGTACTTACATGGAAACAAGCTCTAGCTTCTTCAAAAAAAATATCAGTCACGGATACAAGAGGGGGGGGGAGGCACGGGATTTAGAATTTGTCATGCCGTTATTATGTAAATAATAATATTAAAATATTAAAATATTAAAAATTATTAATTATTACAATACGAGATGTCATTCAGGTTAAAGCTAGAGGAGTTAAGCCCCCGCGCCATCCCCTGTATCCGCGCCTGAATGTATAAATTAATATTTCACCTTATTACGACGGTTATAATTATTATTATGAGCAGAAAAGTTTTGCAATTTTCGCTATAAGTTTTAGGTTTGCCTTAACAATTTAACGTTATATTAACTTAGGGTTATATTGTTATTGTATAATCATTTGTGCAGAAAATTAAATTATACATAAGGACTAGTTCGTACGTGCATTAAAAATACACGTACTGACATAGGCGGATCCAGAAGGGGTGCCAGGAGATTTAATTAAAGCAACGGGGCTTAATTTGGAGGCCACATACATTCTGGTTAAACAAAATTATGTAAAACGTTTGAATGCGTATGGCCACGTTGCTTCAATTAAGCCCCGTGCCCCCTCCCCCCTCTGGATTCGCCTATGCGTACTGATGCACGTGGCGTTAGATGTGTACATAAAAGATATCGTGAACATTTTAATACTGAGAGTAGGGCTTTTTTTGTAGAAATAAAGGTACCGGAACGCATATATTATAGAATCGCGAAATTAATAAAAATATTATAAGTTATACTATTTTTATTAATTTATTAATAAACTGAACCTATCTCAGAAAAAAGGTTCCGGAACGCCGTTCCGGCGCGTTCTGGCACAAAAAGCCGACTGAGGGTATTGTATTATGCTATTATAAAGTCACACTACATCATCCGTGTATACATGCAGTAAGCACTGAGTATTCACTCTTTGTACAGCTGTTCAGTCCACGCATGTACAGGGTGGCCAAAAAGTCCTTTTGCATGGAAAACAAAGGCAACATATATGCTGTAATTTCACTGTAAAAATAGCATCATTATCAAATGCAGTTCCAACTTTATTTCATAAGTAAAAAATAGCGTTGAACATTATTTTTATAACAACGGTATCAGTATTAGAATGTTTATAAAATTGGAAATGTTATATGCAAGTCAGTTAATCATAAATAATGCCAGACGATTAACGCCAAATACAGTAAGTTGTTACTGTACATATAAAATATAACTTTTAGGAATGTCAAGTGATATCGTCCTTCAACTTAACATTTTACTCTATATAGTTAATTAACACGTGATTATATGTTTTAACAGAATTCTTCAGCCATTTTGTTGACATTTCATATGTAAAACCAGATACTGTAACCATATTATTCTAAACACTTATTAAATGTTAAACATTGAATATGTACTGCAAATTAGCGTCTTCCCATTTAATGTTAATGTTGTGTACTTTTATGTTAGTATTGTACTATGTTAGTATTGTACTATGTTATGTTATTGTACTATGTTATGGGATTTATATCCTGCCAGTAAAGCTTATTATTATTATCATCATAATCATTTCATTTCTAAAGTGTTTCTGAAACTATTGTTCCATGATTTGGTTTGTTTGAAGAGACTAAAGATCTGAGTTCAAATTCAAAGACCGGTATCTTGTACTCTCATTAAAATTTAAATTAATGTCTATCGGTATGATGTTTCTGTGCACAAGGCCTTGCAAATCAATATATTTACATACGTACTTACATATATACATACATACATATATACAATATCTAAAAACCATCGATATACAAGGATTACCAACGGGAATAGGGTACTACTCCAACCTCAGGGGTTCAGTGATACCTTCTATGAAAAGCTTGAGGTCATATACCTCAGATGATAAGTCAGGTGAGAGTGACCTAGGGTTGCCAGATTTTGTCCTGCAGAATGCGGGCCAAAATTTTTTCTGAGGTTTTTTGTTAAGACCAATTTTTGTTCAAATTGAAACTAGATTTCGTCAACAGTGCTTAATAATGCTTGATTTTTGGACCAAATGCCGGACTGTCCCGCAGAATGCGGGACGTCTGGCAACCCTAGGTGAGACCAATGTCTCCATTTACGCACCTCACAAACAGATTCCATTCATCACTCTTGTGCAACAGTTATATGAACCCCCACATTTATTCACACATTTACCAATTTAATTTTTCTAACTTTTATGAGGTTTTCATCTACTCACACCTACTTCTCACACCTACTCGCATAACATACACATTTTATCACGATTCTATTATTACTTATTTCTTCACATTACCATCCCTGACGCAACATACTTTTCTCTGTTCTACATCTAGTGACCTTTTCACTCCACACCTTTCTCAATCATCTTCATTTTACATCATCCATTTTATACCAGTTATAATTCTGTTAAATTATTCATCTCAACTGCTCTTATTTTTTATAACATGTCAAACGAGTGTCTCGCATCCATATATCAATGTTGGCATCAATGTACCTTCGTGTAAACCTCTTGGTGCATCTACAATCAAGCACTTCCTTCCCATTGGGGCATTTTTGGCCCCCAAGACTCGCTTCTTCTGCTTTAATCTTCAAACTTGCAAGTCGGTTGCAAAGGTTGGGATACACGGACTTATAGCTACCTACTGACTATTGTGTCCCAACTTTTGTAACCGATGGTCAATCAAACACTTCAAATATTTAAGTTCTTTCACAACCTTAACATATAGTTACAAACACATGTTATATTTTATAGGAACAAAAACGTAGTGAAGATGAATAAATATTATAAGGTTTTGTTTATATAATGTTTCTTGGAAATTTAATATTAAACTAATATTAAACTATTAGTTTTGAAGTTGTAGAGGAACAAAGTTGACTTCCATAAGGGTGAACTGCAAGATGACGACAGTATAATGGGTAAAGTTTAAACTATTTACACAAGAGTGTGGATGGAAACAAAAACGAAATAAAGGGTAAATAAATGTTAGATTAACATCTTATTAATAGTTAAGTAATATAACATTGCATACGTGTTTAAAGTTCATATAGAAATGTCTTCATAATTTTAATATCGAAGCTTCCCTTCGGAATACTGCGTGAATACCGCGTGAATACTGTATGAATACTGTATTTTGAATTGTTATGGTACACATTATATATCTAACATTTATTCAGCTACATTTATTTCTTAAGAAATATTAACATAATACTGACGAAAATATAAAATTAAGTAATTCCTAAATTTGATAATAAAAACCCACTCTAATAGACAGAGTTTATTTCCACTCCGTCTATTAGAGTGGGTTTTTATTATCATATTGTGACTTTCACGTAGAAAAAAGTGAAGTTTTTTTGAATTCCTAAATTCAAACAACATCGTTACTTTCAAATTTGCGATTTACTGCTGATTCACCCCGTCCTCAATTGATGTTCATTGACTCTCATTATATATGAAACACGTATACGAAATATATGAAATATAGTATATGAAATACCCACATTAAAATTTTTGGTATCGTTCTTAGAATTAGGTTAAAAATGACTCTCAAATATATTATTTTTTAAATATCGTAATTTCCGGGTATAAAATCAACGATCATCGCTTTCACTATTACGTAACTATTCTCTGGAATTCAGGAAAGTTCATTGTTATTGGAAAGGAATGAATGATTTATGAATAATAAATAATATTTTGTAAAACTTAATAAAAGAGAATGAATGCCAGTTTCGACGATCTCTTTTTAAAGTTCGTTTTATTTCAGAACGAAATATGAAACTTGAAAAATTAAATATAAAGACTGTTTTTTCTTTATGAAAAGGCATTTCTGTTCAGGGTTTTTTCTCTTTAGATTAAAGAACTGATTTATAAGTAGATCATCAGACTTACAGTACGACAAGGCTTCGACATACTTTAAATTTTTGAAGGTAAAATAATTAAAATTAACATAAACATTAGTCTAAAATCCTTTTCCAACTGCAGTTTATAGGCCAAAAGTGTTTGTTCCTTTATAATAAAGTTCCGTCCCGGTTTCAGAACCAGCCATCAATCTCTTACCAATAAGGTCTCTCCATCAAACTTAAATACGCGTATACTAAAATTTAACCGGTCAACTTAGGAACAGTCTTCCTCAATCCATCTTTCCTCCTGTTTATGACCTCCACTCTTTCAAACGCAGAGTGTCTAGGCATCTCGATAACCCCCAGCCTTGATTTTGGCTCTCTTCTTCTTCTGTGGGGGTGGGGATGTTTTGGGGGCATTCACTCTTGGCTTCTCCTTCCTGCATAAAAAAAATACAGTAATAAAAAGCTAAAATGAGAAAGAATCATTAACTGTTTCATTTCTTTTAGCTTCGACTGAGGCAATGCTAGCCTATAAAGATCTGGTGAAACAGTCACCACGGCGTACCAGTTGTTAACTTTTTTTTAGTTAATCATTCCAGTTGTTAGCTATTTTTATTGATCGTACTGGATGTCATATATCTAATGACACTGGAAATACTGCATCTTCAACCTTGGAATATATCCTAATATCCAGTGCATATGATCTCAAAATATCCCTGAAATTGGTCAGATTTCAAAAGATTTCCCCGGGGGCTTACAGTGTCCCCGGACCCCCAGCTGTATGGGCTCGCCGCGCTCGCCATTGTCCCCCCCGCATCTGAGTAACACTTTAAAAATGCGTTCCCTCACTTCTTTATTTAGCACTACACCCACTGATTTTAAGGTAATTGAAATATATATATATATTGATTTTATTGGTTGTAGATGATATTTATTGGGAGCTTAAGCAAATGACCAACTACGCAATTGTTAATTATTTTGAAAAGTTTAGCATCTACAGTGCATTAATAATTAATAATACATTAATTTGTAGGTCTTACCTAGAGGCTTGGTCACTACTGTTACTGCAACGCCTACTAGAAGTAGGAGTTTTATCTGCAAAAAATACAATAAGCGTTGATAAATTTATGTTCAAATTAAGTTTACAATGAAAAACTCGTGAATCTGAAATTTCCCCTCCGCCCAATGACTCCCATATATATATATATATATATATATATATATATATATATATATATACAGTGACCATTCATACGCAGCAGCGTATCACTGAACACGCAGGGTACAGAAAGGTTTGTGACAGAGGGATTCCTCATATGTTAGAACAGTGATGTAGGACACGAGACCGGTCTCGGTCTCGGCTATGGTGATCTCGACACATTACTGTGTTAGACATTCCCAAAGAACAGCATTCAGATACCTGTCTCACTTTTTTAACTTGGTAAAGGAGTTATAAGCTTAACCTTGTTAGGAATATTTTAACCGGAAAATTAAACTTGGGTGAGATTCTACAAACCGGAAGATAAATGACAGTTCGGAAGCTTCCCCTAAAGTCAGAAAATTTAAAACTTCATGCACCATGTTGGGAAAGTGCTTATAACCACGCAGAGGTGTCATTCCGGTGGATTTTTGGGATGCAGATGTGTCATTTTGGTGATTTTCTACCGGATCAAGTTGCTCAAAACATTGCTTCATGAAGTCATTCTCAAAAAAGATATATATATATATATAATATATATATACATATAAGGAACAGCAATACAACTCCAGGAACCAATATTCCTTTCACTTTATTTATTCAAACATCAAGCGTTTCGGAAGCTGAACCTCCATATTCATTAGCTACAAAGACAAAAAACCATGACCTAAGTTGCATTTATCTAAACATTTCTAACATGGTTATTAAATATAAAAAATTACAAATTTATTTAATATCAACACAACTTACTTGTTATGAAAGCACATAATTAAAATCTTTCATAAACATTAAAAAAAATTAAAATAAAATTTAATACAAATAAAATATTAAAACAAGCTAAAAATATTGTCATAATTACTGAGTAAAGGTTTCACTTGGTTAATCTAGAGAGACTCCATCACTTTTAAATCTAAAATGTTATGGATTAGGTTTATCCAAATACTCTTCTTATTTTAGTGAATGGTTGGTTGTTTCCGATTGCAGTCTAATAACTGAGTGGGAAGGATTAGTTAGGGGCAAACCAGTTCTCTTTGATAACCCCTCCCCCACATCTCCTGTGTTGATTCACACGTAGTAGCACAACGTAGATGACTCATTTTTGTTGCTCAACGATGAGCGTAGGTGCTACCTTTGGTTAACCTTCGGTTAGCTTCCGCCCGAATTGTTCATTCTGACGAAGGTCAAGCTTTTCACTCCACTTTAGACCTACAGTTTAACGTGGAATCCGAACCACGCCCCACCAGCAGCCCAGCGTCTTAACCACTAGGTCACCGAGGGTACACATTTATCCACCAACCACTTCCTTTATTGTGTGGAAGGATGAACAGTTGGGTTTTGCTGCGCGCCGGCTGCTGTCACCGGGTCTCGATCCCGGGGCCGATGGATTCGTAGTCAGCGACGCTAACCACTACACCACCGAGGTGTTATTTTTTAACTATTTTAAGTATTTGAATACCAAACATATTAACATTAAGTTACGTTCGAAAGGGAGAAGAACGATTCTCTGCCTTTTCTGGATGTGCCTGTTACTAAACGTGTTTTTGTCCTTTACCACGCCCTTAATATACAGTATAGAAAGACTACTTTCTAAAGCTTAGGTACTAAATTTCTAGCTTTGTTTTTGATCAATATAAACTTAGCTCAATTAATATATTAATTTATAGAACTTTTAATTTCTACTGAATTTATCAAATTTTCCACAAATAAAATAGTTTTCCTTAGAAAATATTTTTGTGATAATTAACAGGGTTATATTTTTGTGATAATTAACAGGGTTATAGTTTTGTGATTATTAACAGGGTTATATTTTTGATAAATTATTAAAGACATTTTGAAACAAACAAATTATTAAACAAACAATTTATTCCTGTAAAAAAAAAAAAATGGCAGTAGTGTCCAACCAAATAGTGTGTTTGAGTTTTCCGTATTTGGGTCACTATACAGGGTGCCCAATAAGTCCCGTTACTCTCACCCTATTCTAGTTGGAAAAGGTTCAGGGGTAAAGGGGCTTATGGGACATACTGTAGTTTTAATATCAGAAAATTGTTGAGGGAAAACACTAAATAACTATTATCCTTAAACTGAATTTTGTTTGGCTTTTGTTAATAGGTTTATAATATCCTCATATTATAATTTTAAGGATAGGTGTCCAGTGAAAACAAGGTCTCGTGTTATTTCCAAATATATTTGCGGTAGATGCCGAGCATCGTACATTGGTAGTACACAGCTCCAATTCACCCTTCGTGTCGATCAAGAGAAGGGTGGTATCAACGAGAACTGGTCTGCCCCTATCTAATCATTCCCATTCGGAAACAACCAACAATTCACTAAAAAAAAAGAGTCTTTGGATAAACCAAGCTCATAACATTTTAGATTCAAGAGTGATGGAATCTCTCTACATGAATGAAGTGAAACCTTTACTCAATAATTATAACAATACTCTTAAGTTATTAAAATTTTAGTTTAAGTTTTAAATTTTAATTGTTTTTTTAATGTTTTTGGAAGATTTTAAATGTGTGTTTTATAACAAGTTGTGTCTTATTATGTGTTATATGCATTGATATTAAATAAATTTGTAATTTTTTTTTATACTAATCATGTTAGATATGTTTAGATAAATGCAACTTAGGTCATGATTCTTTGTCTTTGTAGCTACTGAAGATGGAGGTTGAGCTTCTGAAACGTTTAGTCTTTGAATAAATAAAGTGAAAAAAATGTTGGCTGGGACTAGGAGGGGCGGGTGTGTTACTAAAACCTCCCCTGTCTCTCCCTTAATGTATATACTAAATTTGGTTTAGATTACTCTACCCATTTGAGAGTGTATAAACGAACACACACACACACACACACACACACACACACATGCATATATATATATGTGTGTGTGTGTATATATACTGTATATACATATGTGTGTGGGTGTGGGTGGGTGTCACAAAGGTTACGTATGCATTTCTAAATTTAAAAATGCATAGGTTCTTGAATACTAAGGCCTACAGAAACCGACCTGCTTGGTTTCATTTTAAATCATGAAATTTCCTCTTTTGAGTGGTATGCAAATCAGTTTACCACACTTTTATATTTGTTTCACTTTCACTAAAATACAAGGTCACAGTCAAAAACTGGGAAACCCCAAAATTCGAGTAATGAGAAGGTCAGTGACTTCCCTTCGATTGCACCGAGACAATAAACGCTGAACGGCTAACAGTATCAAGATCTATTCCACCAGTTTCTAATTCACCTATATAGAGGGACGAGGTCACCTAGTTCCATCAAGGCAATACCTTGATTCAAACAGCGGTATGTGGGGCATAGGACTATCTTGATAGAACACAAAGTTGCTGCGCAAATCTTTTGGAAATCGACTCGTCACCAAAGATCTGCGGCCTTCTCGATTCCCACACTTACCTTGTACCACTCGATTTCCTTCAATGGTGGTACCCAACATGGAGAGTTTGCACAGTTAATAAACCTAAAAACCACTCAACCTATATACTCAAGATTTTTCAGGTAAACTGTAACTTTTGAAATCTTAAAATCACTTATTTGCTCTCGCATCTCCTATCTGAGTTTCCCAGATTTTTATCGCGGCTTTGTCATGATTACTTACTAAAATGAGAGATGTTAAAGTGTAGTGAAATGTCTTGTATACCACTCAAAAGATTATAATTCAAGCTTTAAAATAAAATAGATAACTTCATTTGTTGTCCTAATATTCAGGATTTGTTTAAAAGTTGAATGTGTCTAACTGTGAAACTATCATATATACGGTACATATATGTGATGATGCAAACCCACAAGGAAAAAGAAAAACGATTCCAAGGCCTTTCGTGTACTGAGCAGTACACCTCGTCACCTCATTCCTTGACGAGGTGTACTGCTGAATACAAGAAAGGCCTCGGAATAATTTTTTCATTTTCCTTGTGGGTTTGCATCATTCATTCATTTCACCTCTATAAGTGTGAAATTCATCCCATATATATATATATATATATATATATATATATATATATATATATATATATGAATTTGTATTTGTGTATTGGAATGGGGGGGGGGGCAGACGTTCATATATCATACAGTATAAGGCTGAACATTACATACTGGGTTATTGTTATAGTGAACAGTTTAGGACTAAAACGAAAATTAACGCACATCAATCTTATATACAGGAAATAATTAATATCAAACTTACCATTTTCTTAATAAAACGTCTTTCCTTTAACGACGTAAGAACGTGATAAGAGAATGCTCAAACTGAACCACTCCTTTGGACGCTCGTGTATTATATAGAGAAATGAAAGTGCGTTATCCTGAAGGCTTCAAATTTAACTCATTTTCCGGCCGCGATACCCGAAAACCTGAAAACCGTGTCATGAAACAGAATTCACTTCAGGAGCAAAAACTTCGTAAAATTGGTGGGGTTTTTTACTTGGTCGAATTTGCGCATTCATGACTTTCCCTACGTTGTTTTGTAAGCAGTTTGTTTTTTGTCGATTTCCCTACATTTGAAAATTATCATTAGAATTAATATTTAACAAATTCGATTCGAACGGCATTGGTTATTAATAGATGAAGTTTAAATGAAAAACCAAATTTATTATTGCAATATATATATATATATATATATATATATATATACAGGGTGGGCCGTAAGTTTCCATACATAGGAAAAATTAAACGTTTGTTTTTATGTTTCAGATACCCTAAGAATATGCGTTTGACGTAAGATCTTGTTTACTGATGAAGCAAATTTTTACGTCAATGGAGAGGTTAATCGGCAAAACATACGTTATTGGAGTAATGCTAACCCTAACTGGCTGAGTCCGACGAAGATGCAAGGTGCCGGTAAAGTGATGGTGTGGGCCGGGATATGGGGTGACAGAATTATTGGACCAATTTTTCAGTGGAAATCTTAATGCCGAAAGGTATCTTAACATGTTGCAAGAAGAGATTTTCCCATCCCTGCTAAACGAGGAAGGTAACTTCCCAGTTTACTTCCAGCAAGATGGAGCTCCACCTCATTATGGTCTTCACGTGCGTCGGTATTTGGATCAGCAGTTTCCGGATGCTTGGATTGGTCGGCGTGGTCCTGTGGAGTGGCCTCCCAGATCCCCAGATCTCACCCCCCTTGATTTCTATCTTTGGGGGCACTTGAAGGCCATGGTGTATCAGGAAAAGATACGAGACATAAATCATCTAAAGGAACGTATCACCAACGCCATTACAAGCATAACGTCAACTGTGCTAATGCGTGTTCATCAACAGTGGGGAACACGTATTGAAATGTGTTTTCAAAACAATGGCAACCATGTAGAGCATATTATATAAATAAAAATGGTTGTCCATAAAAAAATGTTTATTTTTCCTATGTGTGGAAACTTACGGCCCACCCTCTATATATATATATATATAATATATATATAATATATTATATATATATATATATATATCTAACTTCTAAGTGCAATCGAGTGTTAGGGAGGAGGTTGTATAAAAAGCAGAACGACGTAACTGGTTCATAGTTCCTTAAGGATACAATGGAAAAAACTTGTCTTCACTGGACTGAGTCAGATAAACGTGTCATTGCTCCGAAACGAGGAAAACGCCGAGTCGTAAGAACAAAAATTTAAAACAGAGCGGTTCAATTCGGAAATTCCTAATATATATATATATATATATATATATATATATATATATATATATATATATATATATATATATGTGTGTGGGTATGTGGAGGTGTGGGGGTGTAGGGGTATAGATGTGTGTGTGTGTGGGTGGGTGTATGGGTGTGTCCGTGTGTAAGTAATATGTCGTAATGAATGCAAAACCTATGTTTATGAAATAAATACTAGATTGAAACAACCATGTAACATATTTATCAGTTTGACAATCAATCAAATTGGTTAATTCAACGAAGCAAACGATTCAGTTTAACTATGTTCGTTTTTTCCAAAACGAACTTATATATTTCGTGCAAAAATGGAGTGGTTCGTTGTCAATCAGTTGTCAATCATAATAATGATAATAATAATAATAGTAATAATAATGCATAAAATATTAACAGCTGGACTGAAAGTTAAAAGGAAATATTTCTGAATCATCATTGTGTGTATATATATATATATATATATATATATATATATAGAGAGAGAGAGAGAGAGAGAGAGAGAGAGAGAGAGAGAGAGAGACACTGAGGAATTCTTTCCTAAACTTCACATGCTCTCTGTAAAATTCTTTACAATCAATTTACACATTTTTCTACAGAATACTCTTTCACAAAAACGTGTTCCTCCATTGCATTATTGTTTTGTTTACTTCACAAACAATATCATCTTGGACAAGTCTTGTGGTAACGAGTGATGCCATATATGATAATATTTTCTAGACTGACCCGTTCCATGACAAGCTGTTTTACTGAACTTAACAAAGTAACTATATTTAACTTCAAGAGTCAGTTAACCCCTAAACTGACCTTATTTCTTTAAGATAAATTAATGAAACTCGAGCATTAAAAGGTTAACACTGAGAAAACCTTTAGATTTTTGTTGTACACCTTCCAAAAGTTCTCTCAAATACTCCATTTACGCCAAGCACTTTCTATTCCTTGCTGAATTAGTGAATAAAATGTTTGTAAATAGGGGTACGAACCGTGTTCTTCTCAGTTTCATGTGTATTCTGAATAAAATAGACTGACATTTTTAATAGGAACAAACCAAATTACTTTGTGAAATTTTAATAAAATCGTATGACGATAGTTTATTAAAAGAATTTGCAGCTGCTACATTTTAAATGGTACTTAAGTAGGTTTTAATATCTTCCTAAAAATATTATACACATTGATTTTAATTTGATATATTACGAAAGAAATAAGTAATGAAAATAGCAACACACACACACACACACACACACACACATGAAATACACTGCATATATATATATAATATATATTAACATTTTAATTATTTATTTATGGATTTAAGTAAAACATTCTTTTTATACAAATCAATATAGTACAAATCGATTCAAAGTTTGAACACACTTTCATCGTTCAAAAACCTGAAAAATGTTTGAAATTTATGTAATAATTAATAAGAAATTTACATTTTGAATTGTTACTTTTTATGTATATTTGAAATTTAAGTGATAAAAATGTAATTAATCTTCATTTAAATTTAAATTTAATGTAGAATCACTTAAGGTGAAAGTAAATTCACTATTTTTATAGGGTAAAATTATATAATTAGGAAGAGTAGAACAAAGTAAAAATGGTACTATATTTCAAATTTATTGTTATTATTATTATTAGTGGTTAAAGGAGACAAGAAAGAAGACGAAAGAAAAGGAAGAGGAGGAGGAGGAAGAGGAAGAGAGAGAGAGGAGAGCCATTTCATAAAGCCAAGGCTGTACAGAGTGGGTTTAACCCATTCTACCATTGTAGAATCCAAGACTCGACAGTCTTCATCTTAAGCCGTGGCCTTCCTTTAAGCGTACCCTTGGGCCTAATTTGGGTTTTTGGAAGTATTGTTTAAGCTGTAGAGAGGCTTAATTGTCAAGTTGTGTGTATATATATATATATATAAGGCTGTTGTATATTACTTAAAGCGCAGTATAGGATTTAACCCAAACTAAACTAAATTATGTTTGCAATAAATCATATTCTTTCAATAGTGGAATAAATGTTTAATGTTATTAATAATATGGCAACGCAATATGGATGTAATGTATATCTTATGTAAAGTCTTTCTCAATAAAGATTATATTATTATTATTATTAAAAAATATTATAATTTGGGAACCGCACAAACTCGTAAATGGTCCAGTTTGGGAGTAAAAACAAAACAAAAAAAAACCATCAGATCACATTTAAGATAAACTAGTTATCCCAAAAGTCCAAAATCTAAAGAACAGCAATTTACTTCAGGTTTGAGAGCTATTTTTTACTGTCATTCCTCGCTTTTTTCATGACAATTACCCAATGAGTTAGGAAAATTTAAAAGTTACTTACTTATTGGTTAACCTACAACTTGGTTCACCCGTAAAATTTAACTTTTCATTAAATAAAAACTTAAAGATTGGTTATCAGAAAAGTTCAAGGAAATATTTTTATTTTCAGCTCATCATTAATACATCTAATTAATTTTATATATATATACACACAGTATATATATATATATATATATATATATGTGTGTGTGTGTGTGTGTGTGTGTGTGTGTGTGTGGCTGATATTCACATCAAACACATGAACTTCTTTATTTTGAAATAACCCGCAGTTTCATTGAAGAGGAGTTTGAACTAAACTCGAGAGTACTCAGAGTGAATGTTTCACCTTTCCCTGCAGGTTATTTTATTATATACAGTATGTATATATATATATAATATATATATATGTATGTGTGTGTGTGCGCGTGTGCGCGCGTATCTCTGTGTGTGTCTTTGTGCGTAGGGAACTGGGCATAATTGAGGTCGAGTGCTATGGTTTACAGACGTATTGGGATAATTTTTTTGTAAGGTAACACTTTCGGTACCTCAGAACATTAAAAAAATATATAAAAAATCTAGAAACATTTTTATATGACGTCGGGAAAAAAGATATGTTGGTCTTGATTAGGTTAGCTTTACATTAGGTTAGGTTAGGTTGGGTTAAACTAGATTAACGAGTACCTCACTATAACTTAACAGGAACCTCCCTTCTCCTACTCAGTTGCGTCCAAAACACTTATCACACCCTTCTCGATTCGATGGCATTAAAGTTGGGTTAGGTTAAATAGTTTTATATTTAACCTGTTATACCTCGGTGGTATAGTGGATAGCATCGCTGACTACGAATCTATCGGCCCCGGGATCGAGACCCGGTGACGGCAGGCGGCGCACAGCAAAACCCAGCTGTTCATTCTTCTATACAATAAAAATTGATCGGTAGATAAATGGGTACCCTGGGTAGTAGGGTGTATCAATTTTGGGGTGAAATGACTAAATTGAAAATCATGTGATTTGGTAGCAATTTAATGTAATCACTTGGCATACAAAATAATATCCTTGCTTCAAAAACAATAAAAAATAACTCCTACCTACATCAATTTTAATTCAAAAATTCCATTTTTCCGTAAATTCGTAACAAAATAACAAATGTGCGCAAACATCCTATCAACATTTAAAGTGGCAATAAGATATCATTCAGAGTATTTATTTGAAAGTAACCAATGCAGTCATGTCCTTTTTGCCGCGGTTCCTTGAAAATCAGCATTCGGCTTGCTGCTTGCGCTTTGATGTAGCCTTCTCACCTCTCGTGGCTGTAAACTTGACTAGCTGCTTCTGTGACCATTTTCACACATCTCTCCACACTCTGAATGTGAGAAGGCCACTTTGGCATTTGCATTGGGGCCTCTTTAAGTTGTGTTAAATCTTTGTTTGTTATACATGTTGTCAGTGGTGGCTCCAAAACTTCCGAACTCAAGTTAACTAATTCTGACAATTTCGTGGCATTGACGTTTATCGGAGGTACCTTCCTTGTCTGAACAGAGCAGTCTCCCAGCTGGTCATCATCTAGTGATGTTCCTCTAAGCTTTAGAATGATTTCCACAGCCTCAGTTCGCTCTTTGGTACATTGGCTGCAGAGTATTGCTTGCAAAACTGCCTCTGGCCTAGCATACCAAGCGGACCTTCTCACCACAGGTAACACGATGTCCACCACTACTTTCCTTTGGGTTCTCAGTAGCTGTAATTGAAACAAGATGTGGTTGGGCCCCTCCATCCACATTGGATTAAGTTTTACATTGAACCAGTGAGGAAGATAAACCCAATAATAAATTCAACAGTCAACATCAAATTCTGTAGCATTTTGCCCTTCAGTGCATGTTTGGAAACCCAAATCCTGCAGAAACGAATCGCTGTAGTTAACCAACGACTGTGACTTACGGGTCCAATCTCCAAGAGAGCCAGATTTTGAGGCAACTCTCCTGATCTGATTGCTTGAACAATACGATAAGCGTAAGATTGATCCGTGCTGAGGTCTTTGATAACTTCTTCAGACAACACTGGAAGGGGAGGGCCTACTTCGACCTTTGGGAATTTTGTATTTATTTCTAATTCCGTTGCTTCATCTAGCATGTTGCCAAGGGGGCCTGACCACTTGTTGTTGCTCTTTGTAGGACCATCAAGTTCCTGGATGAGACGACGAAGAGGTAGTTCCCCTGTGTGCAAATCACATACAATCCAAACAAGCGTTCTTCCAAGTTTTTTCTCTAAATGCGTCATAACACCGCCCTGCCATCCAGTGTTCACCGCAGTTGAGTCTCCACCAACGGCCTGCAGTGAACTGTCAAGTCTTCTTTCTTGAAGCCAACATATTATTTGATCAGTAATTGCCTCTGCATGTTTCTTGCCTTCTACTTCTGCTTCAGGAACGAAGTGAAACAAATAGCGGCCACCAGGTTCGGAACACACAGAGTAGTGTTCTTCTTTGATGAGACCGGGAAACTTTCTGTCCATTCCCTCTACCTCTAGGAGAACTTTTGTGTCATCTCTTCTACCATCAAACAAAAGGCAAGAGAGACCTTCCTCCTTCAAATCTTTTTCATGCTGATCAGATATTTCCTTTATTATTTTTTCTTGTGCTCTTCTTATCTTATTATGATCTATCACTAAGGATGTATCCTCTCGGCTGATGAGGCCTGCATCTATCCAAGCGGCAGTGGCAATCTCTGCAGTCTCTCGTAGCCCCGTATGGTGGCGAACACTGGCAAGGGCAATGTTTGAGATGTCTTTAGTGTTGTATTTAGGGGTTGCAATCGATAAAATATTATCGATAATTTATCGATAAATGAAAGTCAACTATCGTATAATTATCGAGCAGATTTATCGATAATTTCAGATCACTTCCTGATTTTTTAAGTTTACGCTAAATGAACAAATTTTCTCTTGCAAATGAGATTTATTAGAAATAAAAAACGTAAGTAAGTCCTCTATGTTCAATGCAGGCAGTTAATTCGCATTGTACGAAGTAAAGAAAAAGAGAAGCGAAAATCTAGATCGATTGTACGATGCATTAAGGACCATCAAGCCTACAAGCTGTGAAGCAGAGCGTGCATTTTCTTCAGCGGGAATTTTCATAACGAAGATTCGATGCAGTCTCTCTCCAGCCACTATTAATGCCTTATGCTTTCTGAAATGTTACTTCCTTAATAAGGATAAAAAACTAAAATCTGTTTAAATAACTATGGCTGTCACAATGTAGAATGATCTCATTAAAATCTGTTCTTATAATTTTGCATTTTTCTTCTATTAATGAGACAGCTAATTTAATTAGAAAATTTATCGATAATTATCGATAATCCGAATTTTTTTCAATCATTTATCGATAAATGGACTTTCGATAATTTGCATCCTATAGTTGTATTTCATTCTCTTCGGCGAAGGTTCAGATGGCATTTTGGAGCTATCATCTGATGTTGCTTCTTTCTGTTCATCTGAAGAACTTTCAAAGAAGTGAGAAACCTCTTGATAGAGCTCTTCATCTCTTTGGATGGCTTCTTCACTCTTCTTTTTCTTCCTTTCTTCCCTCTCTCGGATTTTCTCTTTTTTCTTAGCAATAACAATCTGTTTTTTGGTTTCTGAATAATCTGCCGAACCAATCTGCATACTTACTTGGCCTCCTGCCTTTGTTCTCTGCGCCTTTATGAAAGCCAGCTCCAAAACAGGGATCTTCTTCTCACGAGGACAGCGACAATCAATGTGAGGGTGAGGTTCTCTTCTGCATGAGGGAGAACAATTGGCTTCAGAACACAACTCTATGGGACACTGGCAGTTAAAAATGTCAAGAAGAGTATCAAGTGTGTGCAGAAATTTATTTTTCTTTGCTAGTTTTCCTTTACCAAGTGATGTCTCAACTGCTTTGTGCCACAGCTTTGTTAATTTTAGCTCAATAGTTCTATACTGATTGAGTACAGGTGGTTTGAATAACACATTAGCTTTTTTCCACTGATGCAGAAGAGGGGGAATCATGTCCCTTATGAGCTCTTTCTCTGTGTAGTTCCTTCTATCCTTTGTATTTTGTTCACGAAGGAGTAATCCTAGTCTCAGCATGTCTCGCACTGTTGGTAGTTCTGATACGGGAAGCTCCTTGCCTGTACCGACTAACAGGCTCAAGTGGCATGACGACTGACCTCTTGTCTTCAATTTTGGCATCTTAGGAATATCTGAAAAGAAAGAAAAACATTTAAGTATTTTATATCAATTACGATGTTTCAAAGTTTAGTCATTCGATGTTCTAAAATTCAATAAAAAAATATTTCATGGGATTACAACATAATTAGACAGAAGAATATGATAATAATAAATAATCGTAATAATCAATAATCCATACTTACAGTTAAACTGTAGTATTCGTCTAGTAGAATAACTATGAAGTAGGTACAAGAGCAATAACAGCAAACCACCATCTATGACATCTAAGAGGCAACTGAGGACTGAGAGTGAGGGACAGTTCTATTCATGTTGTGACTTGTACATTGTACAACAACTATATGACCTTGAAAACACTCCATATGCGATCAGTGGGATAATTCTGTGAGAGATGAATAGTTAATCAATTTATGTCCTATTATTTAGTAAAAGAGTCAATTTCTGAAACTTTAAGGTAAAATTGATGTAGGTAAGAGTTATTTTATTTCATTTTGGTTGGCCAATTTCAAGTTTTGACATGAAAAGACACTAAATTTTCACTACCAAAATTGATTTGAAAAAAGTTGACAAAATTGACACACCCTACTGGGTAGCCTAGTGGTTAAGGCATTGGGCCGCTGATCGTGAGGTCGAGTCTGACTTCCCGTGGTCGGGCGTAGTTCGGATTTCACGTTAAACTGTAGGTCTAAGGTGGAGTGAGAAGCTTGACCCTCGTCAGAATGAACAATTCAGGCGGAAGGTAAAGCAAGGTTAACCAAGGTTATGGTTTTAAAAAAGTCGCTACGTCGCTTATGCGGAGATGCCCGCATGTGTTTTTGTGTGTGTGTGAATGAAATACATCCTAATGCAACAAAATAATGCGCAGATAGCTAAGGAAGAGCGGAATTCATCTTCGTACTTGAATTCTAACTCAACCATCTTAAAATCATTTCAAAATTATTTCATTGGTAAATGAAATGAGAGTAATTTCTTAAAAAATGACACTTATTTAAACTGTATGAAACAAGGTAAATAATTGATATTTTTTTAAAGAATTTTTGTTGTAGATAAAATGAATTTATTATTTGTTGTACTTCAAGAATATTCTTTTTAGTTATTTGCTTCTTTCGTAGAAATTCACTCGCTTCCATAAGGAAATGTTAAGTTCAAATGCGCTACTTTCAAGTTACGTAATTCGATTTTATCTGGGCATTTGATGCATGGGTTGCTGTTTCATGAAAGGTTTGCTGTCTTTTCCTCTTTTCTGTGAATTATCCATAAGTGATAAGGTAAAAATAATGTTGACACTTACCCGACATACTGAATATATACATAATAAAAACCTAACTGGCAATGTATACACCTTCAAGATGGCTACTCATTAACAGACTTTACAAAAAAGACGATCAAATATTGTATTAATGAGTTGAAACTTGGTTTCTATAATCGAGTCAACAAACCTATTATGCAAAAACAAACAAGTTAAACACAAGATCATTATATTCAGTGTCATGTACAGTTGCCAACACAATTCCTCGAACACTTTTATAAATATTATTAAAAATACATTAAATGGCAACTCAAATACTACAAATTGCGATAGTAAATTTTTTATGAATGAAAATAGTAGAAACCAACATATAATCTTTATACACATTGTAGACGTACCAGTACACCTATTTTAGGAATGATATCTCGCTTAAATTTTTAAAAGAATTTCGTCTCAGTGACCTTACTTCTGTTTCAATATTTGCCCACAGGTTTATTTGTTATTTAATTTTATTGTTCGACAATCAGTATAATAAGTGCAAATGACCATTTTTTCATTTAAATTATATATATATATATATATATATATATATATATATATATATATATATATATATATATATATATAAAGACCCTGTCCAAATTATTAGACTCACTGACGAGACTGACTAGACTGACGAGATTCTTCGGACACTTGATTGAGACACATTTAGTTTACGCGCTATCTCTCTTTGTGAAAAAGTATCGGCAATCAATGAACCACTAATCCACGCCTTTTTACGTGGCATGATATCACACATTCAGCCCATATTATCAATTAGAATAAGAACAAAGAAAATAACTACAAATCTGAAAAGTAGCAAGGTACAGTTAAAATTTCGCACATTAAACTATAGTAGAGCATAAAAATGTATATTAATTTAAGCAAATTTAAGCTGCTTTGTGAAACAACATCCAATCAGTGTAAAGAGTGCTTTGAAACTGAAATAAATGGTAAACAACACAAGGCGTTACAGATGACGTGCGAGGCTAGATCTAGATTCCCTTATCACCACATTCCCCCTTTGTCCCCCCCCTTCAAGACTGACACTCACATCTACACTCACACATTATGTTAAGAAGAAAGTAACAAATAATTTAGAAGTTCCTAATATACGTAAAAATAAATACAAAATGGAAAAAATATAGGTTGTTTCATTGAAGAAAATTTTCAGCCACTGAGTCTAATAATTTGGCCAGGGTCTGTATATATATATATATATATATATATATATATATATATATATATATATATATATATATGGTTTTATAGATGTGAGTGCCAGTGACGCTTCTCAGTTTTGTGCTCCGTCTTACTATCAAATTAACAGGGTTTAAAGTTAGTGAACCGGTATGTTACCTATACAATAAAATTTGTAAATGTGCCAAGATTACCCATTTACAATCTTATTAGATGGCCCACAATACTTAATTAATAATAATACATATAATATAGCGTTATAGCCTCAGAATTTTCTAACGACATCCGGCACTACCTTCTTGGACCTATGAGGAGGGAGGTAAACAGTGACCTTGAAATAGCGGGCATACGAACGAATGAACGAACTAAACGAATAAACGAGTGAATTTTAACTACATAAACGGTTCAAAATATTTTCAGAAGGCCAGGGAAAGGCTCTGAAATCTTAAATGAAAGACCAAGCAAATAAATAGGTTTTATTACTTTAGATATATTTACAAACTTACACGCTTACATGTTTTAAAGGGACAAGGAGTGGGCACTCCTTGTAGCATCCCCATCTCGTTCCCCTCTCCCGCCCTACCCCCATCATATACACTGCGAATTTTCCGTTTAATAGTAAAAGTTTTGACGGTGATCGCGGGAAATGTATGTTTCATTACGGTATAATCGTACAGTGACTCCGCGTGTATACTTTTTGTGTCATAGAAACAGTTACATAATTAATGTGAAAAGATGCCTGAACATCGAACCGTTGGTATCCAGAGCATGATTTAAAGGGACGAAAAAGTGGGACCCCTTTCGGCGTTCCCCCCCATCGCCACCCCCAACCAGCCCCCCAGCTACGCTCCCCCGCAAGCCGTTACAGATACAATGGGGTCGTCTGCTGTAAATCTTGTAGAAAATCCTCTGTTATGTTTCATATTCGACAAAGTAGATCATATTAAGTCAGACCTTCTTGTATCTGTCTGTCATGATTTTTATGATTCAGAAGAAATAGAACATGCGAGGGTACAAGTAAACACCCTGTTCGGTGCTTCCCTCCCAACTCGTAGAGGTAATTCTAAAAACGAGAATACCCTGAAAGACATTATAAATAAAGTGTCGACCCTCCGGGATAATGAGAATAATATTACCTTTTACGTTACTAACTTCCATAGAATACCGGTAATCTCTATGGGTGACGTAAACGTCTCGGTGCTCCTCAAACAGTATAATGAGGTACAAAAGTCGATAGTTGAACTGAAACACCAACACGTGGTGTCAAATCAGAAAAACGCGATTTCGATAGAACAGTTCCGGTCAGAGTTAGATGCGTTGAAAGAGACGCTCCTCCCAAAGCCTAGTTACTCGGAAGTAGTTCAGCAAGCCAGATCTCCAAGAAGCGTGTCGGGCAGCGAGGGAAACGAAATCCCCGCCTCCAACTCCCCCCCTGAAGATGGGGTGGAAACGCAGCATGCAGGGGTAGCGGTCAACCCCCCTCCCGTTCAGGAAAGGACTCCTGCTCCCGATCTCACAATGAGGAACAGGGACGGTCAATGCCGAGAGTCGAGGCATCATTGCCCTCTCCCTGCCTCCCACTGCAGAGGAGAGGTGTTCGATTACGCCTCGCTCGGTACGCAGTTCTCCCCCCTCCCACCGAAGAAGGAGAGGCACGCGCGGCCGTCAGGGTATAAACACCGCTAACAGACCCTCACCAAGCCACAGAGTAAGGGAGGGGCCTCCTATCCCCCAAAGGTTGTGCCACCCATCCCCCAGGCAGGCGAACCCTGCCTCAGGGAGATCGAGGGAGCAGGACGGGTGGGTAACTGTTAATAGGCGCCAGTCCCAAAGGTCTCCTCAACCGGTCTCCGCGGCGAGGCCACCGATGGAGAATCTCACCCTATTTGTGTCGCGAATTCAGCTCTCGAACGAGGCAAGCGATATTCGACACATGATAGAAGAAATCATTGGTGAACACAGTATAGTGATAGTTAATAAACTAAACACGAAATCTCCGTATTATAACTCTTTTAAAGTAATAATTAAAGGTGTAAATGCGCATTTCAACCCGTATAATATGAGTCAATGGCCCGACGGTATTATTGTTAAGGAGTTTATTCACTTTTCCAGGAGATTTGATAACAGGCAAAATAATAATAATAATAATAATAATAATAATAATAATAATAATAGGCGCCCTAACGGTAATGCCTGAAAGTTGTACTGTGTATAATAATAATAATCTTACTAATAATAAATTTTCTATCAGTCATGGCGGATAACTTGTTGAAAATAGTCTCATATAATGTAAGGTCAGTGAGGAATTCAACTGTAGATGTTCATAAAATCTGCGACAGTGCAGATTTGATACTCCTGCAGGAGCACTGGCTACCTAAGCAAGAGCTAAAATTCCTCTCTACCATCCATGATGACTTTATGTACCATGCGTCATCAGCAGTAGACTTGTCAGATGAATTAATGTACGGTAGGCCTTTTGGTGGTGTTGCTTTCTTATTAAGGAAAAATTTGTCAAAACATATAAGATTTTTAACAAGCGATAACGTAAGGTTGTTAGGCATTGAATTACAAGTGAACAATGATTGCATATTAATTGTAAACTGCTATTTACCATACAACAACGGCAGTAATCTAGATGAATACATTGATTTGCTGTACAAAATTAAGTCATTATCAGATAACCCCAAATATTCTCACTGTATAATAATGGGGGACTTTAACGCACATGTGAACTCGGAATTCTTTGGAGAATTGGGTAACATGTGCGAGTCGGCCAATTTAAGTATAAGTGATGTAGATGTATTAGGGGTAGCCAGTGGTAATTTTACATACGTTAGCGATATGAGTGGTACCACCAGGTGGATTGATCATTGTCTCACTAGTAATAATCTAAAGGATCGAATTGTTAGAGTTCATATTTTGCATGATTTCCTTCTTTCTGATCATAGACCATTAGAAATATTAATTAACGTTACCAATTTATGCGCAACACGACTTAACAAGAACTCAATAGGTAAGAATAATCGCGTCGATTGGTCCAATGTTAATATGCAGCAGAGAATAGAATACAAAGACAGAACATGTCACCTCTTTAATAATTTAGAAATTTTGCACCTTGGCTGTAATAATCCTTGCTCAAATGATTCTCACTGTAAACTCATAGATAGGTATTATAGTAAGATAATATCCCTGTTAAGAGAAGCAGGAAGCCCCTTGATTAAATCTTACAACTATCATACTAAGGTTATTCCTGGATGGAATGATTTTATTGCCCCCCTGAAGAGGGAATCGAAAGACGCCTACGATTTGTGGTGCTTTCATGGTAGACCCAGATTAGGACCAGTATACATAAATATGTGTAGAAGTCGGGGTCAGTATAAGGCGGCCATAAGGCGATGTAAACAGGAAGAAGAGTCTATTCGAGCATCAAAAGCCTGTGAAGCTCGCATAAATAACGATAATAACAAATTTTGGAAATTTGTTAAGAATCAAACGGGTGTCAAAAATGTCCTCCCTCCGACAATCGATGGGGTGTCGGGGGAGGATGAAATTGCAAAGCTGTGGAAAAACCACTACTCTAACATTCTTAATAGTGTGAGTAGGGATAATCTTAAGATAGATTGCAGCGAAACGATTGTGGGAGGGACAAGGGAAAATATTTTGATATCATTTTCTGAAGTAAAGAGGTTAATTAAAGAGTTAAAGACTGGTTCTGCGTCAGGGGTAGATGACTTATCGAATGAGCACTTAAAATATGCAAATGACGTAGTATGTCTGCATATATCATTGCTCCTATCAGCCATGCTTGCTCATAGCTATATCCCTGCAGAGTTCATGAGGGTATATATCTTGCCCCTGGTCAAAAATAAGTATGGAGACATTCTGTCCAGCAATAATTACAGGCCTATTGCTGTCGCTTCCTGCTTCTCGAAACTACTAGAAAAACTCTTGTTACTCCGATTAAATGATTTCCTATGGACATCTCCTAATCAGTTTGGCTTTAAAAGGTCCCACTCAACTGACCTGTGTATCTATGTACTTAAAGAAACAATATCTAAATACATTGACAGTAATTCAACCATTTATAGCTGTTTCCTTGATATAAGTAAGGCATATGATAGGGTGAACCACAATATTTTATTTGCAAAACTAGAAGACAGGAAGGTTCCCATGTACATATTAAATTTATTGAAATTTTGGTATTCCCACCAATCTTTCACTGTTAGGTGGGGCAATGTACTATCCGAGTGTTTTGGCTCCTCTTGCGGGGTGAGACAAGGCTCCTTGCTCTCCCCTATGCTGTTTAATGTGTATATTGACGGATTAATTGCTTCACTTAATGAGGCAACAGTGGATGTTGTATAGATAACACAAGGATAAATAACTTAGTTTATGCCGATGATATGGTGTTAATAAGTCCCTCTGTTAAAGGTCTGGATCGGCTACTAAATGTCTGCGAAGTGTATTCGCAGAAACATGATATTCTTTTTAATGTTACAAAAACTAAGGTTATGCAATTTCATCCTAAAAGCTGTAATCAGCCAGCTGATATAAGGTTTAAAATGAATGGTGAAGTAATTGAGGAAGTACAAGAGTTTAAGTATTTGGGTCAAACTATTACCAGCTCCTTGAGTGATGACTCGGATATAAGAAAACAATCTCGAAGCCTGTGTGCTAAAGCGAATATGACCATAAGGAACTTTCGTTTCTGTACAAGTGAAGCTAAAGACACACTCTTTCGTACTTTCTGCAGTAATATATACGGTCAGCAACTCTGGGTGAATTATAAAAAAGGTTCTGGCAGAACCCTAAATTTGCTGTACAACAGGTCTTTTAGACTCTTACATAAATTACCCCCGAGATGCTCAGCTTCGCAAATGTTTGCTACCCGCAATGTCCGAGCTTCCCGGAGGTAACAAGACGTGCTCAACACAGTCTAATGCAAAGAATTAAAAAATCAACCAACCCGATCATCCAAGCTATCCATGAGTCCTGCCATTTATCCTCTAAGCTATGGACTTCTTGGTACGAAAACGTCTGTCTGTAGCTCCACTTAACTTCGACAGTGCAGTATTATTTCTAATCAATTGTATATATTTCTATCCTTAGTGTATGAACTGTCATTGTATTAATAATATTTGTCATATGGACTATAGTCTGCCAATAAACCTTTTCATTTTCATTTTCATATATATACTAACAAAATGTATTGGGCCGATTCCAGACCCCTATAATGATTTTTTTATATTCTAGTATGTTTCATTATTTTTAATAATAAAATCATCCAGATAAAACCGACATTAATTTTATTTATTTGTTCTCATTCATTCTAGATACGAAGCATTTGTAAACAATGAGTTCCCAGTTCGAGAGAATCTACTAGATGCCAAACTGGAAAATCAGCAAATTTCCATTGTATTTAATTCCGTTGGGTTTAATTTGGTATTCCCATTTCAACAATGAATAAAATAGTTAAGATATTCACTGACTTTTGTTATTTAGACTGTAGTTAATCTATCTTCGTAGCTCTTCAAATAAACCATGTGTCTCCTCGAAGTTTATTATATACGCCTTTTTATTTCATAAACACTAATTACTAGCGAAATACAGTAAGTTAAGCTTATCTTTTTTTTCTGAAAAACATTGTAACCCTGTAAAAAAGTTAATAGGGTTTTCAAAAAACATTTAAAAGTTTTTCTGAATTTTGGAAATACTAAAATTAAGAAACGGGAATTTTTTTTTTCAATTTATTCAGAAAAAAATATATACAAATTAAAATGAAGTTTTACGATATTTTCATTATTTTTCTGCACAATTTAGATATCCGATATGACATTAATATAGTCACGATATTCTAATTTGAATATGTCGTTGAAAGCATAGAAGCTTTTTAGGCAGAATTAATGAGACTCGGTTTATTAATTATTTGATATAAAAAGCTTTAGAGATGTAATTTTGAAGGGCAGCGAGGTTCTTTTTTTTTTTACATTTTACGGGCATGTTAACATCTTGTTTTCTCAATTTTTTGCATAACATTGTTTTAATTGTTTCATTTCGGTGTTTTTAAAACCTCTTTCGCAACAGCTAAGGTCATATAACGGAGGGGATTTACAGCTTTAAGCGGAATCCGAACCACTGGTCGCTACATAATCTGGACGCAGAGGACAGTCTCTACCCAACTACGCTTCAGACCCAATGTCACTTAATTTCGGTGATCGACGAGAAGCAATGTTACAACATTGACCACAACGTAGCCGGTACAGTACTCTAAGTTGAAAATAACGTACTTTGCATTGGCAGTATTTAGATTATCCAGGCTACTTAATTTTAACTCCCCACTTCTGAGAATTATATATATATATATATTTAAAATATACACAAAATACATTAAAAATTAAAGATATAATTTCATTAACATACGATACATATATATATATATATATACAAAAAAACTTTCTTAACAGTACCAATAAAGCATAAATATCTTTGTACTATAGTTAGTAACACATAAAATAAAAGCCTGTACACTAGGGTGGATCGATTTTACATTTTGTTCGATTTCCATATTCTAATAGAGACAAAAACTTGCGGATGCATGAGAAAATAGCCTCTGCAAAATCTTAGCTTAATAGGTAATCATCTTCTGCCCCCGGCAGAGCGATGAAAATCATATTTTAGTAGTCAAAAACGTATTTTTCTTATAATTTTTAAAATATTTCAATATGCATCAAAATTATTCCTAATAACTATAAAGTCGATGAAAAAGACCTCATATGATCGTTTTTCCAAGCGCGTTGTCCTACGTTAATATCTTTTGCCCCCGGCAACAACGTCAAATGTTGAAAAAATAGGTAATTTATATACATATTTTCAGATCGGCTCTTTGTCTTAAATAATGCATTTATATATTTTCCATAGCATTTATATCGTTGCTTAGGCATGAAATAACACACAAGCAAAATTTTATGACTCTAGGCTAGGGTTTAAAGGTCATCTCTGGTGAGTGCTGCCAGCAGCAGCTGCCACTGACGCGCCAGTGGAAAGGGTGGAGCCATTCGTATGATTGAAATGAAACTACAAAGGCCAGTTCAGTGGATCATATGCCTATTACACGGTAATGAATTATCACTGCGACACCTCATTCAAGACTTGGACGGCAAAACAACTGGGGCAATGGGCTTTACTGGACCAGTTGGAAAACAACTGAACGACTGCGAAAAACTTCCAATTACAGAATTCGATGCCATTCCATCTCCCGACATTGACATAGATGATGCCGAGTTGAGCACTGACCAAAAATATTTGTTAGGCATCTACAGAGCAGTGTCGAGCGGTAGCTGCTCTTCAGCTCTCGCGGCTCGAAATCCAGGTAAGATGGCGCATTCCAGGTGGCTGACAACAGCAAATAGATTTCTGCGCCTCTATGTTTCAACCAGTGAACCCTCCAGCACCTTCAACGAAATTGTGCGATTCATTATGACAGTTTACGCACCAATTTGGTTTAAGATAAAGAAAAACTCCAGTTTCACTGAAAGCGCAAAACATTTTTTCGAAATGATGCGTCTCTCTCAGACCATGCCTCAAAGATCTAAGACAATCGCCAACAAAGTCCTCCGTAGAAATTCTTTCTTTGCTCACCTAGAAAATATTTTGATCTCCATGCTACATGCCGATGAGCAACACATAAGAGAATTGGGATGGAGAAGAATATTAAAAGCACGATCAAAACAATCACCAGCGGGGGAAATTCGAGCCTTCGCCATGCCTGAGCTGCTCTACGATAGTCAAAACTATTACGAAATGATCAACTGGCAAACGGCTGAGGTGACCGAACCCCCCCGTTACAAAAACAATACCTGATACCCGAATAAAAGAGTTTGTTGAGACGGGAGACCAGCCTGATGGACTGATCCCACTATTCCCTTGTCATACTCAAGCGGTCGAGAGACTCATCAAATTAGTAACCGAAGCCCCTGCCAGTGTAAGTGGAATAGAAGAGAGGGACGGATTCATCCGCTCCCGTCTTCACTCCCGAACAAAAATTCCACGATTTGATTCTAAGAAAGATTACCGTATGTAAATCGACATGCAGCCAAAGGAAGGGTGGTTGGGGCTGGATAGGGTGGAACTCGACGTACAGCCACCTCCTCGTGGTGAGTTCTGGGTTGCTAATTTTATAAAATTAGCAAGCGAGGAGCTGTACTTAGTACTTATCGTACTTATAACATCGCATTAACGTAATTATAATCCACATTTAGACTTTTCTCGGGGACAGAAGATATTACTCTAGAGTCATAAAATTTTGCGTGTGTGTTATTTCATGCCTAAGCAACGATATAAATGCTATGAGAAATATATAAATGCATTATTTAAGACAAAGAGCCGATCTGAAAATATGTATATAAATTACCTATTTTTTCAACATTTGACGTTGTTGCCGGGGGCAAAAGATATTAACGTAGGACAACGCGCTTGGAGAAACGATCATATGAGGTCTTTTTCATCGACTTTATAGTTATTAGGAATAATTTTGATGCATATTGAAATATTTTAAAAATTATAAGAAAAATACGTTTTTGACTACTAAAATATGATTTTCATCGCTCTGCCGGGGGCAGAAGATGATTACCTATTAAGCTAAGATTTTGCAGAGGCTATTTTCTCATGCATGCGCAAGTTTTTGTCCCTATTAGAATATGGAAATCGAAAAAAATGTAAAATCGATCCACCCTACTGTACACAATAAAGGTTTGGTATTATAGAATTTCAGAGGTTTTTAGTTCATTCCATTGTGGAGCAAGTTTAAAAGTGTATATTATTATTATTATTTTTATATTTGTAAGTAAAAAGTGAAACGCAAACTTTGTGATCTGTAATGATTGTTTGGGGTGGAGTGGTTGGTGAGGGGGTTGGAGGTGTTTCACTGAGATAAATTATTCCTTTAAAAAGATGATCTTAATTTTCCATTTATAATTTCGTCAATGGGTTTGTTTAGATAAATATATTTTACAAGTTTACTGCACATTAGCTTCAAACGAACAGTAATATTACAGTATCTAATCCTGAGTTACGCTTATACAAATTCATATTTGAATATGAGCAATGAAAGTAGAGTTACCTTTAGTTCTGATAACCAACCAACGTACTGAATTCACGCTCGTACACTGACCCTCAATTAACTTACCAATACTAATACATCCGGAAAATGCTCAAATGAAGAGTATTTTCGTAACAGCATTCCACTAAAATGTGTCTAATGAATAATCCATAGTATAGAATCATTGTATCAGTGATAAGAATTTTTTTTTTTAAATATTGGTTGGTGTGATAGAGCATAAAGCATAAAACTAAAATATTTTTTCTACTACGTTATACCAGTACGTACATACTATATATATACTGGTGTAGTGGTTGCATCACTGACTACAAATCCACCGGCCCCGGGTTCGATTTCCAGTGACGGCAGGCGGCATGCAGCTAACCGAACTATTCACTCTTCCATACAATAAAATTGGTTGGTAGATAAATAGGTACACTGGGTACCATGGGTAGCCTAGTGGTTAAGACGCTGGGCTGCTGATCGGGAGATCATGAGATCGAGCCCGAGTGAGGACTTTTTAATTTCTGACCGCCAGTAGTGGGTCGTGGTTCGGATTCCACGTTAAACTAACCTTAATAAGCAGTTTGACCTTCGTCAGAATGAACCATTCGGGCGGAAGCAAAACCAAGGTTTACCAAGAATAATTCATTCCTCAATTGAAAATGTTCTTTACATTCTAAAATAGTTTAATATATGGTGTACTATGAAGCCACTTATTGCGTATACCCTCCTTGTTTGCTCACTGGTCGCACGTGTTTGTATCCTTAGTCGTCCATTTACTACGTCAAATTCAATGGCTATTGCTCGTGAAAGTGGTTCTCAGTACACTCTTTGTTTGTAATCCAAATATTGGACTTTCCCTTAAACTCTCCCATAATACTGGAATGGTGACATCTGGATTGGTACCTAAAACTCATTTAAATCTCCACACCTAAATATAGAGAAAGGCGCTCGAGAAAGGTTAAATCTAGGAAGTTTTAATCTTTTGTTTTTGAGTAAATACTTTATAAGTATTAATTAATTAATAAAGTAATTACACTCACCTTTGTCTGAAGTAAAGGTTCCACTGTACGTTCATACATTAAAAATTGTGGCATTATCAGCATCTAAATTAAAAAATTGGACGTTTTCCAGTTTATGTACCGTTTTCTACAGTACATTACATAGAGCATAGTAAACATTTTTAGATTGAAATTATTTATTCAAGGACCATTCGGAAATGCATTTTAACATTTGTAAGAAAAGATCATTTTCGTGTCTGCGACGCCATACATACTCGCAGAGATACTGTAAGTAAGAGTTCACCATATTGCGGTTTGTTCCACTGTGCAGCTTGTTTTGTCGTTTAAAGACGTTCCAGGTGCTCTCTATCTGCTGAGTGTGGGCACCGGTCGCTGGATCGACAAACTTTTCACTGTGATTTATAGTGTAGTGACGAGAGTTATAATGTGGGTTAGGTTAGGTTACGTTAGGTTACGTTAGGTTAGGTTATCAAGAACTCATTTTTGATCACTCATTTTTGATCTGAAAAGAAGCAAAAATAAATTATATGAAAAAACGGTACACAAACTGGAAAAGGTCCAAAAAATTTAGCAGTTGTGTCACTTTAGGGTAACAGTAAAATTAAAATTAGGTATTAACACCATTTAAAATAGTCTGTTATTAAAAATAATCAATCACATGCTACAGTTAAGAGTAATTTAGTCTAATGTTAAATAAATATTGATTGTTTTTTATCTATAAACGATTTTCGGATCATTTCATGGATCCAAAATAATGGTTGTTAGGTCAACTGTATGCCCTTGACGATTGGTTAGGTTAAGTCGTGATATTTTCGTTATTTTTAACTAAGATATCATTTGGTAATTGAGGCTTGGGGACCCTGATCTTCAGATGATCCCCTTTATTCTATTTAGGAATCACTTTATTTTATGAATTGCAAATTGTTTACTGATATTTTGTAAATTGTACAATTATAACTGAATATGATATAGGCTGAGTTGTTATCTTTAATCTATCAAAATTTGAACTTCATGAAATATGAATTTGTATCAGTATAATTCAGAAATAGGTGAGATTTTTCTATATCTCTTTTTAAATGTTAACTTTACTATGGTACATACATTTCCATCCATATAGAGGCTTTTGCAGGCATTACTGCGTGTAATTTTAGTAACTTCATTACAGTCCCTCAGTACCATAAAACCAGTACTTTTTCATGCACTTAAAGATAAGTTTTCCTCCCCCGAACCATTAAGTTAATCCTACTAGCATTTAAAATTAGTTAGAGCCAAGCCATTCGTTTAATAATGTGCTTTGGTATTATGTATATACAATCAGTATATCGTTCTCTCTCTCTCTCTCTCTCTCTCTCTCTCTCTTCTCTATATATATATATATATATATATATATATATATATAAAAGAGTGTGTGTGTGTGTGTGTGTGTTGTGTGTGTGTGTGTGTGTGGGTGGGTGGGCGGCGCGCGCGCGCGCGCGTATGTTTTTAGTGTCGTTTAACCTACTTCGTAACAGTGATGGAGAGACCTTTAGTTTTACGTGGGGCTGGAACCACGGGTCGCCCCATCATCTGAGCGCAGAGGAAGGTCACCCATCAAACTACTATCCAGACTCAATGTCGCTTAACTTCGCTGATGGAGAGGTAGTGGTGTTGCAAATGGCCACGAAATACCCCACTATAATATATATAATTATATATATATATAATATATATATATATATATATATATATATATATAGGGTCTCCGAAATGGGATGTTTAATTCATAAGTTACAAAGTATTTGACATAAACTTCGATACATCATTTTTATCAAGGGACTTTGCAGCTTATTTATATAGTTTCGACTTAGCCTTCATCATACTTACAACAGAAAATTGTCTATTCCACAGCTGGTGTGTTATACAAAGAAAGTTGTGTGATGCAACATGATTTAAAGCAAAATTTGGAGGAAGGAAAATCCCAAGCAGATCTGTAATAATAATTTCCAGATGAAGTAATTTTAAAAAACTGGAGATGTGAAAGATAATTTCAAAAGTCGTCTTGGTTGAAAAAACAAAACTGTAGAATACGCCCTCTTGTATGTAACTTCGGTGAGAGCCTAATTCAGTTAGCACAGCCTATAAATATAAATTACATGAAAAGTCTCCAAAATAACATGAAAATACTGATGTGTAGTGGGAATTTATCTGTAAAAAACTTTGCAACATATAAATTAAAGGAAATAGAGAGTCTAATTTGGAGACCTTTTATATATATATATATATATATATATATATATATATGGCCTATCAGAGGGGTGGCTAGGAGGGCCATTTGGCCTGGGCCTCAAGCTTAAGGGGGGCCTCAAATTTGGAAACTTTCAGGTTTGAATATAATGTTTTGTAGTGAAAGTAATAATTGGGTTTAGCTATGGGCCCTAAAAGCTGGAAGTGGCCCGGGCCTCTCTGAACCTCTGAAAGGGCCGGTATATATATATATATATATATATACTGTATATATATATATATATATATATATATATCCATCTATGGTCGATTGGTACAAATTGGTAACGTTTCAAATACCAAAATACACGTAAATGAAAACAATAAATATATTAACTGTGAAAATAAATATGGAAGTTTCATTGTTATATTTATAAACTCAATTTATATATTAAGTTTTGTAATTTATATAAAATTATATAAAGTTATATAAAATTAGCCAAAATAAAAAACCCTCCTCACGAACGAAATAATTTTGCTAGTTCCTGCGAAAGACTGTTATTACTCTTATTATTTTAAATGCAGCTTCACAGATTTTACTTGAAGTTCACAAAGCAGTTAAATTTCAAATACAACTTCTTACATACTCTTTTTACGTATCATGACTTACGGATGCGTAGCTAAAAATTTTGACAGCTACCAGTGGCGGATTTAGGGGGGGGCCGAGTAGGCCATGGCCTACGGCCCCGCGCCTGTGAGGGCCCCGCGCCCTCACATACAATTATAATGTTGGATTCCACTATAAATAATACAATTGATTAATGATTAGTGATAATTATGGTATCACTCTCTTTGCTGGCGGGAGTTTAGTTCTATTCAGGCCGCTGTGGAGTGCACATGTGAGTGTGTTTAGTGGTAAGTAATGGTAAAAGTCGTATCTCGAAAAAGTCGCCAGTCAATAAATGGGGATGGGGGAGTTTTAGTCAGCTTTATAATAACATAAATAAGTTGAAAAATGTTAAATTAATGTAATTAATTTTTTTATATGAAACGTACTTAGGCTAGGTTAGGTCAGTTTAGCTTAGATTTCATAATAAATACATTTTATACATATTTAAGGAAAAAGTCGCCACTGGTGGCGGCTGGCGACTTTTCCCATAAAGCGACTTTTTCACCCGAACAACTGTTTAGTGTCTGTATTTAATTAATTAATTAAACTGTATAAATTAATACTAAACCGAGGGTCAAGTGTAAATAGTTTGTTTTTTATGTTTTTATGTTTCAGGATAAGGCAGTGAGGCTAGGCCTGTTCAAAATCAACTTTTTCTTATTTTCATAGGTTTCTGTACATTTTCCCATGCTTTTTGACCTGAGAAAGACGAAAATCACAACTATTTTGACCTAGGATGTTGGGAAGCATTGCCGCATGGAGCTTTAAATTTTCTGCCTTGAAATCGGCCAAAGCGCCAATTCCGGGGTCCCTTGAATTATGTTTTGCACTTTAACTTTGGATCTAAACAAGATAGAGCAACAAATTAGGTATCAAATGAAAGAGCATAAAATTAATAAATAATAATAATAATAAATAATAATAATAATAATAATAAATCATTTTTCAGGAAACAACAGAAACTCAATCAGAATCTAGAAAACCATCTACAAGTTACAACTTCACAATGGCATTAAGCAAGGAGCTGAGGGAGCTCCGTGGGCGCACAGTTGATATCTCAGAACCTCCACGTACTGTCCACAGGCAGGTGTCAACTGGGCCATCTACCAGATCTCTCACTGAAACTTTCCTGGTTGGATACCCTTCAGCTTTTATCAGTGGTTCCCAGCTTCCCACCAACAGACAGGCGTTCCAGTATTTCCTTAATCTTCAGAATTTACCGGAAAATGCATGGAGGCCCATGGTTCAAGACCTTGCATATGAAACAGTTGAATCTATCATCCCATTCTGGCAGATGGCTAGGATCAAGACAATGACCCAGTACAACGCAATGAAGCTCTTCATGAAACTACATGAGAAACATCGTGCTCTGGTGAAAAGCAAAGGAAGAGCAAGTAACCCTGGAGGAAAAAGAGGAGCATTTGTGCTGGAATTAGACAGCCTGTTCGATATAGGAGCTCCAGATGCAATCCAGGAAATACAGAACAACAGACTGTTATCCAGAGAGAAGAAAGATGAGGATATCAGGGTCTACGAAGACCAAAAGACTGAGAGGAAAGGTCATATGTCTGGTCATGACAAGATTTTTGAGACAAGATCCCTGCAGCAAGCAGCGAGGAATGAAAGACTGCAGCATAGACAAGAACAAGGTAAAACTAATTACTTTGAACGTTACAAAAAGTTTTAAGTTTTACTCCATTGCGATATTTAGCATATACTTAACAATTACTGTCTTAACATGTTGTACTATTTTACAGCTGCAGCAGAACAAGAGGCAGTTGTTCATGTGGATGACATTACCTGGGGTGACTCAACTGACAACGACGCTAACACAGAGGACATGGATTACCATCAGCCTCGTCCTGGATGTTCTCACCATCAAGACACTGTGACTAGTGTGACTTTGACGTTTCCAAGGAAGGTCATGGAATGTGATGTCATCTGCAATACAGCTGATCGTCTTGGTTTATCAGACAATCAAGTTACTGCCATGGTTTCTGCCACCTTGAAAGCTGGAGGGGCTGATCTGGATAACTTCGTCATCTCAACCTCAACAACACGTCGCAACAGAATGCTGTCCAGGTATAATATCAGCCAGAGTCACATGTCCAAGTTTTGTGAAAACCCGCCACAGTACGCTGCCTTACACTGGGATGGAAAGTTGCTCAAAGATGTCTTGGGCAGTGAACCTGGAAGTACCTCAGAGACTTTAGCTGTGCTAGTGTCTGGTCCACCTTCATACACTGAAGGAAAGTTATTGGGAGTACCTGTCATCGACAATTCTTCTGGCACAGCTCAGGCTGAGGCTTCAATGGATTTACTGGAGACATGGGAACTTACGGATAATGTTACTGCCCTTGTTTTTGACACTACATCCAGTAACAGTGGAGTTCACAGAGGAGCTGCCAAACTACTAGAGAAAATGCTGAACAAAAAGGTGTTTTATCTGGCCTGTCGACATCACATCCTGGAAATCCTAGTAGGAGCAGTTTGGGAGAAGCTGTTTGGGAAGGTGAAGGGGCCAGATAATCCCTGGTTTGAGCATCTGAAGGATGTTTGGACGGACTTGTCCAAGGAAAACCCAAAGATGCTGGCTATCAACAGCAAATGGCTGAAGGAAAAGAAGAAGAACAGTGAAGAAATACTCCAAGACATTCTAACAGCAGAAAGGCTTCCAAGAGCCGACTACAGGGAAATGGCTGAACTGAAAGTCATTGTTCTTGGAGGAACGCCGCCTCGAGGTATTCACTGGAGTCGACCAGGCGCCATTCATCAGGCCAGACGGATGGCCAGAAACCTGTACTCCATGAAAATGCTGATGTTTGCAGATCAACTTGAGTACGACGAAGACACTGTATCAAAGCTGGAAAGACTCAACACCTTCCTTGCGCTGTTCTACACTCCTGTATGGATGATGTCAATGTCTGCTGCAGATGCTCCCGTGAATGATCTAAGTCTAATCCAGGACATGTTGAAGTACAAGAAAACTGACCCAGAGCTTGCTGATGCAGTACTTAAGATGGAAAACCACAAATGGTACCTGACGCAGGAAGTCGTGCCATTTGCCCTGTTCAGCAGTAGATTGAGTGACACATTGAAGCACGACATTGCTGCCCAGTTACATGCCACTGAGAAGCCAGACAGCTTCAGAACAGGAAAGCCTCTATTCCAGAGAGTCACAGCTAAGACCACCCTGGTTGATCTCATTGGCCCAGAATCACATTTCCTGCTGGACACACTGAACATTGGATCCGAGTGGCTTCTGGAACCTGTCACGTCTTGGCCACAGAATGAGGACTACAGAAAAGCGTTGGACTATGTTAAGAATCTGAAAGCGGTGAATGATATTGCTGAACGTGGTGTCAAGATGATGAGCGACTTTGCAAATGTCATAACAACAGATGCCAAGCAAAGGGACTATCTCCTTCAAGCTGTGGAGTTCAACAGACGCCGCTTTGACAGCTTCAAGAAACAAACTCTCAACAACTGACTGTGTAAATGTCATTATGAAATTAATCATCATGTAATGCTTTCACTTCTTGATCGATTAGACTTGTGACAAAATGTTAATCTCAAATTTGTGTCATGAATAAGGCGCCTTGTCTGCCTTGAGTGAGAGAAAACGAATTTTGTGATATTTCTGAAATCTTTGTATGTACCAATGTGCCATTTCTTGTTCCAAGACTATCATAATTGTATAAGTTAGAAAGAGGATTAAAAACACTTTAATTTGGTGCCTATTTTGTTGCTCTATCTTGTTTAGATAAAAGGTTATAGTGCAAAACATGATTCAAGGGACTCCGGAACTGGTGCTTTTGGCCGATTTCAAGGCAGAAAACTTAAAGCTCCATGCGGCAATGCTTCCCAACAACCTAGGTCAAAATGTTTGTGATTTTCGGCCTTCTCAGGTCAAAAAGCATGGGAAAAAGTACAGAAACCTATGAAAATAAGAAAAAGTTGATTTTTGAACAGGGCTACAGTGAGGCTGCACTGAGGCAGCCTGCACTGAGGCATTTCTGAGAAATCAACAAGTCGTGATCGTGATCAAGGGAGGAAGTATAAAGCTGGCTCTGTTAAACGACAAGAAAAGGCAGACGTAAACCAAAGAGTAAAAAAACTACCAAAAATAACTCAATGGTTGACATATCCAACAGTATCTGAATCTGCAAAATCACAAACTCAAACTGAATCCGGTCAAACTGAATCTGAATCAGTAGAGACACCAATTACGCCTGAAACAACTGGAGAAGCCACAACTAGTACTGAACCTAGTGTAGTTAGCGCAATTCAACCTGAACACAGTGACAGTGAGGAGACACAAGAGGAAGTGAAAGTTATGAATACCGGTACTGAACAAGGATTTGAAACGGATCTTGGATTATGGCCTAAAATAATTACTGAAAATGTGTGTGACTATTGGTTGAAAAAGGGAAGCGCAGAATGTCGACACTGTGATGGTGACTTCAAAGAGTCAGCTGTGAAAGAGCTAAACAGAACCCGTCATTTTACAAAGACATTATTCACTCGAACTCATTCATTATCTGGCCAAGAAATTAATCTTAAATGGCTCTGTTACTCTAAAACAACTGGTAAAGTGTATTGTTTTGCTTGCAAGCTTATGTCAAAGGTGGAAAGCTCATTCACAACTGGCTTCAATGGTTGGAAGAACGCTAGGTATGTCATAGAATCTCACAGTAGGTCAGATCAGCACAGGAAAAGTATGGTCGAAATGATATATCGAAAGACTGCGGGTGCCCGTATTGACTCTAATCTAGTACAACAATATGAAAGTGAATGCGAGTACTGGCAAGCAGTATTGAGGAGGTGTGTAGATGTTTTAAAGCTACTTTGCGAACGCGGGCTAGCCATTCGAGGTAAAGATGAAGTAATTGGATCAGTACACAATGGAAACTATCTTGGGATTCTAGAGCTGCTGAGCACATACGACAGTTTCTTGGCAGCACATATCAAGAAACACGCAAACAAAGGTAGTGGTCATACTTCCTACTTGTCCCATGTCATTTCTGAGGAAGTCATTGGAATAATGGCAGAAAAGGTTATGTCCTCAATAACAGATGAAGTAAAAACAGCAAAGTACTTCTCAATTTCTGTTGACTCCACACCTGATATTTCACACATGGATCAACTTACTTTTACAATCCGCTATGTACTGCCTACTACAGGTCCAGTTGAAAGGTTTTTGCAGTTTATTCCCATGCTAAGCCACACTGGCAGAGATATTGCTACAACTGTTCTTGATTTTCTTAAAGAGAAGAACATTCCAGTTATCGACTGCCGAGGACAGTCCTATGACAATGCCAGCAACATGTCTGGTAAATATCTGGGGACCCAACAGATAATCAAGAATGAGTGTAGTGAAGCTGAGTACATACCATGTATGGCTCATTCCTTAAACTTGGTGGCTAAGTGTGCTGCAGAAAGCTGTCCTGCTGCAGTGTCATTGTTTGCTCTGGTACAAAATATGTACTCCTTTCTTGTTGCATCTACTTATCGTTGGAGGAGACACCGTGAGGTACTAGAGACTAATAAAGATAAGAAGTTGAAAGTTGATAAAATACTTTCAGACACTCGTTGGTCAGCACGAGCAGATGCTGTAGCTGCTCTCAGTAGAGCACACAAAGAAAACATCATTGTTCTGGAAGAGTTATTCTCAGATCAGAATCAGCCAGCTGAAACAAGAGCTGAAGCAAGTGGTCTTCTCAAAGGTTTGAAAAAACTTGAAACAGTGATTCTTCTTGAAGTTTGGGATACAGTATTGGAAAGGTTTCAGAGTAGCAGTATCCAGCTGCAAAAATCTGGGCTCTCCCTCAACACAGCTGTCACACTGCTAGAGTCTCTTTTACAATTTGCTAAAGACCTGAGATCCCAGTTCGATGACTTTGAAGCAAAAGCTATGGCTAAGTGTGATCCCTGTGATGTGACGAGTAATGATGCATACTACGCCGACACGCAGCGTACTAGGAAGCGCAAGCGTCACCACGATGAACTAGACTCCGCGGAGGATGTTATGCTGACAGGGAGAGACAAGTTTAGAGTGACTGCATTCTTGCCCATCATTGACAAGCTCTGTGCTGCCCTACAACAACGCATTGCTGCTTACAGCGACCTTCGAGAGAAATTTGGGTTTTTATCAGAAATCTCAAACAAAACGAACACTGAGCTTAAAGCATCTGCTGAAAAGCTTGTGTCTTCATATCCTAAGGACTTGGAGGCTGGATTGGAGTCGGAGCTTTTGCAGTTTGCACACCTTATGAAATCCATTCCAAGAGATTCACCTGAAAGTGCTCCTTCATCAGGTGGTGCAAAGGCTGCAAAAAGTCCTGAACTAGAAATGTATGAGATAATTCACAGACATGACATGGTAGAAACATTTGCTAATGTTGAAATTGTATTACGACTCTATCTCTGCATGTTTGTCACAAACTGCACTGGGGAGCGATCATTCTCCAAGATGAAACTAGTCAAGAATTATCTAAGAAACACCATGGCGCAGGACCGTTTGTCTTCACTCACCCTGTTGAGCATTGAGCATGAGAAATTAAGGGTGCTTGATTTTACTGATGTCATCAAACAGTTTGCATAGAAAGAAGGCTAGAAAAAAATCTTTTTTGACTGAGAAATAGTTAAGTGTACCGTACAAATTGCCTGCAATAAACAAAACCCACTCATTGCATCATTTGCATGTCAGTCAAGTGGTATTCTCTTTAGTTAATGGTGTATTATTATAGTTATTTTTTGTTAATGGTGTATTATTATAGTTATTTTTTATTGTTAAGCTTCAAAAAAACAAATGTGTAATGTTCAACTATGAAATGGTCATTTGGCTAATTAATTATCAATAAATTGAATATTGTTTAAAAAGTAAATTTATTTTAACGCTTCGCTCGCCCATTGATTTGAGGGCCCCGTAAGGTCACCACTGGGGGATGGGGGTGTAAATCTTCATTTCAGTTAATTAAGCTAGCTTTGCGTAGTTTGGGGCCCCGCACTCCAACCGGCCTAGGGCCCCGCGCACCTTAAATCCGCCACTGACAGCTACATTCTTTTCTAAATTTACTTACCAAATGAATTTTCTTCATTCAACGAAAGTGGATGAAACTCTGTAGAAGCGTGTTGGGACTTGATTTATTTGTAGACTTTAATGATAGGAAAGACCACAAGTCCACGCTTCTATAAAATTTGATATTTTTTATTGGCTAGAAAAGCCAGAAAAGCCAGAAAAGCCAGAAAAACCAGAAAAGCAGATCAAGAAATTCACGAAAAAAAAGCAATAATCAAAATTTTGAGTTTCACATCCTAAGACCAATGGGACAAAATCTTGAAATTTAAGTGCTTCAAGTTTTAGTATATAAATTTTTGGGGGGGAACAACCGATTTGAAAAAAAGAAAGTTGCTAAAAACACTCCAGGGATCCCAGAGGGTGTTGTTACCAAGTTTCATAAAAATCGGTCCAGTTGTTTGGACCACAAAGAAGACGGACAGACGAACAGATGGACAGACGATGAATTATGGTATGAGATGATGAAAATGATACAATTATTGTATCGAATGTATTTAAACTATTGAATAGCTGACATTAAGGATTTAAAGAAGAGCTGTAAGTACTTCTATTTTGCTGTATACGAGTATAATACTGTTTCGGAAAAATGTTCGCCAAAAAATAGTTCAACGAAATACTATTAACTAATTATTCTTTCCTTTCGAAATGTCATTCGTTTTGCCAGAAACGATAAAACTTCGAAACAAAAATAAGAAATTACTAATTATGAATTTTTTCGCGCATTGTTTGAGACAAAGAGAGAGAGAGAGAGAGAGAGAGAGAGAGAGAGAGAGAGAGAGAGAGAGAGAGAGAGAGAGAGAGAGAGAGAACGGACGAAAGTAAATTGACACTTTCAGTTTTTCAAGATTTTTTCACTTGATAAAAGAAGTCAATAAATAATAACAGATTAAGTGAATCACTATATTTAGAATCGTGTTGCTTTCTCCTTTCCTTTGTGTAAAGCTGAAACACGTTCTGACATTCCACTGATGACCTTTGCCATTTATACTTGAAGATAATCAACATCGTGGTGTCTATTTACTTTTGTCATCCTTCCGTATATATATATATATATAATATATATATATATATATATATATTATATATTATATATATATACACACACACAGGGTGTCCCAGGAGGAACTGTCAAGGATGCACCATTTAACTCTTTGGGTATTTCTAAGTAGAAAGTATTATATCAACATGTGCCTGATTCCCAACCGTTACCGAGATACAGGCCTCTACATTTGGATAACTAAAACATAATAAAAAGCCGATCATAAACCTCAGAAATGAACTTCCGCGTTTTCGTTGGCAAGACTCGATGGATCGGAGGCTCGCCGCGTGCATTGAAGAAGGAGGGGGGTCACTTTGAAACCATTCTGCAATAAGTGCAATAGTGTATGTTTTTTTACTTTTTGTAAACCACAAGTGTCATTAAATAGTATCTAAGATCGCCTTTTTATTATGTTTTAATTACCCAAATGTAGAGGCCTGTATCTCGGTAACGCTTGGGAATCAGACCCATATCGATATAATACTTTCTACTTAGAAATACCCAAAGAGTCAAATGGTGCATTCTTGACATTTCCTCCTGGGACACCCTGGTGTATATATAAAACAACGATAAAAACAATTCTAAAATGAACTTTCGTATTTGGTGTTATAATAGTAAAACCTTCTTCTTCTTTTTCTTCTTCTTCTTCCGATTCTTCCGATTCTTTGTTTCCTTTTTAGGATAATTTTGATTCTTTTCTACTTCTCTCTTTCGTATTCTTACATTTTCTTCCTCTTTAATCTTCTTTTATGCTATGATTCTCGTTCGCAAGAAGAGTCGCTTTTAAAAGTCATCTGAGGAAGCGAAACACAGATTATAGAAATACTCCAGTTATATTTTAAAAATAAATTATTTTTAGTTTAAAAGAATAATTTTAGTTTAAAAATGTTTTATCCGCTAAGGTAGTTAAGTGGTAAAGAGCCGCGCTGTTAATTTGAAGGTTCTAGGTTCGAATCTCGAGCCAGAATTTAGGTTTTAGCGATTAAGGCGTATCTCTGGTCATCTTCTTTGGTGAGGAAGTGGTTCGGATCCCAAGAAAAATGTAAGTCCCTTCCTTTGTATGACTTTAGAGAAATGGTTCCCAACTTTTTCTGGCTCAAGGCACCCTTCAAATTGAACCTGTATAATGTATGGAGGTAATAAATCGCAAATAGTTTATTTCATTTAAAAATTGCATAATCTTACTTATTTTTCTTATTTTCATAAAATTTCGGGTCACCCGGTTAGCAAACGCTGCCTTACATGTTACGAAGGAGTTTAAACAATATCAAACATTATCAATATTTTTCTTTTTTCTTTTTAAACATCGAAGAAGAACCCGACTTCTCATATAGAGCAGTGGTTCCCAATCTGTTTTTGTATGGTTACCCAATTCTAATCCAGCTCCACAAAATCCCCACAAAATAGTTGTCATTACCCCAGCGGGGTAATATACCCCAAGGTTGGGAACCACTGATTTAGATCGTCAAACATTTAACGTAGAATTACATAAAAGAAAGAAATGGGCGAATGTTTTAAAGAAAGATTACATTTTCGCTAACTTTTTAGACATTTTAGATTTAAGAGTAAAAACGTCGTAGCGTCGACAAATTACCACGCAAAAAAATAATAAAAGCCAGTTTGTAAAAGTTATTGTAGCATTTATTGCTCTCACGCGACATAATATTAAAATCCTTTCATGCCGTTGGGGCGCAAATGCGACCTTCATAGTTTACGAGATTTTAGTCCTTATGGAGATATAACAAGTTAGGTTTTGGCACGAAAAGTAAACGTAAATCAGGCATGAAGGGGTTAATTCTTAATTTATGATTAACCCTTTTAGGTAACTTCACCCAGTGAGAGCGCTTTACACACACACACACACACACACATATATATATATATATATATGATCACCTGAAGATCTCCCCCCTCCCCAGCCTGATCCAGTAGATACTCCACCCCAGTCCGCTCCACCTGGAGATACTCCCCCAGTTTTGACAGTAAACTAACGAAAATATCACGACTTAATCTAACCAATCATCAAAAGCGTACAGTTGACCTAACCGGGCATTTATTTGACCTAACTGGGCATTCAATTAACCTAACCGGGCATTTATATATATATATATATACTTTTGTTGAGTTTGAACGACGGTTCAGGATCGACCTGCGGTCGACCCCTCTGCAGCATCCCGCCTCATTTGCGGGACTTGGTGAAGGAGGGAATTGCTCTCTGATCGCCTCCTGCCCTCGTAGCCAGCCACGCATGGCTGGTCAGGGACTTTGCACAAGAATCTGTCCAGCTGGGTCTTGAAGTTATTCAGGTTGGTGTGCTGGAGATTCTTCACTTCTTTTGGAAGGACATTGAAAAGCTTTGGGCCCCGTATTCTGAGGGTATTTTCCATCCTCGTTTTCATGGCTCCTTGTCCCACCGCAGCTGGGACCGTACAAAATCTGCCTCTTCTCTCATTCCAGTTTGTTTCTATTTCATTTCTGAGGTTAGGGACAGAGCCCTCAAGTATGTTCCATATGTATATTATTGTGTACCGCTCTCGCCTTCTTTCAAGAGAGTAGAGTTCCAGGGATTGTATATATATATATATATATATATATATATATATATATATATATATATATATATATGGATCACCTGAAGATTATCCCCCTCCCCCCAGCCCGATCCACCTGAAGATCTTCACCCCTAGGTAGACCTGGGGGGGAAGATCTTCAGGTGATCATATATATATATATATATATATATATATATACACTGGGGTCTTGCTTAAAACCTTGTTTAACTACTTCAGAGGACGTATTTCTTGTTACACTTGATATATGACGCACTTTTTTTTCCCCATCGATCACCTGCTTCGTGTATTTGGTCATAAAAAAATAGTTTTTGAGATTTGAAGCCAGTTATGCAAATTTTATGTTAATGTATTATTTTAAAGCAGATAATATTTATGTGTTAACAATTCCCAACATGGAATGAGAACAAAAATGTTTGAATTATTAAAGTAATTCACAAAACAAAAATAAGAAAATGAGTTACGTCATAATTTGTGTGTAAATATTTTATGGGGAACTAAAATTAAAAAAACAAAGAAAATGAAAGATTTTATGGATAACTTGCATATTATTAGTATGGGGCTACGATCGATTTTACGATATTGATTTAACACAAAATATAATTAAATATAAAAACAAAAATTAAGAATTAAAATTGCTCAAGAGACGCTGATAAGTAATACTTCAAGAATATATTTAATATTCAATTGTTTGTGTTAAAATTGATAACAAAAATCTCAAAGATCGAAGAAGTTTGTAGTAACTAAATTAACTGTGTATGTTATCCATTTCATAAATAGAAATTATAAATTCCAACCCTTATTATAAATTCCAACCCTTTCCTCAAGTTACGCATGCGTCTTTTCAGGAATAATTGCTGCGGTATGTTTAACTTAGCTAACTAGAGAAAGCTTCATAATATTATATAGAAATAGTGATGTTCCCTTTTGGAATAAATATAGTACGAGGCGCTGGTCTGGTCTGGTTTCAGAGCACTGTGAGTACTCTGATGATGGGAAATCTGATGGGAATTCCCGGGAGTCAGAACCCTCAAATAGACATATTCGACTTCAGGAAAGCTACTGGGCTACAGTAGAATTTTAGATTTAAATGCAATATTGCCTCACTCTCTCTTTACTATTGCTAATATAACGGACACTGCTCTTCTGAGCTCTCTAACTGTATTCCTACTCCTTTACGGAAAGCACGCAGTACCAGGCTTTCGACACTTTCTCATTCCTTTCCTGTCCAACTCTCTAACCCAAGAGTTAATCGGTATTTTCAATCTTTCATCTACTCCACCGGTCAACTCTGGACTAATCTTCCTCAATCCAATCTTACAAAGGCAGATTGTCCAGGCACCTCGAAATCCCTGGACCTTCATTTTGGCTCTTTTCTTCTTCTGTGGTAGAACGTTTTCGCGGCTATTCTCCCATGGCCCCTCCTTCCTACATGAAAGAAAAGGTATAACAAAATTTTGTACAAAAAATCGAAAAAAATGTAAACATACGTACACTAACTATGTAACTTCAAAATACATGCATCACTATGGAGTCAATATATTTTCCTTAATTTTTGAGCTAAAGTAGATACTTTAAAATACGTTAATTTAGATACATTACACGCTGTTTCAGATTTTGTTTCTTTAACCCTTTCAGTACTAATGGGACTGAAAGTGTCTCACTCGTGTACCACCGCAAAGAATAACCTATATCGTACTGAAATACAACTTTTCTACAAATTCTTATACACACACACACACACACGTATATATATATATATATATATATATCGAGTGAGGCCCATGGTGTAATGGTTATCATATCTGACCGGCAATCGGAAGATCCAGGGTTCGATTCCCGGGTGGTTACCTCATTTTTTCATTTGTTTGTTCTCTCTCCTCATCTTGCGCGGAATATTCTCCTATACAAGCGTCGTTCTTTACGTTAATTATACTGCGTGTTTGCAGTTAAAAAAAAAAAAATATATATATATATAGGCTTAGTTTAATTCTTGGAAAAGGGACCCAAAATATGTGTAATGTAAGTGATTAGTTACGAAAATATTCGATTTTGAGTAACAATAAATCTTATACTTTTTGGTCTTAAGAAAAAATATTCGTTAACGAAAGGGTTAATGTAAATAAAATTAACATATTAAAAAAAATTAACATGCTTTAAAATGTAAAATAAAGAAAAGGATACGTTTCCTTGGCTAAACTGTATAAAGGCTTTCACTAAAAATTATACGTTTGTGAAAAACGATAAAGTAATGAGGTTAACTTACAAATTGAGTTTCTTTCGCTTAACGAATATTGATATATTTCCCTTGAAGGCGATTCGGAACTTCTGGAAAAGTCGTTTGCGGGAACATGGTTTTGTCTGAGGCGATGTGGGTTGCCTATACGTTCGTCTTTTCTTTGGAAGACAAAATTTGCTGGACGAATAACGGTTCGAGGTTTGTTGACCTTGGGTTTCGAGTTAGGTTTTAACTTATAGCTACGGTAAGCTTTCACGTACTTTTTGTCAAAAGTATTTTTTCGAGTGTTTGTACGAAGCTTGATTTTAGTAGATGTGAAATGTCTCCAAGGGCGGATCTTTACAGGTCGTCTTGGCTTTGCAGTAAAGTCATAAAAACGGGGGTCGTAACTGGTGCGAGGAACGGGATTATAAGATTTATGCATAGCTTTTTCAAGCTTCCTGCTGAGAATAAATTTCGCAGGGCGCATAGAAATTTGTACAGGTGAATAATAACTGCCCTGAGGTAGAATCTGAAGACCTTGGAGCTGATGCTCATTCAAAACATTGTTTCTGGAATCGCTGTAGTCCCCGGAAAAAACTATCGGATTCTTTCTTCCTCTCAGTAATACATCTGAAATGGGAACTTAGTGTAGAAAGCAAAATACATATAGTAGTCCTTATAATAAATTATATATATCTAAGATCCACTCATGGCTGGTCTACCTAACTGTGTTCGTAATCGTGTATTGTGTATGTCCTCCGTGGTGGCGGAGGGGACCTACAATTTTACGTGGGTTCCGAACCACAAGAACATAAGAAATTTATGTGCCAACTGTTTGTACATTCGCAACGTACAACTAAATAATTATCAATTAAAAACTAATTAATTATCGATTTAAAACTAAAGATAGAATCTCTGGATCCAGAGGATCAAGTCATAATAGACTACTATCAGCAAATATGTTACACTCTATATCTATTTATAACAGACATGCAAATATATCAGATCCAAAGAATCCAGTCAATTTCATTACGGTATCCATCAATACTAGTACCTTGCCAACGAAAAATAAGTCACGGTCCATATCGATTGCGGACCAAGTCAAAATTTACAACCATATACATTACAATATATATACTTAGGAGGGAAGGTGTAGGTGTGGCTGTAAAGACTGTACAGTAATGTAGAAATGTGTGTGCACCCATTTTGGGTCTCCCATTTAAAGGTGTTTGTGGGGCAAGTGAAGATCATGAGTTTTTCAATACCTCACAGTACTATGGGGGGCACCGCTCGGCAGAGGAATCTCTTTAAATGGGGTGTGTAAGGACAGAGAGTATCCCCTAACCCAAGATGCTGCCTCCCTATATCCCACAACACTTGTTTTGAGCTGTGGGATCTATCACCACAAAGCCTTAATTTTACTACCTTAAACTATACCCAATCTATCAACATATGCGTCTAATCGATTTTTAAACATGTTTATAGACGTGCTACTAATTACTTCTACCGGCAAACTATTCCAGCTATTTACTATTCTATGCGTAAAAAAGTTTTTCGCAACTGCTGTCTCGAACCTTCTACTTGTCAACTTACACCCGTTATTTCTAGTCCTATTATATTGAGATATTTCGAAAAAGCTATCTCTATCTACGTTATCGAACCCATTCATAATTTTGAAAACCTGGATTAGATCACCCCTTAGCCTCCTAGTCTCGAGTGTTGTCAATTTTAACTCTTTAAGCCTATCCTCGTACGACTTTGACCTAAGCGACGGAATCATCTTAGTTGCTCGTCTTTGAACTCTTTCGATTTTGTCTATATCTTTGCACATATGCGGATTCCAAAATTGGATCGCGTACTCCAAATGGGGTTTAACTAATGATTTATAAAGTGGAACTATAATATCGCGCGATTTGTACTCAAAATTTCGAGCTATAAAACCTAACACTTTGTTCGCCTTATTGACCACTGCTGTACTTTGTTTCGCTACTTTTAAATCACCAGTGACTATAACTCCTAAATCTTTTTCCGGCTCTACGCTTGTTAAATCTTTCCCTGACATACTATACGCAAAATTACCGTTACGCGAACCTGTATGCAAAATTTTGCACTTATCAACGTTAAATCTCATTTGCCATGTGACTGACCAATCAACGATTTTATTCAGATCTTCCTGGATTTTACCTCTATCTTCGTCATTAATCGCCCTACCACCCAGTTTCGTGTCATCCGCAAACTTTGAAACTGTACTGACTAGGCAGACATCTAAATCGTTAATATATATAAGAAAAAGCAAGGGGCCCAATACAGAACCCTGAGGAACGCCACACGCTACATTAGCCCAACACGACTCCGCTCCATCAACGACCACCCTCTGTTTCCTACCTCGCAACCACTCTTCTAGCCAATTTATTACTACACCCCTGATTCCATGAGCCTTAGTTTTTTCAATGAGTCTTTTGTGCGGCACAGTGTCAAACGCTTTTTGAAAATTTAAATACATTACATCAACCGCCCGATGTCTATCGTAAACGTCAACCAGGCTTTGGAAAAATTCTAAAAGATTAGTTAAGCAAGATTTGTTTCGCCTAAATCCGTGCTGCGTATTTCTAACTAGCTTATGGAATTCTAAGTGTTCGACTATACGATCCCTAATTATTGATTCCAGTAGCTTACCTACAACAGACGTTAAACTGATTGGCCTATAATTTCCCGTCGCACCTTTATCGCCTTTCTTAAAGATAGGTTTTACGTTTGCTAACTTGAAATTATCTGGTACGCACCCCTCAGAAATAGACGCATTAAAAATCTTTGTTAGCGGCACAACAATGCTATCTTTTAATTCTTTTAGTTGTATGGGATATATGGAATCCGGATCAGGTGATTTACGCGTTTTCATTTTATCAATATAGCGCATTACTTTTCCCTTCACTAACCACGATATTATCCAAAATATTAACATTATGAAAAGGTATTATGTCTATGACCGTAGGGATATTCGTTACATCTTCTATAGTAAAAACTGACGTAAAAAATTCGTTTAGCAAGGTAGCCATTTCCTTGTTTTCAGAAACTAGATCTCCCTTTACATTTTTCAAAGGCACCAAGACGCTTTTTACTGGATTTCTATTATTGACGTATTGAAAGAATCGCTTTTGGTTTTCTTTACCGTCACGAGCTTTGGAGATTTCAAATTCGCGCTTGGACTTTTTTATTACACTTTTCGCTTCACGCCTTAGAGAGATGTAGTTGTTTCGTAACCACAAATTGTCTTTATCGCACTTATGTAGCCTATAAGCCCTATCTCTACTCTTTATAATGTCTCCTACTCTAGAAGTAAACCACAAGGGCTTATTGTTTACTTTCGCACGCTTAATTTTGTACGGTACACATTCCTCATTTATAGTCCTAAATACTGTTTCGAACGATTCCCACATTATTTTTGCGTTGGAATTCCCCATTATGTTTTCCCAATTGACGTGTGACAATTTATTTCGAAATTTACTAAAGTCTGCGTGCTGGAAGTTAGGAATTTTAGTCGAGTTAGCTGGTTTCGAGTGACTTACTGAGAGGACAAACTCTACCATATTGTGATCGCTATTGCTTAACGGTTCTATTACTTGAAGATCAGTAATTAGCCTATCATCCGTAGTTATTACTAAATCTAAAATACTGTCCAACCTCGTAGGTTCCCCAACCTTTTGAATAAGAAAGCTATCCTCGAGAAAATTAACTAAACGATTACCTTCCCCGTCTCCCTGCATTGTATCGTAATTCACGTTGGCGCAATTAAAGTCACCCTTAACTAAAGCCTGCTCACTACCTATTATTCTCTTTAGTTCACGATATAACGCTTCGTCCGTATCAGCTGTTTGATTAGGGGGCCTATATATAACCGCAACAACAAGTATATATATATATATATATATATATATATATATATATATATACTGCAAACCCACAAGGAAAAATGAAAAACGATTCCAAGGCCTTTCGTGTATTCAGAGCTACACCTCGTCAGGAATGAAGACAGAAGGCAAGGTGTTACGTTGTATATATTTATGGGCACCTTGCCTTCTGTCTTCATTCCCTGACGAGGTGTAGCTCTGAATACACGAAAGGCCTCGGAATCGTTTTTCATTTTTCCTTGTGGGTTTGCTGCATATATATATATATATATATATATATATAGAGAGAGAGAGAGAGAGAGAGAGAGAGAGAGAGAGAGAGAGTGAAGCCTGACCAATGTTACCAACTTTGCATAATTATGGACACCCTCGTAAATAGACCACTTTCCTGCAGTCGAGGCAAAAATCATATATTTTTTAATGTAAAAAATATCAGAATTATAAAGGTCAAAATTAAGAATGGTAGATAATACTGCCATAGGTTCAACATGATGCACAAGTTAGGTTAGATTACGTTATGGTAGCTAATGCTAACTAATACTCTATTAATATTAATATAATATTAGTACTAGTGCTATTTGTATATACTATGTATACTATGGCATTTTTATCCTCTGGTACCTATGGCATTTGTACTTCTGGCACTTTTGCCTATTTTAATATATGACTATACCGCTCGTCTCATTCCTTTATAATCTAATTTCTGAACTAACCACGTGATGATATTATTTTACCATAGCTAATAATTAAGATGAAATTAATATCTGTAACAATATATGTGTATCATCTCCATATATTATATCACCATAGATGTGGGTGATATAGGAAGTACTCCGGGGATGACGTTAGGCAGGAGGCAGGGAGTGCTGAAACTCCCATTTTTCCTGTCACTGTCCTCCTTAGCTGATCTTTTCCCTTGCCTCATCTACTTGTGAGCAGTTCAGCATGTTCTCAAACACACACTTCTTCCTCTTTTCCTCACTACACATACAGTACATGCACCTTACACGCAACACATTCTTTTCAAAGTTAAAAAAAAATGGCATAGTTTTAACAGCCTCGGAGACCTTGATTTCGACTCTCTCCATTTCCTTCTAGGGGGAGAGGGGGCATTTTTACGGGCGTTCGCCCTTGCCTCCTCCTTCTTGCATAAAAAGAAACACACTTTCATGACATCTTAAAAAGTCATAAAAAAATCAGGCTTACGGAATACTTTACTCTCCTACGAGAAGAATATACGATTTAGTATCTATTTATTTATTTCTAGATCTGAAAAGTCATATAAAGTGATCATTGCATGCATACAAATGTTGCAGCATGCACGGACCTAGTATAAAGCTATGCATTTCTATGCATTTCTAGAAATGAAAGCATAAATATGCATAATTACGCAGGGCTACGTCTTATCCAGTATCGTAACACCGCTTCCGGTCCATCAGCGAAGTTAAGCGGCATTAGATCTGGATGGTAGTAGGGTGGGGAACCGTCTTTCGCGTCCAGATAATGTAGCAACCCGTGGTTCGGATCCAACGTAAAGCCGCATATAGATCCCTTCAGTTATATGTCGTTAAATAGTATTGCGAAAGAGGTCGAACAGCCATTACATTTTTACGTAATTATGCCCCAAATTATCTCAAAATAAGCCGTAAAACTTACATAATTGAACTCTCTCTGATAAGACGAAACTAAAACAGGCGAAAATCACTGCAAACTTAATCTGAAAGAGAAGCGAAACATCAGTTTAGAATTTTATACAATACACGCGAAGAAAATTGTGAAATTTTTTCTGAAAATATCCACTCCTAAAAAAGTCACAAGTTATTTTATTACCTGCGTTTTAAGAGTAAATTATTTTTAGGGTATAAACGATTAAGGCGAAAAAAAAAATTAACAGTACTTTTGACCATGGTATGTTGTACTAAAAAATAGGTGAATGCTGAATGCTGATGTGATGGTTTCTAGTAATGAGGCAATGTGACAATTTTTTACATTACTGTATATATATATATATATAACGTTATAATCGCTATAATCGTTATAATCGTTATAATCGCTATAATCGTTATAATCGTTATAATCGCTATAACTTCTTCAGAGCAAAACGTAGAGTTGGTAAACTTCAGTTTTTTCATTTTCATTATTACTACTTACTATTACTACTACTGCTACTACTACTACTACTAATAATAATAATAATAATAATAATTACTTAAAGTGAGAGGGAACTTTACTTGCGTTTTTTATAAAGCAGTTTCTGAAGGTAACTGTTCCTCCCCCCAACTCTCATTTTTCTTTAAAATATGCGGTCATTTTATTTAATAGTTTAAATATAAATAAGTTAAGGGCATTTTTCTAACCTTTACTTTACTAAATATATAATTTTATGTTAAATATGCAAAGGAATTGTAAGAGGTAATATTTTGGTTCATTTTTACAAATTTTTTCATTTGCATTATTTTGATGTTTCTAAATCTAAATGTTTCTAAATCTAAATTTAGAGTGAACCAGATTTATAAACAAGAAAGAATAATGTATTGCTACGTTTCAATGCCGCAATACTGTAATGCGGTATTCCAGATATTCTTGCATAACCTGTTTCTGGTCGTGGTCTTTGTCAGTTAAGATATATGATAAATTTGCTGTTTGATGCTTAGCGGTTTTGAGATAGCTCACAGCAATTTTTACTTCTCATATTTGGCGTCGTCAGAAGTTCTCTTCAAGGAGGAAATATCTTGCAGAAATAGCTTTGAACTTAAAACTGACAAAAAAAGTCAATTTTAAAGAGAATGTTGTTCTGATTTGGGTTAAAAAGACTTGACCGCAGTATATATATATATATTATATATATGTATGTATATATAAGAGGTCAATGTTCCGTAAGAGAAAAGGAATGACTGTAAAATAAATTAAGAAATTGCAAAGACAACAACATCGGAAAAATATTAAATGATGAACTGGAGAGTATAGATTGTGTCATACAGGGTCTAATTGAGGACAATATAGGGAAAGAAGATAACGCTATAAAAGCGATAAAGGTTAACTCAAAATACTCCTATAATTTTGTAAGAAGAAAAACGAAAAATCACGCGACTATCAAACCTTTGAAGAATTAAAAACAATGTTTTATCCGATGATCTAAAAGAAGTACCTGAAATATTAAAAGCTCAGTATGAATCATCTTTCAGTATCCCCAAAACTGATAAATTAATATGCGATAGAAACGCGTTCTTTGAAGAAGAATTACAGGGGGATAACGGACTTTGACTTCACAACAGATGATATCACACAAGCTAGAGGGAAACTAAAATGACACTCGGCACCAGGTCCGGACAAATGGAATGTCGCACTGATCAAAAACTGCAAGAATGAAATCGCTAAGCCCTATATTGGATATGGAGACGATCACCAGACACGGGAAAAATTACGAGCATCCTGAAGAGAGCGGACATAGTTCCACTATATATAAAGGAGAAGATCGATCCGAGGCTAAAAACTATATAGGCCAGTGTCGCTTACATCTCATCTCGCCAAAATATTTAAATGGATAGTTAGAGAAAAATTTATGACTTTTTGGAAACTTGGAAAAAAATTAAATGATAACCAACATGGATTCCGATCAGGAAGATCATGCCTATCACAACAAATGTAACACTATAACAACATTATTGATGCACTCAAAAACAATGAAAAAGATGATTTGCTATACACAGACTTTGCAAAGACGTTTGACAAGTGTGAACATGGAATCATAGCACATAAACTGAAATATATGGGAATAACAGGAAAACTAGGAAAATGGATATGTAATTTCCTTAGTGAGCAGTAGCAAATCGTTACAGTTCAAGGAATACCTTCAGCAGAGTCAGAGGTCCATAGTTCAGTACCACAAGGAACAGTATTAGCTCCATTACTCTTCATAATTATGCTAACTGATATAGATGAGAAAGTTACCAGTGACAGCACAGTAACATCCTTTGCCGATGACACAAAAATTAGTAGAAAAATAAGAAACCCAGAGGATATAAAATCTCTACAAACAGACATGAACAGAATCTACAATTAGTCTGAAGACAATAATATGAAATTTAACACTGAAAATTTTCAACTACTAAGGAACGGAAGAAGGAAGGACCTATACCCGAAATGGACCTATATGGAATACTACCTCAAATGGACAGGAAATTCAGATTTAGTTGTAATGACTGATGATTCGAAATTTGAAACACAAATTAAGATAGCAGTAAACAGAGCAAAAAGAATAACTGAACAGATACTGAGAACCTTTAAAAGAAGGGATAATAATATAATGATTCCTTTGTTGAAAACACTGATTATACCCAAGCTGGAGTATTGCTTGGTCTTAACATCCCCTTATACAGGAGAAGACATTAGTCAACTAGAAAGGATTTAGAGAAGCTTCACAGCCAAGATCAATGGATGCAAAGAACTACTAGGGGCACTCAACATATTTTGCCCCACCTTTTTTTCCTAGCTAAATAATAAGCCATGGGGCTGAAATGTCTTTTGGGGAGGTAAGTTTGAACTTTCTGCGCTTCACATAACCGGATTTTTCCAGTTTCAACCTCCCCTCTTTCTATAAAACCGCTTTTAAACGCCCTTTTATAAAACCGATGGTTAACCCTTTAAGCCCTGAATTTTTTCTAGGGTTAAGTTATGAATGCGTGTATTTGAAACGTTAGCAATTTGTACCTTTAGTCCTTAAAGGGTTAACGCAGTTTCAAAAATGGCGTCTGACTGATGTGCGTCGTAAACAGAGAGCCCTTATCAAGTTCTTAACCGCAGAGAAGGAAACAGTTGGAAATATTCACAAACGTCTACAAAACGTTTACGGAGATGCTGTTGTTGATCGAAGCACAGTTGGACGCTGGTCTAAACGTGTGAGATCATCGGAGAGAGGGAGAGCCAGCCTCGATGATGAGCCACGCAGCGGTCGCCCGGCATCGGCTGTGACATCTCACACTGTGCAACGTGCTAACAGCATCATTCGATCAAATTGGCGCGTCACATACAAAGAGCTATCACTGAAGCTAGGAATTAGTGAAGGAAGTGTGAATACGATAATTCAGCAACTGGGATACTCAAAAGTGTGTTCACAGTTTGCTCCTCGCGAACTGACTGAAAATCACAAAGCCCAAAGAAAAGAAATTGCTTCTGAGTCGTTGGTTCGATACGAGACAGAAGGGGATGATTTCCTTTCACGAATTGTGACTGGGAATGAGACTTGGCATACACCACTTTGAACCTGAAACAAAACGCCAATCCATGAGTAGCATCACGCAGACTCCCCACGCCGCAAGAAAAAGTTCAAAATGGCTCCCTCTGCAGGAAAGGTTATGGCCACCATATTCTGGGACATGAAAGGGGTGATTCTGTTGGACATTATGAAGAAAGGACAAGCAATCAACTCAGAGGCATATATTGCTACCCTACAGAGACTCCAGAGACGAATAAAGCGAGTTCGACAGGAGAGAAAACTGGAAGACGTCCTTCTTTTGCATGATAACGCAAGACCACACAACAGTTTGCAAACAAGAGATGCCACCACAAAAATGCGCTTCACTGCGTTAACCCACCCTTCATACAACCCGGATCTGGCACCTTCAGACTTCCATTCGTTTGGGCCAATGAAGGATACTATTCGTGGAAGAAAGTTTCAGAGTAACGATGAGGTTGTTGAGGAGGTTAAGAGGTGGCTCCAGCGGAACCCAGCGGACTTTTACGAGCAAGGAATAAAGGCCCTTGTTTCGAGGTGGAGGAAAGCCGTAGAAAAGGATGGAGACTATGTGGAAAAATAAAAACTTGTAAAAAAGGTATGTAACTACTGTACTTGTGTACAAAATTTCTGGAACTTACAAGGAAACTTGGCAAGAAAAAAAAAGGTGGGGCAAAATATATTGAGTGGCCCTCGTAAATTAATGGAAAACGTTACGTGAATTAAATTTATATTCGCTGTAAACAAGAAGAGAGAGGTACAGCATTATTTACACTTCGAAAATAATGGAGGAACTAGTCCCTAATCTTAATTTGAACCCTATAACCATTCAGACAACAGTGGAAAGTAGGAAAGGAATGTGTCGTGTTCCCAAATTGAAGGTTAGACATAGAACATCCTCAACCTTGAAGGAAAATAGTTTTGTTGTGAGAGGATCAAGATTGTTCAACCAGCTGCCCAAAGGAACTAAGGAACACGAGTGGTGTAGCGGTGGATATCTTCAAAAGAAGACTAGACACATGGCTCAGAATAATTTCAGATGAGCCGGGCGTACCTGGCTATGTGAATTGGAGAGCGGAAGAAACCAACTCTTTACTCCACCAGTCCAACTCAAGAGGGGCAATAACCAATCATCGCACGAGACATATGAAAGGTTGAAAGATATATATATATATATATATATATATATATATATATATATATATATATATATATATATATATATATATTAGAAAGAGAATGGTTCAAAAGTCCATGTCTACTTTATTTTTCTTATATATTTACAGGAAGTGGCAATTGCTTAAAGAGAATTGTTCTTTTGAAAGTGCAGTAATGGGACATTTAATTTTCTTGAATCTGAGTGTTTTGTTTAAGATGGCAGGAAGAATGCTTATATTTATAGTGGTGTGAGAGGTCCATTTGACTGAATACTATAGACTGTGACACTCTTGGAACGCAAATTCCGAAGTTATTTCAATGTTCGCCTGGTCCCTGATTCCAGAACTATACAGGGTGTCTCATAAGTCCGGCATCATAAGAGAAATTCATATTTTTCTATTTCTACAAACCATAATTCAGATTTTTCTCTTTCTACAGGCCATAATGTCTGTGAGCAAGGAAGAACGAATCCAGATAATTCTACTTATAGGAAATCGGAGTCAAAGAGACTTTGCAACAAGTCTGCTAACACAACTCTGTGTTATTGGCTCGCGGTCTGGATGCAGTCTTTTAAATTCAGCAGCGGCCTCTCTTTGACTCCGATTTCCTATGAGTAGAATTATCTGGATTCGTTCTTCCTTGCTCACAGACATTATGGCCTGTAGAAAGAGAAAAATATGAATTATGGTTTGTAGAAATAGAAAAATATGAATTTCTCCTATGATGCCGGACTTATTGGACACCCTGTATATAACACAAATAAAATAAAATTTCTAGTAACTAGTTTGGTCATGGACATAAACATGAGTGACCGCCCCAGGTCAGCTCGAGCAGAAGGGAACAAGCTTTCGAATTGGATCTAAGTTACTCAACCATTCAATGAATGATCATGAGGGATATTAAACTGAAACCATAGAAAATCCAGATGAGGGCAAGAATTAATTGATGGGGATCAAGACCAAAGAATAGAAATGTATCAGAACTTGTTTTATTATTTCGTCTACGATCTATCAATTTTTTAACAGTATCTGGTTTGTCTATAAGACATTTTATGTGTCTGGTGTTTGGTGTTGATGTTCTTTCGGTTAAGGGAATCATTGGGTTTTTCTTTATTATCCGAAATGCTGACTGACAAATAACGAACATTAATAGGGAAAATTCTCATGAAATATTCCAGCAATTTGCTTTGCCTCAGTTTCAATCTTATGGTTTAACTGAAATCATCTTTCAGCAGTACTAAGCTTCAGCTCATTTTGTTCTTGGGGTTCGACAGCTCTTAAATCTGCACTTTCTGATCGGTGGAACTCCTCTCTCTGGTAGCATGTTTACTTAATCTGACTCCAGTGGATTTCTTTCTGTGGGGCTATGTGAAATTCAGAATTTATGCATCACACTGAAACTGGAATTTTTGTCATCACGACTGAGAAATCTTTAATACCAAAATGCCGTCACTGATTTCAAATATAACTTTCTCTTTTTGGAGAAATGAAAAACAAACATGTTAGAGTACTTTAAATAATTAATATGTGTTTTAACTAGCTTAAACTAGTTACAGAGGATTGTGTTAAATTTAGCCAGAGTCACAAACTGCTACTGTTTATGAAAAAGTGCTCTAAGTGTGGGAAAGTGTGTTCCTTTGATAAAAATACCCAGTTCTTTCGTTGCCAAAAGCGTCGGTCAAACGGTAAAAAGTGCAACTTTACGAAGAATACGTTTTTTGAGGGATCCCGGCAAATTTGTAAAAGTAGCAGAAAAAAAATCAAGAATTAAAGCCCAGTTAGGTCAATTGAATGCCCGGTTAGGTCAACTGTACGCCCTTGACGATTGGTTAGGTTAAGTCATGATATTTTCGTTAAAAACACATTAATTATTTAAAGTGCTCTAACATGTTTGTTTTTAATTTCTCCCAAAAAAGAAAGTTATTTTTGAAATCAGTGACCAAAACTACAATAGTACACCGATTTTCATTAAAATTCGCTGCTATCCCCTAAACGGAAAAGAGCCCAGTATATATATATATACATATATACACAAGGGTCTATAAGCCTTGAG